>CM021108.1:413391126-413878293 GCA_007115665.2 Sequoiadendron giganteum | reverse complement strand
GATCATCTGTTAGTTTCTTGTGGTTCCTAAATATATTGGCAATAGTTATTTTACAATTTACCTATTTGTCTATCGAGCTACATTATGTGGCACTAAATATTTTATACAAAAAGAGAAATTGTAAAAGAGCTATTACATGACAAATCCTATTCACGATTGGGCTGATAAAAATGCTAGTGGGAACTTCAAACAAATAGCCTATTAGCTAAAAATATAAAGCTCAATAGATAAAAGAGCTATTATAACAACACTTAAGAACCACCAAACTACTTATTTCTCCACACTTATAGAGATATCTTTTCAACTGGCCAAATCAGTTATTTAAACCGAGTTCTTTATGACGATACCTATTTTCTTTAGCCCATGACAACAATTATATGATACATAAATATCTGCAAAATGTGTATAATGTATATTGGTAATAGTTCTTTTACAATTTACCTATCTGTCTATCAAGCTACATTGTTTGGCATTAAATATTATATACAAACAAAGAAATTGTAAAAGAGCTATTAGACGAAAAATCCTACACACGGTTGACCTGATGAAAATACTAGTGGAAACTTCAAACAAATAGCTTATCAGCTAAAAATATAAAGCTAGACAAATAAAAGAGTTATTAGAATAACACTTAAGAGCCACCAAACTACTTATTTCTCCACGCTTATAGAGATATATTTTCAACTGGTCAAATCAGTTATTTAAACCCAGTTCTTTATGATGATACCTATTTTCTTTAGCCCATGACAGTAATTATATGATACATAAATCTCTACAAAATGCGTATAACGTATATTGGTAATAGTTCTTTTACAATTTACCTATTTGTCTATCGAGCTACATTTCCTAGCACTAAATATTATATACAAATAGATAAATTGTAAAAGAGCTATTAGACGACAAGTCCTACACACGACTGGGCTGATGAAAATGCTAGTGGAAACTTCAAACAAATAGCCTATCAGCTAAAAATATAAAGATAAGTAGATAAAAGAGCTATTAGAATAACACTTAAGAGCCACCAAACTACTTATTTCTCCACACTTATAGATATATCTTTTCAACTGGCCAAATCAGTTATTTAAACCCAATTCTTTATGACGATACCTATTTTCTTTAGCCCATGACATAAATTATATGATACATAAATCTCTGCAAAATGTGTATAATGCCACAGGCTGAATTATAAATTTGAACTACATTACTTGGCATTAAATATTATAGACAAATCATTTATGCAAAATACCCATGTGTAGAATGACTTGTAGCAAATAATTTTTATTATAATAGCTCTTATATAATTTCTCTATTTGTCTTCAATATTCATTACCAAAGAACATAGCTCGACTCCTCTATCAATATGCTTCATAATATTATTTTTTCCCCGATCCACTTGAAGCTCGTTGAAACAAACTGCCCGCATTTGTTTATGTAAGGGGTGGAGCTTGCTAATTATGTAGGATGGCAGTGTCTTATATCAATATGTTTCATTATATTCTTTGTTCCTCATCTGTTTCAACTTCCCCACAACAAAGTGCTCTTCATCATATTCCTTTTTTTCAGTTTCCCATAACAAAGCATTTATTATCGTAGTTTACCTCTTCTGTTATCCATATTTTAAACTTCTATTTATTATGGGTTTTAGAGCATCTATCATTTTCTTGTGATTCCTAAGTGATTTCATAATAGGTATTTTCCAATTTCACTTCTTCAATATCTTTCATTATATATTTTTTTCTCAAATTAAAAATATGAAATTGGACAAATAAAAGAGCTATTAGAATAACACTTAAAAGACACCAAACTATTTTTTTCTCCACGCTTATATGTAGATATCTTTTCAACTTGTGAAATTAATTATGTAAACACAGTTCTTTATGACAATACCTATTTTCTTTAGGCTATGACAACAATTGTATGATGTAATAATCTCTGGAAAAGGCATATAACACCACAACCTTAATTGTAAATTTGAGCTACATTGATTGGCATTAAATATTATACACAAATCATTAATGAAAAATACCCATGTAAGATGACATGTAGAAAGTAATTGTTATTCTAACACCTCTTATACAATTTTTCTATTTGTCTTCAATATTTATTAACAAAGAACATAGCTTGAATCTTGCATCAATATGTTTCATGATATTCTTTTTTCCCTGATCTACTTGAAGCTCCCTGAAACAAACTGCCCAAGTCTATTTATGTAAGGGTGGATATTTCTAATTATGTGGGATGGCAATGTCTTATATCAATATTTTTCATTATATTCTTTCTTCCTCATCTATTTCAACTTCCCCACCCTAAACTGTTCCTCATGATATTATTTTTTTCAGTTCCCCATAACAAAATTTTTGTCTTGTTCCAATATGTTTCATGATATTCTTCTTTTCTCAACAATTTGAACTTCCCCATAACAAATTGTTCTTCATGATATTCTTTTTTCTAGTTCCCCATACCAAACCATTCATTATCGTAGTTTTCCTATTCTATTCTCCATATTTTAAAGTTATATTTAATATGGGTTTTCCAACATATGTCATTTTCTTGTGATTGTTAAGTTTTTTTCTAATAGGTCTTTTCCAATTTCCCTTGACCTAAAAAGCTTAGATATCGACATCTATGTATCTGAAATTACTTACAAAGAATATTCAAAACCGAAGAACCTAGTTCAAGTCAAATGCATGTATACATTTGAGTTTGCAACATATTCCTGCTTACCTAAAATTCTATGACTATCTAGACAAGGTGGAACAACAAATTCTATGTAACAGTTGGCTTCTCCATTCAAAATTCAAGCTACATAATTTTTCAATAAATATTATAGACAAAATAGGGAAATTGTAAAATAACTATTAGAAAAACACTTAAGAATCATACGTAAATCACACGTGATCAAAAATCTACACTAAACATATCCATCACACATGATCAAAAACCCACACTAAACATATTCATCACAGATGATCAAAAACCCACATTAAACATATTCATACAAGACAAGTAGTTTGTACAAGATTTGGATTGTCAATTCAAAATTTGAGCTAGATTCTTTGACACCAAACTCACATTAAATAGAACTCGTAAAGCCAATAAGCAACAACAATAACCTGTAGAAAATTCCTATAACACCACAGACTTAATTGATAAAATTTGAGCTACATTTCCTGGCACTAAATATTCTAGACAAATAGAGAAATTGTAGAAGAGCTATTAAACGACAAATTCTATTCATGACTTGCCTGACGAAAATCCCATTGGAAACTTCAAACAAATAAATTGAATAGATAAAAGAGATATTAGAAAGAATAACACTTAACACCCATCAAACTTATTTTATCTCCAACATGTTTTTGCTTTCATACTAACCCTCTACATATATATATGCAATCACTCCTATGTTAATCTACAATTGGTCCTATTTTAATGGGTGTAAGGGAAAAAATGCACAAAGATAACTAAAACAATAAATAGAGGACGATAAAATTACTAACCCTAACCATATTTTTTGACGAAAGAAACAAGATTCAACTACAATCACTCCTATGGTAATGGGTATAATGCCAAAGATGCATAGAGATAACTACAAACAATAAATGAGGAACTTGGAACTTGGAAATTACTAACCCTAAGCATATTTTTTGACGAAAGAAAAAAAATTAACTGCAATTTCTCCATCCATACAAAACCATAACGCCAAAGACCTATGTAAAATGGCTTACAGATTTCGAACAACAACAGTTTTAACATAAACCATAAGTAAATCATTTATGCAAAACACCCATGTAAAATGACTTACAGATTACAGAGAACAACAGTTTTAAAACCCTCCAATATGTTATAAAACGGACCTGAAGTTGTCGATTTTTACAATAGCCTCCTATCAAATGAACCAGGGTACCGAAGCCAATGATTTTCAGAATAGTCTACTATCAAACTAACAACACAGTTGCTCTTCCAACAATGCAACTTAATCAATATATTTTCTGGCACATTTCACACTATACTTTCCCACATTGCAACACCCATGTAAAACCACTTACAAATTCCAAAGAACAACAGTTTTAACATAAAAAAAAAAAATCATTTATGCAAAACACCCATGTAAAACCACTTACAAATTACATAGAACAACAGTTTTAAAACCCTCAAATCTACTATGAAACCAACACCACAATGGCTATTTCGATAATACAACTTAATCAAACTATATTTTCCCACACTGCAACACTCAATATTGCATTTGTTTCATTCGCCCACATATACTTTGTCCACCCCCATCGTACAACAAAAATAGAATGCATTAACACTCCCGCAAGCAAACACTTGTCATTCCCCTTCTGCATATCGAGGACACCAACTTCACCACCGCCAACCCACGTAATTGTAATAGATGTATTAGCCACAAAAAACCTGGTCAAATCACCGTCGACCGGAACACCCCTGCACTGGAAAATGTAATTCACGGTTGGTCTGATGAAAATCCTGATGGAATCTTCAAACAAAATAGCCTATCGACTAATAAGAAGATTTTTGAAATTTGAATTCAATTATTTTTTAAATCATTCCATCAATATCTTGATCTTACCTAATTTTTGAAAAATAATTCCTAAATTTTCTTAATGAATAATAAACATCCTTTCAAAAAAGAAACATACCTTACACAAGGGAAAAATATAAATTGTTTTCTAAACAAAATAAAAATATTTATTAATCCATTCCAACATTAGGATCCTACCTTGAATCTTTTGTAATCTTACTCTCAATAATCCAAAGGCGTCAAACTTCAACCTATAAATTCCGCTATTTTCTTCTTGAATTCAATAAATTATCAGCCCCTTCTTTAAAAAACTCCCCTTTTTTTCATCTCAATCATGCGTTCTCTAATTTTAAGAATAAAACTCATAAAAAAATATTTTATTCTCAAACTAGAAACGATCTTATTTTTCAAAAAAAAATTACTCTTTATGCACACATCTTAGAAAGTGTCTAATAATGAAGTGATAGATTTTCTAATTTTTAATATTAAAACTCAACATAATTAATCTAAAAAGAAAATATCTATCTTTAATTTTTATAAAATAAAATAATTAAAAATTATCTAGTCTATAATGAACATGCACATTTATATCAATTTCAATGAGAATACTTAAAATTACTAAATCTATTATTTAAAAAAATAAAATTAAAGAATATTTAGAAGTAGAGAAATATGATAAATAAATAAGAATTATCTTTATTTATTTATTTATTTATTTTTCTCACAATTGAATCATGTCAAAATAATTTAACATCATGTTCTACTCCACTTTTCCTAACAGATCTATAGCTATCAAAAACTATCTAATCTATAATGAACATGCACATTTAAATCAATTTCAATGAAAATATTTAAAATTACTAAATCTTTTTTTTTATAAGATATTAAAGAATATTTAGAAGTAGATAAATATGATAAATAAATGATAATAAATAAATAAATAATTCAACATTATAAATTTTTTATTTTCAATTAGTGAATTATCTTCATTTATTTATTTATTTACTTTTCTCAAAATTGGATCATGTCAAAATAATTTTGCACCATGTTCTACTTCACTTTCCCTAACACCTATAACTATCACACAACATAATCTTACCACAACATGTCTTAGTAGAATTTTTAATCAATAATAACAAATTATTTTATTTTTTACCCCCAAGTGTGTGTGGTGGGGTGATAAACGGGCAAAGAGTCAAACCCAAGACCTCAAAGAGAAAACCCAAGGCTCGAACCAACTCTTGCTAACCAGTGGTGGTAATAATAACATATTATTGATATTAAGGTAAGTGCATACAAATATGGGTCAAAAAGGGAGTTATAAGCACATAATTTTTTCCTAAGATAAGTTAAACCTATGCTTGGATGATTAATTTGAGATGTGTACACTAAAAAATTGAAGATATGATAAAAACCAAATTATACTAATTTTAATCTAGTTTATAAAATAATAAATATTTTTAAAAATAGTTAAGGTTTTGAGGTGAAATCTCCAATGCACATAAAAGTGTTCCTATTTTTATCACTAAAATATTACAATGTATAGTATAAGCCTTCCTATTTTTTATTGCATTAGGTATTTTTTTGAATCATTTGGTATAAACATATGAAAGAGTGAGTACTACAGGCTACATATTTTTTATTAAATATTTATTTTATGATATTTTAAAGTAGATGCATCCTAAAAATTGCATCACTAAGCATGCACATCATATAACTCGTAAAAAACTAATTGATATAACTTTTAGAAAATGTGTATAGAAAGAAGCTTAAGGAAATATTTTTTTTCTTCTTTTACTTTAGATAAATGGATCAAAAATTTGTGAATAATATGTATTATAGGAATATAAAGACACTAGTAAAAGAAAATACAAATAAATATGTTAGATATTGATTTTTTTAAATATATAGTTTAAAAATTTAAGAATAAAAATGACATATTTGTGGTAGATTTATCAAATATTGTTATCAAATGAGTGAATTTAGTGACATTAAAATTAAAAAATGATGTTGAACAAGAATAACATCTCTTTTAAAGATAAAATAGAAGTCCAAACCATATTGATGGAGAGCAAGTATACAGTTCAAACTCCTCAAAATAATTGTGCTTTCATATTTTTCTCTCTGCCTAATTTTAAATTCAAATCACATAAATCATTAATCACCTTATTCCAAATATTGTGCGCCATTTATTTGATATTTCTCACATAGAGAGTAAACATTTACAATTCTCCAGTTAATTCTCAAATCCCAAACTCAACTATAACTTCCTATCAACTGAAACTATTTATTTTGTTTTTATTTTTCTTGATTTCTCAAAATACTAAGCTAAAGACATTATTAACCAATAAAAAATGGGTGACAATGATAAATAAATTTAAATATTGAAACTTTACAGGTCTCATGCCCCTGCATCACATATATTCAACATCCAAGCATAAAACCAACATTAAAATAGAGGGAATTATTTTTTAAAGATTTAACACAAGTACATTGCATAAAATACTCATATTACATAGCACAAACAAGTTGATTTAGAGGATAAAAAGGCTCATAAATAGGTGCACCATTTATTTGATATTTCTCACATAGAGAGTAAATATTTACAATTCTCCAACTAATTCTCAAATCCCAAACTCAATTATAACTTCCTCTCAATGGAAACTATTTATTTTGTTTTTATTTTTCTTAATTTCTCAAAATACTAAGCTAAAGAAATTATTAACCAATAAAAAATGGGTGACAATGATATAACTTTAAATATTGAAATTTTAGGACTCCCATGCCCCTGCATCACATATGCTCAACATCCAAGCTTAAAACCAACATTAAAATAGAGGGAATTATGTTTTAAAGATTTAGCACAAGCACATTGCATAACATACTCATATTACATAGCACAAACAAGTTGATTTAGAGGATAAAAAGGCTCACAAATAGGGGAAAAAAAATATGTTGTCTATGATTTGGTCCTACAATATAATTCTCATAATGGTTTTTCAATGTTTTTATGATATTCTATGATATTTTGAATTTATATCATTAAAAATTATTTGGTTTCTTTAGACATTAATAATTTTTTAATCTTTATATATATTTTTCTTACTCAGGAGTGTTAAGTCTCAAAATTATTGCTCCATTTTCTAGAATTAAACTCCACTCACGAGGTAAGGGTTATCAACAAATGAGTGAAATTAGTTCATCCATAAAAATATGGAGGACTATGAGTTAAATATATGAGAGTAATTTTTGTCTCCTTCACTTTAAGCCTAGATTAGATTCAAAAGGGTATTCTTAAAGGTGGGAATATGAACCAAACAAAAGAACCAATAGTTAAACCCATTTTTTTATTCAACACCAAGGTTGTCACTGACCTAAGAGAAACTAAGTACTAAATGACCTCTATGTAGTTGATACAATTCCTTGACAGTAAGTGCGAGGTGGGGGTGACTTGCACAATTCACATAAAATAATGTTTACTACTCCTTGCATGTTATAAAACCATGAACATCATAGACTAGAAATTAAATAAAGAGAAAATGATCAATGACTAGAGTGAGTACACAAGAGATCGATGTCAACCCAAGGGGAACAAAGTCACAAATTAAAGGAAGAGATGTTAGGAGAAAATAACAACCAGTAATTTGATCTACACATTCAAATGCATCAATATGTTTTACTGTATACTCCACATACTTGGTTAGCCATTAATGAACTATTCAAATTAATATTTAAACATGAAAATATATGTTAACAAATGGAAATTATTTGACCTTGGTATTAAGGGGAGACCCTTTGGTGAAATGGTGAGGCTTATTTCTTATAGATCCAACAACCAAAGGCTCATACTCTTAATATCATACAATTTTAATGGAGTTTATGAGTGGCAGGAAACAAAGGGGGGTAGGATTTTGAATTCCTTTGCTATAAAGGGTGAGGGAGATGCAAATTTTGAGGATGAGGCAAATGGGTTGCAGTTGGTGCTTCCTGATGGCTGGCTTATTGGAGTCAACAAGGAAGTGGAGGGCATCCCTTTGGGTGCTATCATTGATGGTTGTATTTTGGGGGAGTTGATGTCGAGTGATGGGAAACAAAGTGGGGTAGGATTTTGAATTCCCCTATTGCCAAGGGTGAGGGAGATGTTGATTGTCATGCCCTAAATTTGCACATGGGACAAGAACACAACTAACAACTTTCTTTTGAAATAACAATGTATAAACACTAATAATGATTAACCACACATGATCATAGTAACATTCCAATGGTAAGATTAATATTGAGTATCCCTATTAACATTAATGTCACTCACAATATCCTCTCAATAATATAAAATTTCTTATTAATGTCAAATATTGCCTTTACTTATATATTACTAAAGATAATATTTTTTTGTCAATTATATATTTACTAATATTATCAATTCTAAATTTACTTCTATAAACTTTAACATCATTATTCATGCTCGATATTTATATTTACTATTTTTACTAATAGTTTTACCAACTATAAGCTTTACTATTAAATTTACCAACTAGTAAAATCAAACCTCTCTACCCATAAATAGAATTAGTAACTATACTTGCCAAAATAAATTTTACTACTATTCACATATCAACTTAATTTTGAGGCTAGTTATCTCCAATTCTAATTTTACTCTAAATATTATTAGTAAATTAATAATAATGATCTTGGTTAAGCATATTTTAAATGTTAAAATTAATAGTTTTATTTGATCATTACCAAATAATAATTTTAATATTTAATCTTCATTAACATTACTAAAATTATTTTCATCCAATCTAAATAAAATTAACACTAACTAATCCCCGTTCACATTAATAATTTAATCAAATATTATTTTAAACATTTATCCTCAACTTAATAATAATAATGTTTTTTATTATTTAACCAAAATAATAATTTTAATATTAATTCTCAAACCAATATTGAACGTATTCTTATTATTTATTTATTAATATAAATGTTATCCAATTGTTAATACTAAAATCTACTTGTTTGCTATTAATTATAAAAACAATGAATATTTTATTTTATTAAATTAATCCTTACGATAGAAATTGATTTTATCCCTATAAAAATATACAAAGTTCTAAAAAGAGATTTATATATAATGAAATTAGTCTTAGAAAGTGTAAAATTATCTTTATAAAAATATAGGTTCTTCTAGAAAAAGAATACGTAGCTAGAATGGTCTTAAAGTATAAAATAAGTAAAGATTGTCTTTTAAACTAAAAAGTAATACTTATGTCATGTTTTTCAATAAAATAAACTAGCATATATATATTTAATAATATATATAAAATACGTCGAGAGATATCCTTTTTGAGGCGGTTATGCACTTTTATGTGATAAATTGATTAAAAAATAGGCGCTTATCTTAAATAAAAAAAATTATATTTATATATTTTATATTAAATTATTATAATAATTAATATATTATAATATTATAATATAATATTTGTAATTCAATTTTAAAAAATAATACATAATTTAATATTTAAATGTTAAGTTAAAATATATAAATATATTTTTAGTATATTTATAATATTATAATAAAAAAATATTATATCATCAATATTTAGTTAGGATTATTAAAAAAATATTTAGTTAGGATTAGGGTTAGGGTTAAGACCTTAAGAGATATAGTTAAGGTTAGGGTTAAGTCTAGAGATATAGTTAGGGTTAGGTTTAGAGTTAATATATAGTTAGGATTGGGGTTAGGGTCAATATTAGGATGAGAGACAAGGTTTGCATCAAAATTAGGGTTAGGGTTATCATCAAGATTAGTTTAGGATTAGGGTTCGGGTTAGCATGAGGATTAGGGTTACAATTAGGATTAGGGTCAAGTTTAGGGTTAATAGATATAGTTAGGGTTGGGGTAATAATTGGGGTTAAGGTTAGCATGAAGAATAGTTTAGGATTAGGGATATGATTAGCATTACGATTAGGGTTACATTTAGATTTAGGGTCAAGTTTAGGGTTAAGATATAGTATGCTTCAACTTATGTGTAAGATGTGTTAGATGGTTTGCCACTATAGATCACCACAGGGTTTGCATCAAGATTAGATGTTAACCTTATCCTTAACCTTAACCTTAAGATATTGTATGCTTCAACTTATGCGTAAGATAGTGTCCTTTCTTTTAATGTTGTCCAGTTCAAACCAATTCACAGCTTCCATTAGGGTAATAGTTGGGGTTAAGATTATCGGGATTAGGGTTAGGGTTAGGGTTAAGAGATATGGTTAGGGTTAAGGTTAAGGTTAAGGCTAGATATATAGTTAGGATTAGGGTTAGGGTTGAAATTTAGTTAAGATTAGGGTTACAGTTTGCATTAGATGAGGCTTATAGTTAGCATCAAAATTAGGGTTAGGGATAGCATCAAGATTTTCTCAAGATTAGGGTTATAGTTAGGTTTAAGGTCAAGGTTAGGGTTGCGAATAAGGTTAGGGTTAGGGGTTGCATAATTGTTATGGTCATGCTTAGGGTTAGGTTTTGAGTTAGAAATATCATTAGGTTTAGGGTCATTATATAGTTAGGTTTAGAATTAGATATTTAGTTAAGAATAGGGTTAGGGTTAGGGTTAGCATCAAGATTAGGGTTAGGGTTAGCATCAAAATTAGGATTAGGGTTAGGTTTTACATCAATAGGGTTAGGGTTATCATGAAGAATAGTTTAGGATTAGGGTTAGGATTATCATTAGGATTAGGGTTAAATTTAGGTTTAGGGTCAAGTTTAGGGTTAAGAGATATAGTTAGGGTTAGGGTAATAGTTGGGGTTAAGGTTATCAAGATTAGGATTAGGGTTAGGGTTAAGGTTAAGGTTAGGTTAAGGCTAGATATATAGTTAGGATTAGGGTTAGGGCTGAGATTTAGTTAAGATTAAGGTTATGGTTAGTATTAGGATGAGGCTTAAAGATAGCATCAAGATTTTCTCAGGATTAGGGTTATTGTTAGGTTTAAGGTGAAGGTTATGGTTGCAAATAAGCTTAGGGTTAGGGGTTGCATAATTTTTATGGTCATGCTTAGGGTTAGGCTTTTAGTTAGAAATATCATTGGGTTTAGGGTCATTATATAATTAGGTTTAGGATTAGAGAGTTAGTTAAGAATAGGGTTAGGGTTAAGTGACATAGTTAGGATTACAGTTAGGGTTAGCATGAAGATTAGGGTTATGGTTAGCATCAGAATGAGGCTTAAAGTTAGCATCAAAATTAGGATTAGGGTTAGAAATCTACATTGAGGCTAATTTTGATACTAACCTTAGTAGAATATTATGATTAACATCAAAATTAGGATTAATTAGGATTAGGGTTATGGTTAGCATCAAAATTAGGATTAAGGTTAAGATTAGTATTAGGATTAAGGTTACATTTAGGTTTAGGGTCAAGTTTAGGGTTAAGATATAGTATGCTTCAACTTATGCATAAGATTAATTAGGATAGCATCAAAATTATGCCTAAGATTAATTAGGATTATTAACCCAAAATTAGGGTTAATAATCTTAATTAAGCCTAAATGTGGAATATTAAGGAAAAATCATTAATATTCTTTTTTAATGATTTTCCCTTTTTGAAATATTTCCAATTTTTTAAAAAGTATTGCAATTTTTATTTTTAAATATGGTAATTTAGAAACATATTAAATAGTAAATTTAAGAAAGTTCTTGCATATTTAAGCTTATAAATTTTATAAACTTCTTCTTATGTGTATAAACTTCTTCTTATGTGTAGCTTTTTAAAAATAATATGTTGTTTCATGCTTAATTTTTTAAATTTTAGAAACTTCTTTTTATGTCTAGTAATTTTCAAAAAAATTATCTTATTTTTAAAAATAATATTTTTTTATTGAAAATTATCATTATCATTATCAAAGGTCTATTATTAGTAAAATCTTCAGTTTATAATATTTAGTTTTGAATAAAATAGAATATTAATGATTTTTTCTTTTTGAAATGTTTCCATTTTTTTTTTAAAGTATTGCATTTTTTATTTTTAAATATAATAATTGAGAAACATATTAAATAGTAAATTTAAGAAAGTTCTTGCATACTTAAGATTATAAATTTTAGAAACTTATTTTTATGCGTAGCTTTTTAAAAATAATATTGTTTCATGCTTAAAAAATATCTTATTTTTAAAAATAATATTTTTTTATTGGAAATAATTATTGAAATAAATCTAATGAACCAATATATTCAATTCAAATAGATAACTTACTATAATATATATTTTTGATTTCAATTACTCCGTATTGTTCTTTAAATTTGAATAACCAATCAAAAAGAAAAGAAATAATCAAAACACCACAATATTTGCAAAAGTTAGATTTCATTCTAAAATTCAACTAAACTCTGATTTTATAATTCGTACAATTGAAATTCATAATTAATTAAATTATAGTAATTATGTAATATAAATGAATTAAATAGAAGTACACTTGCATTTTAAAATAATTCAACAATCAAAGACTAAAATAAAAACTAAAATACCTTGTTAAAAACTAAATCTAATTAGTAAAAAGCTAAAACTAATTAGTTATTTTGGAATAACTAAATACCTTAGTCAAAACTAAATCTAATTAATTATTCTAGATTGAAAATCTGATGTTAGAGTAAAAAAAATCAAATATCTAATTATTAAAATTTCTCATAAAAAATAGTAAATAACTAAATCCGATTTTGATTTAGTTCACATATAATCTGGAATCAAAATAAGATTATATGTGAATATTAATATATGAATGTTTTTTTATATAATCTGATTTATATGCATATAATTTCTTACAAAAATAGTAAAAAACTAAATCTAATTTTGATTTAGTTCACATATAATCTGAAATATGAATATTAATCTAATTCACATCAAAATATCATATTATCAACATATTTTGATTCCAAATAATTAATTCACATCAAAATAATCTTATTTTATTTTTTAAGTGTTAAATCATATTTTGATTCCAGAATAACTAATGAAAAATTAAGTTCTAACTAAACATAATCTTTCCTCAAGCGTAGAAGATTGACATTTTCGTAAAAAATAATCACATAATGAAAGGAAAAATAAATTGAACAAAGGAAATAACTAATCAATGAGCATTGTTTGAAGGAAAAATATTACCAAAGAGAGAGTAGCTAAATCAAGCACCACCACCATCAAGAGGAGACACAAGAATTTGATAAGGGGAAAAAGCAAGAAAAAACCCCAATATTATGAATGGAGGCAAAATGCCTAAGAATGATACAAAGAGAGAGAGAGAGAGAGATTCAGCCTTAGCTTGCTTGCTTGAATAATGAAGAATGAGAGGAGGGGCACCTCAATAAGTAGAGGTGAGAAGGAGGAGTTAGAATGTAACTCCCAACTCAATGAATGCCACCATTCATCTATGTGTGTGCAAAGTGTCACCTCTTAAGGAGGTGGTTACAAATATTCCTTAATAAAGGAATTAAAAAATAAGTCATCCTCACACATGTGTGAGAAGACAAAAAGACAAAAGACTTGTAGGGATTCCTTTGGAATATTCCTACAAGTTACTAAATAATTACAAATAAAGAATAACCTTTACCAAGTAAAGATTAATCTTCTAACATCCCCCCTTAAGCTTTACTTGGGGAGGTTACATCAAACCCTTCAATGGGTTGTAATCCAAGATTTTTACAATGAAAGAGAAATTTATCTTTACAAAGAGCTTTGGTGAAAATATCTGCAACTTGATCTTCACCTTTACAATACAAAAGAGAAATTTGCTTGTCTTCAATTGTCTCTCTAATAAAGTGATGTTGAAGAGCAATGTGCTTGGTCCTTGCATGAAAAATTGGATTCTTGGCCAAAGCAATAGCACTTTGATTATCACAATATAAAGGAGTAGGACCCTTTTGAGGTAGACCCAAGTCTTCAAGTAGTCTTCTTAACCATAGTGCTTCTTTAGATGCATTTGTACAACCTTTATATTCAGCTTCTGTAGAACAAAGAGAAGTAGATTGTTGTTTCTTACTATTCCATGAGATTGCACCTGATCCAACAAAGAAACAACAACCACAAGTGGATCTCCCATCATTGGGATCACCTCCTAAATCTGAATCAGTATAACCCTTTAAACAAAAATCACAATTTGCATCATAAAAAAGACCAAGATTAAGAGTACCTTTAACATATCTTAAAATTCTTTTTGCAACTTTAAAATGAGTTTGTTGTGGTTTAGACATAAATCTAGAAACCAAACCAACACTATAAGAAATATCAGGTCTTGTAAGAGTTAGATAATTTAAACTTCCTACTAATTGTCTATATAAAGTAGGATCAACAAAAGGAGTTTCCATATCAACCATTAATTTTGTTCCTAATTCACAAGGAGTAGAAACACACTTTGCATCATTCATTTTAAATCTATCTAAGAGATCTTGAGCATATTTATGTTGAGAAAGAAAAATACCTTTAGTTGTTTGCCAAATTTGCATACCCAAAAAATAATGTAAAAGGCCTAAATCAGTCATTTGAAATTGTTGATTGAGTTGAGACTTAACATCACTAATCAAATTGTTAGAACTAGAAGTGATAATTAAATCATCAACATATAAGATAATAATCACAATATCATTTTCACTATGCTTAATATATAAATTTGGATCATTTTTACTTCTAATAAAACCTTGAGATAGAAAGAAAGCATTAATTTTAGAATACCATTCTCTAGGAGATTGTTTTAAACCATAAATTGATTTCTTCAATTTGCAAACAAGATTTTCATTACCTTCCTTAATGAAACCCAAAGGTTGAGACATATAAATTTCTTCATGTAAATCACCATTTAAAAATGCACTTTTAACATCCATTTGATGAATAGGCCAATGCATATGAGAAGCTAAAGCAAGAACTAATTTAATAGTTGGCATCTTAGCTACTGGAGCAAAAGTTTCTTTATAATCTAAGCCTTCAATTTGAGAAAATCCCCTAGCAACTAATCTAGCTTTAAACTTGCTAACTTCATTATTTGCATTAACCTTAGTTTTATACAACCATTTGCATGAAACAAGATTCTTACCTTGAGGTAAAGGAACTAAATCCCAAGTATTATTAGCAATTAAAGTGTCATATTCTTCTTGCATAGCCTTTTTCCAATGAGTTTGATCTTTAGCTTGTTTATAAGTTTTAGGATCATTGGAATTCATAATATTAGACATCAAAGCATAATTACAGTAATTTGCCTTTCTAGTCTTAGATTTATTCATTCTAGCTAAAATATCCTCACTTTCTTGCATTAAATTTTTAAACCATTTAGGCTTTCTCTTAGATGTAGGAGTATCATCACTAGAAGAAGAATCATGAGGAGAAATTTTAATATTTTCATCATCACTATCACTATGAGTAAGAGATGCATTAGGAGGGTTAAGAGAAGATTCAACTTGAGGATTATCTTCTACAACAATAACTTTATTTGGAGAAGATTCAACATTAGGTGCTTTAGAACAATCATGAATACCATTTTCAGCAATGCATACATCTCTAGCAACCTTAACTTTGTTAGTAAGAGGATTATAAACTCTATAAGCTTTAGAATGTTCATCATAACCAACAAAAATATGATAAGAAGATTTAGCATCTAATTTTTGCCTCTTTTGTTTAGGTTTGTGAACATAAGCAATTGAACCAAAAACTCTTAAATGTTTAAGATTGGGCTTCCTACCAGACCAAGCTTCTTCAGGAGTTATATCCTTTACAGCTTTAGTAGGAGTCCTATTAATAATGTAAGTAGCACAAAACATAGCTTCTGCCCAAAATTTATAAGACATGTTTTTAGCATGTAACATACATCTAGCCATTTCAACAATAGTTCTATGCTTCCTTTCCGCTACACCATTTTTTTGAGGTGTATAGGGAATAGTTAGCTCATGCTTAATACCAAATGATTTCAAATAACTATTAAAAGCAGTGTTCACATATTCTTTTCCATTATCAGTTCTAAGAATTTTAAGTTTAAAACCAGATTGCCTTTCAACAAATTTATGAAATTCAGAAAAGATATCAAGAACTTGATCCTTACTATGAAGAAAATAGATCCAAGTTCTTCTTGAAAAATCATCAACAAAAGTAAGTGCATACCTTGATCCTTGGATGGAGTTATTCTCCATGGGTCCCAAAAGGTCACTATGAACTAGGTGCAACTTATGAGTTGCCCTCCATGATTGACCATGTGGAAAGGGCTCCCTATGCATCTTACCACTCATGCATCCTGTGCCTATAATTTTAGATGGAACAATACTAGGCAATCCATCTACCATTTTAAGCTTTTGCATTAAAGCAATATTGTTAGCATTGATATGACCGAGTCTTTCATGCCAAACATTGAAATCAATGGTAGATAATAAAGAGCATCTAGATTGAGAAAACTTATAAAATTTGAACAAATTGTCATTGTCTAACTTAGCATTAGCAATAACTTTGTTTTGTTTTGGATCAATAACATAGCACATGTCTTTATAAAATTCTACTTTATAATCTTGACAAAGCTTAGCAACTGAAAGTAAATTAGTCTTTAATTCAGGAACATATAAAACATCATGCAATTTACCATTAGGAACATTCACATCACCAATTGCTTCCACTTTACAAGTATAATCATTTGCAAGTTGAAAAGGAACATTAGACAAATCAAGTTACATAGACTCAAAAACTTCTTTATGTGAAGTAACATGTTGAGATGCACCTGAATCAATAACCCATTCAAGAGGTTGAGAAATATTATAACCACAAGTAAAAGCACGTCTAGATTGATTTGCATTATTTTGAAACTTATGATTATTAGGTTTATTTTGTTGTTGATTATTTTGCTTCATAGGATTTTTCTCATTTTGCTTCTTAAAACAAGTATTTTTCCAATGACCATCCTTATTACAATAAGTACAATGTGGTTTCTTAGAAGAGTTAAACTTTCTAGAATCATTGTCATTATTATAATGAGGTTTGGAATTATAATGTTGTTTAGAATGAGATTTAAAATTTTGCTTATGATTAGACAAAAAGGCATGTTCATTAGACTTAAGAGTGCCAAACTGAATTAATTTAGCTTCTTCTTGCCTTAATAAATCACGAAAAATATCATAAGTTAATTGAGTAGCTAAAGAAGGAATAGCTAATTGAGCATGAATATTAGTAATGAATTGTTGAAATTGCCTAGGAAGACACTTTTTAATAATAAGATGAATTAATCTAAGATTATCTAATTTTACTCCTAAACCATGCAATTGACTATTTAAAGCATCAAATTTCAATAAAAATTCATCCATAGATTTAAAATCAGAATACCTCAAATCTTCAAGTTGATCTTGAATTTGAATTTTTCTTGATTCATTTGAACTATCATAAATGGTTTTGAGTTTGTCCCATGCTTCATAGGCTGTTGTACATGTCCCAATATGAACATAAAGTTCAGGTGACATGGAGATACCTATGAGGCCAAGGGCTTCCTCATTTTTAAGATTCCATTTTTCGATTTCATCTTTGGATGTAGACGAACCTGGTTTAGATTTAGGATCTGTAGCTACATCTAAAAGATGTCTAAATCGAAAAATGAAAGAAATGTGAGTCTTCCAAGAATGATAGTTAGAAGAATTTAATTTAATTTCAAGAATTAAAGTTGACATGATTGCAATAAAAAAATCACAACTTTATGAAAAAAAAATAATAACTATTATAAATATTTACTTAAAAAAAAACCTTTTTAAATTAATTTCCAAAAAAAATATATTAATAATCTTTAATATACTTACTAAATATTTTTTAATAAACTTTAATTTTAATATTATCACGTTAAAAACTTTATTAAAAAGTTAATATAGAAAAAAACTTTATAAAAACTTATTAAAGAGAATACTTAAAAGGTATACCAAAAAGAGATAAAGTTCTCTTGATTTTTAAAAAAACTAAGTATAAAGAAATGGGTGGGCTTAAAAGGCAGCCACTTCTTCAAATTTTAATTTTTAAAGTTGTAAATTGAAAAACTTAATGAAGTAACATCGGTGAAAAATAATTTAGGGTTTTGTTTTTTTGTGAAAAAAAGTTGGACACATTTAAATGGGTAGTGGGTAAAGAATGGGCGGGTGAATGAAAATTGAAATGGGGTTTTTAGCGGTGGGCGTCTTTAGAACATGCAGCAAATTGGAGAAGCAAAATTAAAGGGAGCACTCACAGGGTTCAAAGAATGCATGAAGTGTCAGCATGAAACAGGGGAAGGAGGCAGTGGCAAGAGGGAAAAGAATAGCAGCGAAAAGAATAGCAGCGGAGGCGGATGCAACAAAGAATCTGCAAACAAAGGCACCCTTTGAAAGAGTTGAAACCCTTAAAAGGGTTTAAAGATTTTTATTTTAATGTGATTCTTTTGGATAGAAATGGATATTATTTTGCAGATTTATATAGAACAAGGATATAATTTTTTTATCAAAAATATCAAAAAAATTGTAAACTAAATTTTTTAATCTAATTGATTTATAAATAAAGGGTTAAAGCCTTTAAAAAATGATTTTAAAAAAAAATGAACATGTTCATATAGATAATTTTTTTAGATTTGCAAAAAAGAAGATTAACATTTTTCTAAAAAAAAATTGAACTAGGGTTAGATCCTTAAAAAAGAATGATTTTTTTTACAAAATGTAAAATATAGTGATTTTTTTTTTAAAGAAATTTTAACATGCAAATAGTAACATGCAGAAATAAGTGATTTTTTTTACAGATTTGTACAAAATTGTTGAAATTTAAAAAGTGAAATATAACCATTTATTTGAGGGTTTCTAAAAATTGCAAAAGATTAAATATGCATGCAAAACAAATAGATCTGAAAAATAAAAAAACTTAGAAATCTTTAAATAAAGAATCCTGCACAAGGGTTAGAAAGAAAAAAATATTAAACAAGAAACAAGATTAGGCTTTTAGCTCTTCTCCTCTTCTCTTAGAGTGTCTCCAATGGTGTGATGAAAAAATCTGGTAAACCTTCAACAATGTAGCTCACAAAAGATTAGTAATACCAAGCTCTGATACCATGAAAGGAAAAATAAATTGAACAAAGGAAATAACTAATCAATGAGCATTGTTTGAAGGAAAAATATTACCAAAGAGAGAGTAGCTAAATCAAACACCACCACCATCAAGAGGAGACACAAGAATTTGATAAGGGGAAAAAGCAAGAAAAAACCCCAATATTATGAATGGAGGCAAAATGCCTAAGAATGATACAAAGAGAGAGAGAGAGAGATTCAGCCTTAGCTTGCTTGCTTGAATAATGAAGAATGAGAGGAGAGGCACCTCAATAAGTAGAGGTGAGAAAGAGGAGTTAGAATGTAACTCCTAACTCAATGAATGCCACCATTCATCTATGTGTGTGCAAAGTGTCACCTCTTAAGGAGGTGGTTACAAATATTCCTTAATAAAGGAATTAAAAAATAAGTCATCCTCACACATGTGTGAGAAGACAAAAAGACAAAAGACTTGTAGGGATTCCTTTGGAATATTCCTACAAGTTACTAAATAATTACAAATAAAGAATAACCTTTACCAAGTAAAGATTAATCTTCTAACACATAACAAAATTATCCTTCACATAGCTTTAATTTTTTACATTGATACCTTCACTTGGTAACTCAGACTTCCTAGTTGCCACATTTAGCAAGATTTCGTGACTCCCCTCATTAATCACCAACATAACGGCCATTCACTGAAACGTAGCCAAAATACACAAAATTTAATATTGATTACAAAGAACTGACATTGCAGAAACAATATAATGCTGGACACATAATAATAACCGTCGCCCTAAGTTCTAGGGCCTGTGATTGTTTCTATAAATTCCCAATTTAAAAATAAAATAAAATAAACAAACTTTATTACAAGTTTTTTAAAAACCAAAAAACTAAAAAATAAAATAGAATCAGTTTATTTGGTACATTTAGAGTTGTAAGGCTGATTTTCAATGGTGACATCTTCTTCATCCGGATCCTCATAGGAGTACTCGAATCCATAATCCATTTCATCCATGTCTGAAACGATCTCTTTCAAAAAAAATATTTATTGAATTTAGGGTTTTATTCATTCAAAATCTAGATCTGTAATACACTCACAGAGTACCCACTGGAATCTTCTCTCACTAGATTATAGATGCAGAGCTTATTATACAAATAATGCATGTGAAAGACATTAAACAGAAATAAATACATGATCACATAGATAATTTTTTGTAGACGACATATTAGTATATTCAAAATTGCAGAGCTTATTACAGATGAAGAGCTTGTTGAATACCAACCAAGCATTCCAACACATTTTGTCTTGTCATGTCAAAACTCAAATCCCTCTGGTTTCCTTTTCGATTGCATAGCTCCTGGCAGTGCAGAAGAAAAAAAAAACCAAAAAAGGCCTGAATTCTCAGGAATAGACAATCTAGGAAAATAGTGAGCATGTAAGCAAAGCTACAACACATATAAGTTATCCTTGGCAGAGATATAATTCACTTGACATGCCTCAAAAGATTAAGATACTTTCCGAACCTTTCGTCGATACCTTTGCATATTAGGTTTTTGGCATGCACAGAAGCCGTTCCACTGTATGAAAGAAAACAGCAAAGAAAATTCATTTAGTCTGAGAATAATGGCGTATGAATTACAATTAAAAATGGTAAAAGTTGAAGAGAGATAATGTCTAATCGCTTATGAGCTCCAAATGACTGTAGGCCACAATGTGTGTGAAGCCAAGATTGGAAGCACAACGAAGACCATGGATGAGCGTCTTGTAATGTGCAGCATTACTGCAGAGCGAAAATGAATCAATGAGGTCACCGTACTCGTCCACCAGAGCAGCCCTGTGAGCCTGGCCGGGGTTTGGTTTGCATGCTTCTAAATAAAATAGGGTGTCCTCCTTATTAATGCCATACCTGCCATTTCAAATGCATGCGCCGTTTCATTTTCATATTAATGCAATACCTGCCATTTCAAATGCATGTTGAACGTTTCATTCTTCACTCTTTATTCTCGCCTTTAACGCCTTTTCATTCTCACCTCTTCAATGCACAATGTATCTTTCCTGTAACCGTTCTGCATCAAAATTTAATTAATTTCATGTCTCTTCCCTATTGAATACTGGCAGCTGCCAGTCATTTTTTTCAAAAAGGTCAAAAAGTTTACTATGATTTTAAACGCCGAGAGATATCATTTTTAAGGTGTGTTTTTTTTTTTTTTTTGAATTTAAAAAGTACGCCTCGATAATGATATCTCTCGACGTTTAATATATAGATTAATATATTAAGATAGATAAGCTAGTAGCAGTCACGAAGCAACACATAACACGAATTAGTATATAATTATACAATATTATTTTATTATATTATTAGATAAATAATAATATTTTAGTATATTTAATATAAAAAATTAATATAAGTTATGGTTAGGGGTCAAACATGGTTAGGTTTAAGTTTAATTAGGGTTAGGGTAAAGGTTAAAATATGGCTCAATTAGGGAAAAACCTTTGAGTTAGGGTTGGGATTGAATTAGGGGAAATCGTTGAGTTAGTGTTAAGGTTAAACTATGGTTAAGATTCCAATTATGTTAGGTTAGTGTTTAATTATGGGTAGTCTTGAAATAAGATAATGATTAGGGTTATAGTTAGATATAAAATTAGGTTTACAATTAGGGTTGGGATTATTGTTAGGGTTAAGGTTAGGGTTAGAGTTAGGGTTAGGATTATGATTAAGATTAAGGTTATGGTTAGGGTTAGGGTTAGAGTTAGGATTAAGGTTTTGTTTATGTTTAGAGATAGAATTAAGTTTAGGGTTAGGGTAAGGGTTAGCGTTAGAGTTATGGTTAGGGTTCAAGTTAAAGTTATAACCCTAACCCTAATTGAACCATAACCCTAACTAAACCCTAAATCCAACCCTAATTAAACATGAACCTTATCTAAAACCTAACCTTTATATAATTGAACCATAATCTTAACTATTATATAAATCTAACTTAAACCTAGCCCTAATAGAATCACATTGCTAATGGAACCCTAACCCTTATCTTAACTCTAATCAAACCCTAACACTAACCTTAACCCAAAGTCTAAGATTTATCTTAGAGCTCTAATTGTAACCCCAACCCTATTTTAACCCTAACCCTAACCCTAACCCTAATCAAATCTTAATCCTAACCTTAAACCCTAATTAAAAGAATATTTTATGAAATATTAATTTTTTTTTTGTTTTTGAGTTATATAATTTAAATAATTTTTTAAAGGTCTAGGGGAGGATGATAATTAGGGTTGAGGACAAGGTCAAGGTTAGGGTAGGTTTAGGGTTATATTTGTAATCAATGCTAGAGGTAGATATAGGTTTAAGGTTATAATTAGGGTTTGGGTTAGGGTTACAATTAAAATTAGTGTTAATCTTAGAGTTAGGGTTAACGTTAGGGTTAGATATAGAATTTTAATCATAGTTTTAACCTCAAAGCTAACCCTAATGAAGATATTAATTATAACATAAAATATAACATTCATTCTAATTTTAATGATAATCATAAATGTAACCCTAAGCTTTATAATTAAACCCTAATTATAATAAGACATTAATAAACTTAACCCTAGTTGTAACCCTAAGATTTATCCTAGAAGCCTAAACCTAACTGTAATTAAAATAAGATTATAAATTATTGAATATAGTTATGATTAGTGTTATAAATAGAATTAGGGTTAGGGTTATAATTAGAATTAAAGATATGATTATGAGTAGGGTTAAAATAGGGTGAGTGTTCAATTATAGTAAGGGTTCAATTTGGTTATGATTTTATAAACGATAAGGGTTAGGGTTAGGATTAGGGTTAACATTAAGAATAGGGTTAGGGTTAGGGTTTGAAATTGTAGTTGAGATTAACCTTATAATTAAGGTTATGGTTATGGTTATAATTAGAATATGTTAATCTTAGGGTTAGGATTAGATATAGAATTTTAATCATAGTTTTAACCTCAAAGCTAACCCGAATTAATTATAACATAAAATATAACATTCATTCTAATTTTAATGATAATCATAAATGTAACCCTAAGCTTTATAATAGAACCCTAATTATAATTTAAGACGTTAATAAACTTAACCCTAGTTGTAACCCTAATATTTATCCTAGAAGCCTAAACCTAACTATAATTGAAGCTTGAATTAATTATAACCCTAATTTATTCACAACCCTAACTATTACAGTAACCGTAATTGGACCCTATACCTAATCCTAAATGAATCTCAACCTTAACCTACCAATAGCATTAATTAAACCCTATGTGTATTCCTAATTCAAGCTTAACCCTTTTTTAACCCTACCCCTCATCATAACCCTAATTGCACCTTATCCATAATTGAACCCTATTTGTAATTGAACCAAATGCTAACTCTAACCCTAATTAAATCTTAACATAATTAAACTATAACCCTAACCCTCATTTAATACTAACACTAACTATAACCCTAATATTGATTAAACCCTAACCCTAATCCTAATTAGACCATAAACATAACCTAATTGAAATATAAACACTAATCATAACCCTAACACTAATCCTAACCCTAATCCTAATTGAGCCCTAGTCATAGCCCTAACCCTACCCCTACCCCTAATTGAGCAATAACCCTAATTGAACCCTAACTCTAACCTTAATTAAATTTTAATGCTAATTAAACCCTATAGTTAGGGTTACATAGCGGTTAGGTTTAAGGTCCAATTAAGATCAAGTAAGCTAAAGTTTGGGTTTGGATTAGGGTTATAAAAATCTTAATATCAATGTATAAGTTTGATATTAATAAACTATTTTAAACAAAAATAAATATCTGAGTCTAGATTTATATTTTTAAGTTTAATAATTAGGGCTAGAGTTAATAATATCTTAATATTAGTTTCTAAATTCATCTTTAATGATAAAAGAATTTAAATAAAAATAACTATTTTAATCTTAAATTTTATTAAATTAGTTTATATATTTGACATCAATTAAGTATTTTAATTTATAATTTTATAATTTAAAAATCATTCAACAACTACTAATTGTAATTTTAGAATAAATTAAAAAATAAAATCTATATATTAAATCAAATTTTATATTCTTATTTTTCTTTGCACCCAAGTCATTTCATTTTCTAAAACTATACTAAATTCTAGCTTTAAAAAATCATAAAATATTTTACATAGGGAAGTTTTTTATTTAAATCTATTTAATATGTTTACAAAAAAATACATTCTTACCTTTTCTTTTTCCAGTTCAATTGAATTGTATTGTTTTTTAAATTTGAAGAGTAAATAAATAATCAAATCACTACAATATCTTGAAAACTTAAATTTCATTCTAAAATTAAATTAAATTCTATTTTTCTAAAATTCATAAAATCTTCATTATTATTATTATTATTATAAAATAAAATTATATTCATTTTAAAATAATTCAACAATTACTAATTGTAGTTTTTAGAATAAAGAGTAAAATTTAGATATAAAAGCAACTTTTTTATTTTATTTCTCTTTTTGCATGCAAATAATTTCACATTCTAAAAGTAAACTAAATTATAATTTCAAAAAATTCATAAAATATTTTTAAGTATATCGTCTTTTGATTTATATACTTTTTAATAGTTGTTAGGGGAAATAAACTTCTATTTGTAGATTTTTTAGTTCATTTTGAATTTTATTGGTCTTTAAATTTGACAAGAGAATATTTTGAAAAGCAAGAAAAGATAATCTTTTCAAAATAAATTTTAAAAAAAGATATAACACCTATTTTTCTCTAATATTAAAAATAATATCAAATATATAATAAAAAATTGTTGTTATTTTTTAATCAATCGCACTTTTTTATATAATTGTTATTTTTTAATGCATTGTTCTTCCTTATCTTATTGTAGGCCATTATCATTTCAACATTTACTTGACTGTAAATAACTTTGTTTGCAATTTCATATTTAATTCACTCCAACTAATTTTAGTTGAAACTTTTGTGTTTTTTTTTTAAATCATAAACTGATTAATGCAATTTTGGTTTTTATATCTCTCAAAAAAGAAAACAACTGATCTTTTTAAATAAAGACATGCATAATTTTTTATTAATTATATATATCTTCTAAAAATATTGACTGGCCTGCCAAACATTTTTTAGTTCATCACCTGCTTTAGGAGAGCTATATGCAAGCTTTCAACCCGATTTAGTTGTCCACTACCCATACCTAGCATGCACTTATTCTACCAGGAAACAAAGGTCAAATTCAAGGAAAAAATTAAATTGATTCTAGTGCTGATATGTAATACAAAAAGGGCAGATCATTGAAAAGGCACATGTAAGCAGAGTTACCTCAAGATTGTGTAGAAATTATCTCGTGCTCTCAACTATGCCAATGAGAAAAATGGGTAGAGTTTGCAGGAAAAATTACGAAACCCTTACATAGTAGAATTTTTGTTAAATGAGAACCAAAACCAATCTCCCGACAGCTGCAATAGGTAGTTAGTGGTTGAGAGAGAGCTCGTGGGACATTGAGAGAGCTCCTCTACGAAAAATTTGAGAGAGAAACATAGGACTTTCCAGCAAAGGGCTTAGTGTAATAGCCATTGGCAAGGCTTTGGGAAAAGCTATGCTAAGTATCTCATCTTTCACCGGTAAGTTTTCCAGAGTTCCCTGTGACATTGTTTTACAACATAGCTTAACTTGTGTTGGAATAAATGATAGAGGAATTTTGTTAGATAATCGATAGATGAATGGAAAGAAAATTGACGAACTCTTGATTGTATACCTGGGCAATGGTTGGCATCAAATGCAGTCACCGTGAAAGGCTGCTCATCGATGTTAATTAGCACAAAATCTTCTGACTGCCAACTCCACAAACAGGCCATCATCCATCTATAAATGTAGCAAAACCATATTAGGAAAAAAAATAAACCCATAGCGAAAACATACACGGAGGAGAATGATTTGATTGGTAATGGAAGTGCAATAGATTGGATATGATGCGTAGGATACAATTCCTAGAGTTTTGGATGTATACTCTCAGCAACCTGTGCGACAATATGCTTCTCTTCTTTCATTTCTTCTCTTCATTCTCCTCCACAATGGGTGACCAATCCTCTTTTAAAGAGCAAGGGAGGTGTTTTCTGCCTATACCACTACATTGAGAAATGCAACTCGTCATTGCTGATAAATGGCAAGTAAGAAATGTGATCCACTGCTGATGAAAAATGGTGAGTAGAGAGAAAGGTGAAGTTGAAATGGCGAATGGAGAGGTATACGTTATGTTATAGCTCAAAGACAACTATTTAAAGATGAAACGCCTTCTTTAGTTATAGAGATGAAAGACCACTATTCCACTACCTCAACCGTTGCTCAAAGTATTTCATCTTCCGCATTCTAAATGGTAACGGTAGATGGTTTGAAGAACGTCAAAATAAATGCAACAGTTTCAAATGTACACGGATTTTGACTGTGATTGTGATGCCATTGTAGGGAACGCCTCTCCGCATAAATATAATAATATAATATTTTAATTCTTAATTATTTAATATATTATATTTTTCATAATTAAATATATTTTTAATAAATTTTAATATTTTAATATAATTATTAATATTATAATTTGAGTTTTATTTTACTTCTTATTTGTGTTAAGTTTTAAAAAATACTTCTAGCTAGCATGAACATTAATAAAAATTAATTGATTTTATTTGTAATTTTTAAAAATAATTATAATTGTAAAAAAAATTAAGTTTACATTATGCTTATTATTACAATTTTAATTATATAAATTAAATTATAATTATATTTAATGAAAATATATTTAATAAATTTATTATAATTAGAATTATATAAATCAAATTATAATTATATTTAATTAAATATAATAAACTTATTATAATTAGAATTACATTTAGTATTACAATTACACTTAATTACACATGATAAATAAAATTTTAATTTATTCAAATGAAGTTATTGACTAGATTGATTTCTTAACTAATCTTAATAATTCTTGGCCATATTCTCATGTTTAAAGCATTCCCTTAGTGTTTAGCTTTTCAAGGATGGATAAGCTTTAAAGAAATGAAATTCTTTTTATATAATTGAAAATGAAATATCTAACATTTAAAGTAGATTTTAATTTAATTGGTTTTATTTTCTCCAATTTTCATTTGGACTTGGTAATTTTTTTTCATGTGATTAGTAACATTAGCGCAATAACACGCCCTCCAATACCATGGAGATGGGAAAGACTAGAACTCACAACCTCTTGCTTGTAATAGGATGCTTTAGCCAATCAAACTAGGCCCCTAGCCCTTTCAATTGTACTTACAATTAATAAAAATACATTTATTTAATTTAAGTGAGGTATAATGTTTTAATTAAAATTAGAGTAAAAATTATATACATAATTATTTAATTATTTAGCTTTAGGGTTAGATTATATATATAACATAATTCTAAGTTTTGATTAGAGGTAAAAAGCGGTTTTGAAGGGGCCCGAAACCCTTTACAAAAGAGCGCAGCTGAAAATAAAAGAAAACAACATTACACAACAATTAACCCAACGACATCAAACCAACAACCAAAAAACAACCAAAAAGAAGGAATCCAACCAAAAACACTACATATTCTTCATAATCTTAACAACTTCCATATCAGTAGCAACCATCTTTTGCGCATTATCCACAGTATCAGACACCTCCCTACCAAAGGCCCCAACCTAAGCTTTCATTCTATTTCTAAATCTGACCCCCAACCCAATAGTTTTTACCTCGTCATTCAAAACACTACCTTTAGCAGCATCCTTCTCACCAACACAACCCACATCCAACAACTTACCCCCAACAATAGTACCATCAACAGGCACAATCTTTTTTCTCTTCTTAGAAGTAATCAAAGGAGAAATCATCATGGCAGAATACTAAGTGCCCAAGAGATTAGACGCCTCACCACTCTTCATCACCACTTTCCACATTTTATCAAATTTATCCTTGAGGGATAAGATTTTTCCTTCCAAATTTCGTTTCAGATTGATGGTTTCCTTCGCCATAGTATTAGCCATAATATTAAGAGACTCCATCAGATTGTCAATTTGGCTTTGAACAACAGGGTCCTCAGCCTTACTAGCAACACCTCTAATTCTAACATTTATCCTATTAATCTCATGAAAGAACCATTTAAAAAGTTTAAACTAATGATTTGCATTCTCACGGGCCGAGCCCAAAACATCAAACAAGTCCTCCCTATCAAAATTTTCAACCTAATTCTCCACAACAACATCCTCATCAGAAGAACTAACTTGAATCTTATCAGCATAAATAGCCTTACATTTACCAATAGGGACAAGAGACTTCAACTTACGAATGGAGCAAGCGAGATCCTTCACAAGAGTCTTTCTTTTCAACTCCTTATCCCCATCCGCTTTGTAAGAACCCCCAACATGACCAACATCCATAGCTCTTCCCTTCGCTTGCATGAACCCAGTGTCAACATTTAGAGATGCCTCACCATAGATACCACCAGCCAGGGAGAGAGGGAAACCCTTCTCCAAGATTTGACTGGCAGTTCTCAGCTCCCTGCTCTTCCGTCTCCCTACTTCAGTTTCCTTTGCATATTTTATTGTAGGGTGAGGAGAGGAAGCTTCCCCATATAGGTCATTCTTGTCCTTAGCACCTTTAGGAAGAGTCATTGCGACCACATCATCACTGCAAGTAGTATAACCCTCTTTATCAACCGACTTCCTATTCCCAGTTTTACCCAAAACAGTGGAAGAGGGACCCTCCTCAAAAGAGGCATAGGAGTCTAGGACATAGTCAACATCATCATCCTTACTGGACTTTGACTCTTTGCTCAAAATAAGCCTCCTCCTCTTGGCCTTTTTGCTAACCCTTTCCTCACCCGAGTCCGTCTCATAACCCTTCCAAGCTTTGACAACATTTTCCTTCGAGGACACGAGAGATTTATGCACCTCATGCGCTTTGACATGTTGATAAATAAGGAAAATTAAGCCCACATGCAAAATAGGGTTCTTGGGGTTTTTCATATGTTCCTTAGTCCACGTATCAAGTGACATCAATAAATAATAAGGAAAGGAAACCCATTTCTTATGCTTGAAATGGTTAAGCATAATGAAATGGTAGTTATTAATCGTCGTATACCTTCCTTCCAAGGTAACATACCTCATGATTTCTTTTGCCACATCACACCAAAGCGATTTCAAAGAGCTCCTATACCAACCACCACTTTTCACCTTCTTCAGATCAGCAGCCTCGTTTCCTTTGAAGAAAATTGACATTGCATCCTGCGAGTCTTTCATGTCTCTAAAAACCTTCATACCCTGCATAGCCAAACCAATAATTTGAGCTATGAATTCTTCATCCACCACGACTTCTCTGCCTCCCAAATTCAGGGTTCTCTCATTCCACCCTTGAGAAACCATATCAATGACCTGAGCATTAAAGCCATGCAATTTCTCCATATAAATGGTTAAGCCTTCCTTCTGTAAAATCTCCCAAACCTCCTTCCTCTGCTTGACAGTATCATAGGACTTAGGCTTGACACGATTTTTGTCCCCACCCATCGCAAGCTTAAGCGAAGCACACAACCGAAACCAACTAAAATTGATACAAACACCACCCAAAGTGATAATAAAAAATAGAAGACTCCATAAGCTAAATAAAATATCACCCAAAATCCATGCAAAGCTAGCCAAAGGACAAATAAACAATAATGAGATATAGCTTTGAACCTTGTGAAAGTCGTCCTTTGTCCTAAAAAATTTAACACCCTCCTTCAAATCAATCACCCACATGACTAAGGACATGCATCCCTCAAAGCCAACAAAGATCGAAAAGAGATTAACTTTCATTAATGATAATCGCCATCACTTCAAAAGGAATAGAATCATTAAAATTCCATTCCTTTTGTTCTCTAACACCAAAGTTAGCAAAAAAATTAGCTAACTTATTTCCCTCTCTCAAAATATGAGAGATATAAACATTATCCAATGAGTTAGTAATTTTAATAGAGTCCTTAATCAAGGCTTCAATGGTCCAAGACAAAGGAGAGACCTTTTTCAGATTGTTTATAATATTCAGAGAATCACCCTCCACCCAGACCTTCCTATAACCTTTTCTTTGAGCCAATTTGAAACCATGATAGATTGCAACCACCTCCGCAAAGTGGTTTGTCTAGGTTCCCAAAGGGAGCTCCACATAAAATATTTCTAAGTTACTAATTATTACTTTTAATTTATGGCCTACCTCTTGACTCATCTATCCACTAGATAATGTAAACACTTTATAAAAACTTATAATAAGAGTAAAACAAATGACATGTGACCTTTTATTTTTTGTCAAGAATTAATTATGTTGTAATCATATTATCTTATTATCTTTTAAAACAATATGTTGTAATCATATTATCTTTTATAATCTAGTTATGTTTAAACTTAAACTATCAATATACATATATATATATATTCCTTTTATTGGTTTTCGTAGGCCTTTATTTTATCACATGCTACATTTTTCATAACCTAATTGATTCACCAAGGACAACAAATTTCATCCTTGTAGAACATAGTGTATGAATTTAAATTTATGCATTTGTTTAGTGATATTCTCCAAGCCATATCATATATTGCGTGCAGTACACAAAAATCATTTAATCCTTTCAAATTTTTGAAAAATAACTAATTTCTTAAGAGGCTCATACCATCCAGGTCCTTGTAAGCTGTTTTTTCCCTCAAATTTTGTTGGGGGATTTTAATACATATGCTATGGACATATTTCAATCATGACACTCAATGTAAAACTTTTTATGTTTTAATATAGTTTGTCTTGGAGAATGTTTTGATTTGCAAGCACCTCAATAAATGAGAGTAATGCTATGTCGCATAAGATACATATACACATACTGATGAGACAAAATAATGTCTCAGCTTTTAGCCATGTAAAAATACATATTTTGCCTAATTATGAAGTTATCAAGATTGAGCATGATGATGAAAAAAATATATTTTTAGTTGCAGCAGTCAAAAATTTCATCATATCATGATAATTACGATCTGGGTCCTCAAGATTTTTGGTGTGAAATTCAATGAAAATATGGTGAAAAAACCCATTAAATTTCATGAATACCCAGTTTGTGGTTTGAGAGAAAAATTCACCAGAGTATGTTGCTCTGGAATATGTGGGGAGGTGCTCCGGAACTTGGGGGACAACACTTGAAGTTGCTCCGAAATTTGTGGGTAGCTCCGGAACCTTTCCAGAATTTGTAAAAGCAACAATTATGAGCATCAAAATAGATTGTGATGACTTGGATAGAATTTGAGAGCATCTAGGAGGTAGTTCCAAGAATTAAGGCAAGTTGTTAGATTGTGCAAACAAGTGGAGAATATTTAAGAGACAATTTTGGGTAGTTTGAACCATTTTGCAAGCATCTAAGAGTTGTTTTATGAACTTTAATGATACAAAATGGGAAGACATGACTTTTTCAGCTGTCAAATACCTTTTTGAAGCTTTTTTAAGGGCTGCAAAATAGGCATATTTGTTTTGGACGACCAAAGAAGATTGACTCAACAAGATGAAGAAAGATCTATCTTCTTCTCTTAACACATGTTCCTATCTTCTAGCAAGTGGTTGCACAATCATAAATCTTATCTTTCAAATCAGTTGAAGACAAGAATTCTATAAATTCATTGTAATCAAGAAATCAAATGGGGGAAGAGTTCATAAAATAATATAGTTCAGTATTTTTGCAACAATCTCTTTGTTTGTAGTTTTATTTCTTAGTAGTCATTTCATTTCTAGTTCTTTACATTTTCAGTATTTTCTTTTACAAGTTTCTTAGATTAGAGTTGATTTAAGCATTCTCTTTTACAAGCTCTTAGGATAGATTTGATTCTAGCATTTCATTTACAAGCTCTTAGGATGGATTTGATTCAAGCATTCCATTTACAAACTCTTAGATTAGATTCGATTTTAACAATTTCTTTCATGCATTGTCTTTCAATTCTGTTTGTAGAAAGAAACATGTCATGCAAATGATTTATTCTTCCTATTGCATATAGCCATGGACACCGCCTTGGATTGAAATTTATAATTAAATGATGAGGATTACAACGACACTCATCACATACCTCAATAAAAGAGGTGTATGATATGTTGAAATAAGATGCTCAATTCTTAGAGTAATGAGTCAATATTGATGAGAAAGTTAATGTAAGAATTTTAGGGTTTGATCAAATAATTGTTTTAGAATCTATAAATTGTTGGTATTCTACTCTATTTTAGATTTTCATTTGAAATATTAATCTTTGCCCCTATGAAAGTGAATTGAAACATGAACTTGAATACAGAGTTCTAAAGAATTGACATAAATTTAATGTTTTTATTTTGCTAGTCTTTAAAAATATACAAGATTATTTTTACATATACAACTTACTTAAGTTATTCTAATGCATATCAACCAATGCATAAATAGTCATTGTCAATGCACAACAATAACTTAAATGATAAATTATTTATTTAGTTCACTTAATACCCGTCTTCATCAACTATGTCCTAGAAATAGTAGTTACTATCAATGCATAACAATAACTTTAAGTAATATATTATTTATTTTAATTCACCTAAATATCTGTTCAAATCAACCATGTCCTAGTCATTCCTTTATCTATCTGCATTGTCAAATAAAACTACTTTAATAATACAACTATCAAAGAACAAAATGTCTTGCCAACATTTGGCAGGAACTTCATAGCAACATGACCTTGTTTAAAATAACACATTTCACTCAAATAAGTGTAATTTTTTTATGTTTCTATCAATTTTTTAAGTTTTGGTAAGTATTGAAAAGTTAGAATTATAGCTCTACACTCAAGATAAGGTAATTTTTTTTAATAATATGCATAAAAAATTAAGTATATCTATTTGAAACTTATTTTTGTGATTAAATTTCAAATGTTAATATTTTTTGTATATAAAGTTTTATTTAAATTTTTTTTAATATCATTTATTAAAAAATCATAAGCAATCTATTCATGATGTTTATTTTTCTTTTGTACAAATTCTTTGGCTAATTGTTTGAATGCAGTATTTCTCATGTGTCGAAGATTTTCATTCTTAAACTACTAATTTGGTGGTTTAACAAGGCAAATTGTAGAAGAAATTGATTATAGACATCTTCTATTGCTATATAGTTTGTTGTCTTTGCTTGTTTTCTCACATTGAACAATAGGATTAAAATTGACCTTCACATTTGAATTTGGACTAATCAATTTACTAGTGTCTTTTAATCCTAGAGTGATATATTTCATGCATGCTCTCCTCTTGTGTTTTTAGACTATTCAGAGAATGAAAAAGAAATGTTATCTTCTCAAGTTTCTTATTAGGGGACCTCCTTATATTTCATTACCAAGGAGATTACCTTAACTCTAGTGTTCTAACATAGTACAAAAAGTGGGCGGTGAATTGAAAGACACATCTCTTGGAAAGGAAATTTGTCATTTGGGTTAAGACCCCCAAAAAATTATATCTTAGTGAAGTGAAGGAGAAGGGTGGGTTACCCTCTTTTCCAAGATATTTGAAATATTTTATTTTATATACATGGATTGGATCTCATGTACCATTGTGGTATATTGAGAATGTTGGAAAATGCCAAGTTCAAAGAGCATGAAACAATTTCCACAAGTGAATAAAATATGTGTACAATAGTATGTTTATCAAATAAAAAATGAAAGAGTGTGTAAATACAATGATCAATTCTTGCATATATAGGCAATGATGAGGAGGTGAAAAAGGGAGGAGTGAAACTCTGACTACCCCTCCAAAGATGAGACACTTGTGAGATCACTTGACAAGTGGGTGAGCAAGTGGCAAGTGTACATGCAATAGATTTATCAAGTCATGAGGACACATGTCTCAATCATATAAAGTGAGAAAAAAGAAAAATAAACCTAAGTAAACTCAAGCTAAGTGTGAATAGGTCAATCCTAGAAAGATGATTAGCTACCTAGGTATGATACTGACTCTATTTGCATTAACACCCCCTTAAGTGTAACTTAGGGAGTAATATATGCACTAATGATGAGTCATGGATACTACGCCATATTAGTTACTCATGTACACATATCTCATAAAGTGGAATAAAGGAGAAAACCCAATGGGAAATTAAAAACCCCTCTCCAAAAGAGAAATGATGCAATTGAATAAAATGTACAAGTGAAGAAGATAGTAGGACTCATGATGACCCCCAATGACTACTATCACATAAGTAAAATAAATTTTCCCCCATAGGAGAGAAAAAGAGAGATTATGGAGCCCCCACATAAGATAATTGAACATGCAGTGCTAAGTGATGTCCGCAGAAGAATACAAAATGTGATCCCTAAATGCCAAACAATATTTCTTCCTCATGAAAGAAGATGAATCATGAATAGGTGTGTGATATATTCCCATGTGAGAAGAATGGAAGTCTCTGAATGATGCACAAGATGCAAAGACAACAGTGACATCTCTGAAAGTTACTTAAATTCTCTACGCAAAGGCTGATGTAGAACAAAAACCAAAGATGTAGATGGGTCAACAACAACACTGATGTGGCTATCATCAAATGTCAACTCTGAAAATGGGACTCACTAAATAAGTCTTATATGCCATGTAAATAATCATCCCATTAAATTGTAATGGAAACACAACTATGAATATCCTTTTGCCCTAAATCATGAGAAACCAATGATATAGGAACACTCAATATTGAAGAATCCAAATATGAAGGAGATGTGATATCAATGTAAGGTGAAGGAACCGGTGAGGAGGATAGAACTCCAAGGTTCAAATAACCAAACTGTATATTCTTATGCATGTTGAAGGTATTAGTATCATCTATACTCAAACCATCATCAAAGTTGGCAAAACCAAAAGAAGAAAAGGAATACAATCTGGAATCATGATCAACATGACCCGTGGCAATGATGTGTCTACTCTGCAAATTTCTAATGGTCATGAAATGTGGTGCGAAAACTATTTTTCTTGTGCCACTATGTGTAATCTAATAAATGTAAAGGATATTACTGGATAAGGAAGGTACATAAAGTACATCATTGAATTTTCCTTCTCCAATCTAAATAGATCATTTTCCAAGAGCATACATATAGGTTTTATTCACCATTAATATTGGTGGGAATCAATAAAACTCAAATGTAGAAAATAATTCCCTGGATGTAACCATGTGGCTCGATGCCCCAGAATCAAGAGGCCACTTGTGCGATGTGTTGTTTGTAGAAGCAATGAGTGTCATACCCTTATTCTTATCCTTTTTTGAAAATGCAGATGATATTGATGTAAAAAGGGAAGAACCACTTGTCTTAGAAAATTGAAGATGTGTTTGTTGAAGAAGAGTCTTCAAGTCATCAATTTCGTTTTTGTATCATTGGTGTTGTTCATGTCCTAGTCTTTTACAATAAGTACATTTGGGCTTCTCTTTAGAAATTTTCTCTTTTGATGAGGGAGATGAATCCAATGAAGTGTGATTTTTATCTCTTAGTTTGATCCTTAGTTTTTTTATTTCCTTTAAATGATTGAGTAACTAATGCTTGAATTTTTGAAGAGGTGGTAGAATCGATAAAGATTAATTTAGATCGTTCTCTTGTGATTCTATAAAAAAACTGTTAAAAAAAGACATTACATGGGATATTCCAAGAGCATCCATTGTAAAGTAGAAAGAAGAAGAAAAAATTTAATAAGGACCTTTGAGCTTTGATAGAATCAAGAAGACACATTCCTTATTTGTTTTACTACACCCTAAAGTTTAGAAATCAAATATGAAGATAATATTGTTAATTTCACACCCAAAGATCACGACAAGAAAATGAGGTCGATGGTAGTGTTGTTGTAGGATGGGATGACACGTGGAATCTATGTTGCTTTCCTTAATCACTTGTAACACGCTAGTTATAAATTATCATGGCTTATGGATTTCCCAATGGCCAAACAAGAGGCTCACAATAGAGAACTTTGCATTCAACAAAAGGATCCACTAGTTTTGTGCAGGTGAAGTCACCACAAATATGCATATATCACAGAGTCAAATGGTGGAGGAAACCAATTTTTTGGTCATGTCCCTCTTCTTGCATCTACAAATTTATCCGTTGAATTTGGAATGAATGCAGGAAATCAAAAGAAAACAAATCCAAGACGATCTTAAGTATAGATTGAGGAGAGTAATGAAGTAAGACAAAAAATTGTAAATTCAAAGTCAATATCAGCTTCACAATTCTCTGGTTAGAAGGGTACAAATTTAGGCATTAAAACCCACGAAGAGATGCTCAAGCATAAAATATTTAAAAATCAACACAACTGTAGGTCACGATATGGAGAGTGGTTCTTGAGATGTGGAGGGGCACTAGTTTACAAAAACAATGCCTATTCTTTGAAGGAGGTGTGTTGTTGATGTGTAGGGTTGCTTGTCAAATGAAGGACTACACCAATCATAGCAAATGAAGTCAGAGGGAGTCTTCAACCATGAATCGAAGAATAATTGTGTCTACAAATAAATGTCGTTGTGTAGAAACCCCATGAACCAAACCAAAATAACTGCTAAACACACCTACAAACAGGCCGAATAGGCCACAATGTGCTTGCAAATAGACCAATGTTCTTGCAAATAGCGAAAATTTCTACCCAAGGGGAAAATGGGTAGATTGGAAACGGGTAGATTGTCACTTTTCTGTTTTTTTTGAATTTTTTTATAATTTTAAATTTAGTATAGTAGGCTAAAAACTTGTTAAAAATGAAAATGATCAAATTTAACAAAAGGAAAGGTATTTTTTCGTTTCCTGAGTCTTTTCGACGTGATGGAGCTATTTGTTTGGCTCAATGACACTCCATTGATAGGGCTATGTGCAAGAATCATCTCAATGTAGGAAGGAATGTTCTCTCATGGCTTTGATACCATGTTAGAGAATGTCAAGATCAAAGAGCATGAAACAAATTTCACATGTGAATAAAATATGCACAATCTAGTATTTCTATCAAATATAAAATGAAGAGTGTTTAAATATAATGATCAAGCCTTCCATATATAGGCAAGGATGAGGAGGTGAGAAGGTAGGAGTGCAAATCTGACTACCCATCCAAAGATGAGACACTTGTGAGCTCACTTGACAAGTGGGTGAGCAAGTGGAAAGTGCACATGCAATAGGTGTCTCAAGTCATGAGGACATATGTCTCAACCATATGAAGTGAGAAAAAAATAAAAGAAACCTAAGTAAACTTAAGCTAGGTGTGATTAGGTCAATCCTAGAAAGGTGATTAGCTAAATAGGTATGGTAATGACTCTATTTACACAAAAAAAATGATACCCCTAAAAAGCCTTGTGTAGCCTAGTTTAAGACCATCATCCATGTCCTTGTGGTGCATTTGATATTAGTTAGGCTCAATAAATTACCCACATTATACTTTCATAGTGGGGGGATAAATCTAAGTTTTACCAAGACCTTTGCCTCCAAGGTAAGACCTGTATAGACAATCTATGACCTTGCATTCCCTAGCTATCAATCATTTAACAAATAATATATTTGTGGGTCCATGTAGAGATCGATATTAAATTTGCTTGATAAATTAGTTTTTTGTGTTTTCTTGATTGGGTGTTATGAATACCAAGTGCTTTTTTGAAAACAAAATCCAAATAGCTAGTGAAATTGAAGCCAAATTTAAGATAATCATCATCCACAACCTTAGTTATAAAAATAATTTCACCTTGTCTTAGTCCAAAATCATAATTTCATTATCCATAGTCAAAATAGATACATTTCCATTTCAACCCATAAATCTATTTCTTGAATTCATAGTCCATTGTTCATATCTATAACTAAACCTTAGTCTTCATCCATAGTTCATATTCACTATCCTTTAAGACTCCCATCCCAACCACATAGTCCATAATCCATATTCATTACCTTTCAACCCCCAATTCATTTCCCAAACCTTAATCATTGTCCATAGTCCATATCCTTTGTTCATCCAAATCTATAATCCATAACACCTACACATTGTCTTTTCCACATTAATCATCATCTTCCATCCTCAAATGGGTCAAAGCCTTAGGAATTTTGTTCTAAATCCATCCATCCATTTTAAACACTAGTTTATCCCTTATTCCATCCAAATTGAGGCTAAAACCACATACAAATTTAACTCATCTCTTAAACCACGTCAAAGCCAACCCCTTCCAAACCTTAATTCCTACCCATCATTCCAAATTGATCTTGTACCTTATATCCTATCCAAATTCACACAAACATTAATCCATTTCTTACCAATCCTTGTCATTCCAATCCTAATCCCCATCAACCTTAATCAAAATCATCCTGTCCTCCACATAAATCCTTAAAAGATCAACACCCAATTAATCTACAACTTAATTTAAAGGTCAATTATTTACATCAATCATCATCTCATCCAAAAATTATCCTTGGATCTCTAACATTAACCTCAACCCTAGGGCCATCCTAAATCCAAATAATCCAAATAAAACTCAAAACCATCCAAAATCTAGGTCATTCAAAATTTAAAACATCCACACAATCAAAATCCAAGGACCTAACCAAAAAAATGGTCCAATACTAGACATATAAACGAAGCTAAAAATCACAATAAAAGCAAGGCTAAAGATCATAATCAAAGGCAAAACAAACACCATAAGCCCCTTAGATGACCTCCTCTTCCCAAATCAATTCAAGAACAATGACTATAAAAACAATGTTAATCAATTGAGATATGGTCCATATGACAAATGAGTCTTGTTGACCAAATAGAATATGATCCTTATGATGACGAGGATGGTCTTGTTGACCAACCTAAATATGATCCTTATAGTGATGGTGATAGCATTGACCAATACATCATTGATGAGATCATTATGATCCATCTTTCCATATGTAGATTCCCTACACTGAACCATGACCTTGGCCAATATCCCTTAAACCAAACATGCTAGTATTGGCTATCCCACAAATAAAAATTAAGTAACCACAAGCTATACTTATCCCAATTCTTGCAAGGAAAACGCTAGTCTAGGGCAATATCCCTCATCTCACAAATCTATGAGATTTGAATCCTCCCAACCACTTTCACCCAAATCCTTTAAATGCTCCACTTCCACTAAATCTTCCAAATCATTCTCATCTTCCTCCTCCCAATAATTGTAATCAAATCCTTTAAATCCTTGAAGTCATCCATATTTTCCACAACATTTTCCTCCAAATCTTCTAGCCAATCCTATCTAAAGTCTACCCATTCCTAGAAGTTTGATTGGTCTCATGCATTTGATAATTGTATGGAATAAAAATAAAAAAATATAAGAAATATATGTCCACAACACCTACCAATGAATCTCATACTATAATTCCTATCCTAGATTGAACATCATCATGCACTCCATCACCTATCAAGCCCACTAAAGAGCTTCCTATCCAATATCCGTTATTTTCATGCAAAAATATTGAGGCCATCCAAGATTCCCTCATCCTTATCCATACTCATGCTCCATTGTCTATGCATCATTAGATCTATGTCAAGAGCACAACCTAAAAACATGAAAACCTATGTCCCATTCCAAATCAAGATTAAGTTATCCAAACAATCCCCATAGATGGTAATAAAATCCAAGCTAATTCTATCATTGATCCAAGTCCTATCTAAACTAATCCAATCTTTGACCATAATCTTATTTATGGTAAATAAGACCAAAATGATTCTCTCATAAATCCTATCTCATGTATGGCCACAAAATCAAAGTTGATCACATCTATACTCCAACAACCTCCATTTCCCAAGATGAGACACTTGCCTCCCTTGGACACACACACACTCAAATAACTGACATGGATCACATCATACATGATCAAAATATGATTGATTAAGAATCCACAATCATAGATAAGGAGAAAGCATAAATGTTATATTAGCTTGGTTCAACCACCTGCATACAATTTGGTGTTGTCATAGATGAGAAAATAGACCTCTCTAGTATGTCATGGTTATCTACCTATGGAAATGCATTTAATTTCAAAAACAATATATATCCTATTAAAAATAAAATTTGTCATAGCATGGCTACAATGAAAAGGGATCAAGGCTTTGTGAAAAAGGCATTTGGGAACTAGTAGTAGTGTGAAAATTATGGATATCAAGGCATTGGTTACATGACTCCCAACAAGAAATTTAATGATGATATCTCAATGATAAATATGGCGACTTTATCTAATGGAAATATAAAAATAGATGCTATTCATAAGTCCTCTAGTAATCACATTACCACCAATCCTTTTCTTACTCTCTCCATCCACACTAAAAAATCTCATCCATAACATCTTACACCCCTTGATTGGGACCAACAAGACCATCCATCATACAAAATGAAGCATTCCCATGAAGAAAAATATCACAAACAAGAACTAAAGAAAAAATACATGCAACATTCAAATCAAGCACAAAATCAAATTCAATGTCAAAAATTATATGCATCCAAAACTCAAGATGAAAAAGGCTATATAGATCTTAGAGGAAAGTAACTTGGTGAATCCAATCAAAGAAGAATTATGATTATGATGTAAAAGATTCATTATACAATAAAATTATTGGTCATAATCCTATGCCTAATCCCAAATCCAAATTTGCATATTTTGAATCCACAATCTCAACATACCCATCACAATTCAAAATCCCTCAATCCAAAATCCTAATTCTCAAATCTACAACCCAAATCTAACAACCAAAAGCCCTAAATACACCATATCCTTGCAACCACACTTCACTAGAAGGGCTATGATGGTATTCTATCAAGATATTCACATTTGAATAAGGTCAACATTGCTATTAAAGAGCATCATCACACTTAAAAATTGTATACTAGTGTAAAGATCCTAGTAAATAAACTCTACAAGGCAGGGCCTACTATTGGCACATCATGATAGCAGTATCCATATCAACTATAACAATAAAAAAATACACTTTACACTTGAATCTATAAACATCCAAAGTCCAAAAATCCAAAAAACTAGAAAAATAGAAAAACATAAAAATAGAAAATAGTAAAGAGAAATAAATTTGTCCAATGGTAAAAACTACTTTTTGTGGTGCCTTGGGAAAGTACCATGATGAGAACCCATTTGTGGGAATCGTGTGTAAATTAGCTAACTATGTGATTTTTATTCTTGGGGACAAGCTATCTTTCGCATCATGCTTCTTATCATGACATCCCATCATATTCTACCACTATATCTACATGTTCCATTTATCCTACCCAATCCATCCTCCCTTTGATCTTGACAAGGATTGGGGGCACAAAATTATAGCATATTTTAGCAAACCCTTAACATGGCCATCCTTTGGCCACACACCATCTAACATAATGTCATTACCTACATAGCACTACCCAATTCCCTATATTGGATCAAAACATGTCAATATATGTGACATACTCCTTAGGCATCCATTTTTGTAATCCCTCCATTAGCCCATCTCCCATCCATAATTTTCCATCCCTATCCCTCACCCATTCCATTCAATCCACGTTCATCTTTATCTCTAAAGTTGTTTTTTCCTTTGCCATTGACTCCACCATTGATATAACAACAAAGATCAAGTATTTATCCTAATCTAATCCCAGATTTGAAGCATGATCCCTACAACACTATCCATGTGCAAGTGTCAAATCCAACCAAGTCCCATTCCACATCACACCAATCCTACAAGATCCATAGGCTTTGTTCCTTATCTTGATGCAAGCCATGTTTAGTCCTAAATCAATCTAATCATAATCATTGGGACATATTGTTATCAATCCTTGTGTTGTTTTATCATTAACAACACAATCATGGGATATACATTATTCTTTTTGTTAACACTTCTATCCTTGTCATCAACATAATCACATTAGTTGATCAGTTCACACCTTGAATAAGGGAAAATCAAATTCCTTTTCCATCCTTTTATCCTTGATATCAAACCAAACATTCCCTCCACTTCAATCCTTCCATCTCATCCTCCCCATCCACCACCTTGTCTTGATCATTGCACAGGTTATCAAATTATATGTTTAATGGGTGTTTGTTTGTGTATGTGCTTTTGTTTGTTTATTTCCAATAGTGTTGGTTCCCCATCCATCACATTGTCTCAACCACCATCATTATCCATATATTAGTGTGCTTCGACAAGATTCCCACTAGATCACTAACCCATTTTTATATTCATTCCTCTTTTCCATTCTCCACTAAACTTCTCCCAATTTTCTTGCCCCTTTTATCCCCAGTCACTTCTTAGCCATTGCTCATGTGTGATCATACCTATTCCTATCATATTGAGATATCATCATCAATCATGTATCCCCATGAAATATTTCATCTATTCCAATCAATTGCTCTAATTGACATCAATCCTAATCCATCATCAATCTATCCAACAATCATGGTGTATACATCATCTCAATCTTGATCGTCTCAAATGATTTATCCTTTAAATGGCATGTCCTTTTGTCATCTATCCACTCCCACATTGTCTTTTCAAAAGACCCCCCATGTCCCATTCAATGTAATGACTCTCTTGAGGGGGAATCATTCTTCAATCTATTTATCATCTCCTTTTTTCTAGGATACTGAGGCAACCTATCACTGAAGTCTCATCATCTCTACTTTTTACTCTTCTTTTACATGAAACCACTTCTTGTATATGAAACTATATCAAAGAGGGAAAAAATGTAGACACCTTAATTTATTCTAGTACAACCTTACTCAAAACTAACTACATAATTCACCTAATGCATCCCACACCTAATTATTATTTAATTAGTCATTTCCGCTCACACATAATTAAATAATTTTATTATTTAATTATCTCATTTTCCACCTCACATGGCTAAAATAATTAAATAAGTTTATTATTTAATTAGGCTATTTTTTCTCCACCATTTCCAAGAATAAATGAGCTACTAAATGAATTTCACTCCTGAATTCTTATGGTTGCAAAATACAACCTTAACCTTTCATTTCAAAAAAATTCAATCATGACCCTTAATTCTCTCCTCAATCCTAAGAAAATCCTCTCATTCATTCTCCATTATTGACCTTCTAATCTCATCTCCACATTCATCCTCCCTCCTAAAAATCTATAAGTAAGAGCCACAAGCTCTCATTTTAATCATTCAATCTTATGCTACATGCTATCAAAATAGATAACTTTTGTGCAAAGAGTATCCACATCCCAATTATTGGAGCAAATCTCTTGACAATGGAGTTTTAAGGTGATCTTTGCTTTGATTTCTTTGTTTGAACTAAATTTTATGCTAAATTTGATGTTTGTGATAGTTTGTAATAAAAAACTTTTAATTTGCACACTTGTTTCGTAGTTTAAATTTTAAGGTATTTCTTTCACCCCTCACTAATACAAAAAATTCTATTTTTTGTGACAATTGTGCCTTTTTGAATGACTAACAACTTCACCTCTATCAAGAACATACTTTCTTGTCCATGTTGGATAAACCCATTCCAATACACTATACCAATCATGAGATAAGCTCAACACCGTGATGTGCAAGGTTATGTATTACAAGAAAAATGTGAGCATCATGATAAACTCCATATAGATGATACTTGGCTGTAATAATAAGAAGCATGGCGCTTACATGCCATTCATATGCTATAAATAAGCATTTTTCGCCATTTGTAAATCTTCCAAGAAGCACTACTAAAGGATCCCCACAAACTGCATGACTTATTGCCGAAAGTACTAAAATTATCATCATATGAAATAAACTCATAAAATTTTCACAGTTCATAATAATTTTTAGCCAATATTTTCTAGATTTGACAGTATAGATTTTTTTTTATTAGCAATGTTTTGAATCAAAATCTATAGTCCATAATTAAGATATAAAGAAAAGAAAATTGATTGCGAAGTGAATGGTAAGAAGGATGTTAAATGAACACCCAATCAACATCTACCCTAGATTCATTAAAAAATGCAACTGCATGCTACCCTGAAACAAAATATTTTAATGTGGCATTGAGCATCAAAAGCACCACTATGTTTATCATCTGCTACGCCCTTCGTATATCTTGGAGATACAACCATGACATGATGACGTCGAGATGCAAGGGCAATAGGTAAAGATCCACAAAATTTGCCAAGCCCTCCAATTTTTTTAGCATGGAGCAACTTCTACTACTGCACAAATAACATTGAATGACATATATTGTATGGTGAAAGGCAAGGAGAATGATTACACTAGAGCAGCAAAGTCGTTCAATAAATCCATGTTGTGTATCCAGAAAGAAATAATTAACACAGACAGACAACCAATTATCTGTTTAATGCTCTATAGATACAAGACACTCAATATCATGCCTTAAATAATTTTTCCACCCCCTGCAGCTTTCCCCACACCTCAACAACTTTACAGAACAAATATTCACATCTCACCCTCAACTCACAATTCATATAATTTTCTATATAATGATACAAGACACTGTAACCTAGTTTGAAGCAATCAAACAATTATCTGGAGCAAAAAATTTAGTTAGTTTATAATTGCACACTCAATAAAATCAAACAAGGACAATCGTATGTTATTCATGGCAATATTTTGATTTAATGACAAGGTTATCTTAGCAATATTAGATGTATTTTGGGAATATCTTCTTTATATGTGTAGTATGAAATTTTTATGTGTAATATGCAATTGTTGGTTCAAGACAGATTTGATTGCTTACCAGGGTTAGTCTGTAGTAGCAGGGCCACTGCATTTTTCTATGAAATTTTTAAGTTTTTGTAAAGCATTGAAAAGACGGGAGAGAGCTTATAGATAAGGTAGTTTTTTTATAATATGCTTGAGAAATCAACATTAATAAATTTTACATATGAGATTTTTTTAAAAATTTTAAAATAATTTATCTAAAAATTGTAAGCAATTTATTGATATTTTTACATAATTTTTTATTTTATTTGTTTGGTTAAATTATTAATTTTTTGATTTCAAAAGGTAATTTGTAGAAGCTATTAATTATTAGACATTTTTTATTTTTGTTTTTTCACATTGAACATTGGGATTTGAATGAATCTTTAAATTTGGATTTGGATTAATCAATTTACTAGTGCCTTTTAATTCTAGAGTAATATTTGGCATATGCTCTCCTCTTGTGTTTTCAAACTATTTTGAGAATAAAAAATAATTATTATCATATTATCTTTTCAAGTTTCTTTTTAGGGTGCTTCCCTGAGTTCCATCACAAAGGGGGTGATATTAACTCTAGTGTTCTAATAGAGTATAAAAAGAGGGGGGTGAATCAAAAGACATGTTTCTTGGAAAATAAATTTGTCATTTGGATTAAGCCCCCCAAAAATTTATACCTTAATGAAGTGAAGGACTCCAAAATATTTGACATATTTTATTTTATATACATGGATTGGACCTCACGTACCATTGTGGAATATTGAGGATACCCCTAAAAATCCTTGTTTAGCCTAGCTTAAGGTCATCATCCATCCTCGTGGTGCATCAAATATCAGTTAGGCTTGAGAAATTGCCTACATTTTACTTTCATAATGGGGAGATAAAGCTAAGTTTGGGCAAGACCTTGTCCTCCAAGATAAGGGTTGTATAGGTGATCTATGACATTGCATTCCTTAGCTATCCATCATTCAAAAAATATATTTGTAGGTCCATTGGGATTGATATTTTTTTCTTGAATAAATTAGGATTATGTTAGTGCTTGTTTGAAAACCTTTAAACCAAGTCAATTAAGTCCAAATTTTGAAAAACCTTTTACTTGTTTGAAAACATAATCCAAATAGGTAGTGAAATTGAAGCCAATTTTAAGATAATAATCAACCACAACTTTAGTTTCCAAAAATTATTTCACCTTGTTGTAGTCCAAAATCATAAGTGTATTATCTATAGTCAAAATAGATATGTTTCCATTTGAACCCATAAACCCATTTCTCAAACTTATAATCCAGTTCATATCTTTAGATAAACCTTAGTCCTCATCCATAATCCATATTCACTATCCTTCAAGATTCCCATCCCAATCACATAGTGCATAATCCATATTAATTACCTTTCAACCCCTAGTTCATTTCCCACACCTTAATCATTGCCCATAATTCATATATGTTCTTCATCCAAATGCACAATTCATAACACCTACCCATTATCTTTTCCACATTAATCCTCATTTATCATCCTCACATTGGTCAAAGCCTTAGGAATTTTTTTCTAAATCCATCCATCCATTTTAAACACTAGTTTATTAATTATTCCATCCAAATTGAGCCTAAAACCACATAAAAATTTAGTGTATACATCAAATCCAACCCCTTCCAAACCTTAATTCCTACCCATCATTCCTAATTAATCTTGTACCTTACACCCTATCCAAATTTACACAAACCTTAATCCAAATCATACCAATCCTTGTCATCCCAATCTTAATCACCATTAACCTTAATCAAAATCATCCTATCCTCCATGTGACTCCTTAAAAAGTAAACACCCAATTAAACTAAAATTGAATTCAAAAGTCAATCCTTTACATCAATCATCATCCCACCCAAAAACTATCCTTGATCTCTAACATTAACCTCAACCCTAGTGTCATCCTAAATTTAAATTATCCAAATCAAACCCAAAACCATCGAAAATCCAAATAATTCAAAACCTAAAACATCAACACAATCAAAATCCAAGGACCTAACCAAAACAATGCCAAAAATCACAATCAAAGCAAGGCTAAAGATCAAAATCAAGGGAAAAGAAAACACCATGAGCCCCTTAGGTGAACTCCTCTTCCCAAATCAACCAAGCACATGGACTATGCATAATATAGTGTTAATCAATCAAGATACGGTTATTAGACTTGATAATGTTATTCGAGGTCATACACTTATAAATTTTATATATTGTTCTAATATAAGGTTATAACAACTTATATATTATATGCTTATTAAGCAAATCCCATTTGAAATAATTATAATCTAAATAATTAGATTAGTGATTATTTATGAATGGGGGTTGTTGAATTGGTGTGATTAATACCCTTGCAAGCATTATGTAACCCTTCCTCCTATATTTAAGGACATTCTCTCTCATCTGAGAGATGTGGAATTTGGATATTAATAGTGAATTCTACCAATATGCACATGAGGTATTATTGGCCATGTGTGTTCCATAGGTTTGGTCTATGTTATATAATAGACCATTACTATAAGTGTTCTAATAAAATGACGCTTTATGAAGTTTTTACCTGAAAGGGTTTTCCCCATGTATATCTTGTGTAATGTGTAAAATTTATTCTTGTATTATTCTCATTTTATTTATGTTATATCTTGTTTATAATGGTTAGTATCTTAAGATCCTATTTTTTAACATGGTATCAAAGTAGGTTAGGCTATACTAATCATTTTTACAATTTATACTAGAAGATATGAAGAACTTGATAAGAAACATATTTATGCTCAACAACACATGTGTAAGTCCATTAATTTATAATACATATGAGTTGCCTTGTCTATTATTTTAAATTAATCATTTTAATTTATTTTATTTTTATTTTATGGTGTATATTGATTTGTAATCACACTTGGCAACCCAATTTTCCTTGGGTAAAACCACATGCACAACTAGGTATTTTTAGCCTATTCCTTCTAAGTCTCGCCACAATAAACACATAGAATATGCTCGTGTTAATAGAACATTGCACCATGTTAAATATATCATTGAGAATTTATCTATCTTTGATCTCTTTATGACCTTTTTTTACAAAACTAGGTTTTGGATGTATGAAAAGAGATATGATCTTGGGATCATCAAAAGGGCCATTTAAAAATAACATTCATCAATGCAACTATAATGGGATATTAAAATGTATATTTATCTATGAGTCATATTTCCTTTTTTAATATTTACAATCATATTCTAAATTATGTACTAATTGAAACATGAATCCTAAACCTTTTTTAATATAACTACAATTGACATTAGTAGGGGAGAAACTATGTGGATATCAAATCTTTTATTAAGTTCCTAGATACACCACATTGTCTTCATATTCATGTATATAAATCATTGCTATAGATTACAATTCAAAATATGTATATAGATCTACAAATTCTTAATTGTCTTTAATTATAATAAAATACAAAAACATGAATTAGAAATCATTTCAATTCTAAACTTCAAGCCTATCCCTCAATCTATTAAAACCTCTATCTTTTTAACTATACATGTATAATTTATATCACGATAAAACATATATTTGCATATGCAATATCTATCCTTTTAAAACATATATATTTAAACACAATCACAATTCACACTTAAATGCTTGATAAGAGCATTGATGTTTTCTTATAGACTACTATGAATAGTGAACCATACATATTTTTGTCCAAAGATTTTAAAGATTGTATATAAAATATGGGCACTCATTAAAAAATTTCTTATTTCTAAAGGTCATGATAACTCTTATGTTAAGGGTCACAACTCTAAGGCTACACCATATGTGTAAAACTATTTTTTCCATCACTTAAAATGTCATGTGGTTATGTGGTATTAACCACTACATAATATGATATGCATGAGGTTTAAGTTGAGATAAAGCATGAATATAGAGGAGATGAGAACATAAAATAATTTCTCAATGCTCTTCACATTTTTCTTGAATATTAATAACCATTCTTCTCATTGATCTTTGTGTTACAGGAATCCCCTTGTCCACACATTTCAATCCATTGTTGACTACCCTCATTCGATTTCTCGTAATATATTACCATCCAAATTATCATTTGATCTTCGTGTTTCTTCCATTATTTGACTTCTCCTTAAAAAAAAATGGAATAATTGGGGCTTGAGGTACGATATTTGTCATTCCATTGTCATTTAAATTGACATGGATATTTTCTCTTACAACTCCATAATATATTGGTGCCTCTGTTTTACTAGCATCATGGATCATGTGACAACACCATGATCTATATGTTGGCACCTCTTCTTGGGTATGGAATGTTATTCACCTCACACCTTGTTCGAATCAATTGTAAATGTCATTGGCTAGTGATAAATTTTCATACCAACTTGGAATCCCTATGCTAAACTATGAATTCTCATATGTAAGGAATTTGATATTTGTTCTTTCATATAATTTACCAAAACTTGAAGAAGCATAGTAGTGTGGCCCCTCTTCAGATGTGGATTATAGTTAAAATAATTGGAATGGTATCTCGCTTTAATACCAATTATGTCATGCCTAATGCCACAACTATAGCAATTTGAATACATAGGTCACCAATCTATTGTTGTTAATTTTTTCTATGAATGTAAAATGTATCAAGTGTTGTTCAAATAATTTTATAGAAATAGTAATTTTTGACTCAATATTGGTATGCATTTTCTTCATCTTGATTTGTTACAGGCTTAAAGTGGAAAATTATATGTCAAGATAATGTTCAATGTGCAATCTAGGAGTCTACATAAGTCATAGCCTGAGCCACTCCTCTCGTTGTACCCCTTTCACCATAGTTGACACCTAAATTTATTGTGCCTATTTAAATTTTTATGAAATTTTGTTTAGATGATCTCATGCACATCTAAAGTAGATATATACATTCTCATCCATGAAAATTAAAAGGTTGAATTTATTGAGCTATGATTAGTCAAGGAAATGAAGAGATTAAATTTTAAAAATTAGTAACGATTATCCATTGATCAACACTAGTGCATACTCATGCACAATTAGAATTATAAAGCATCAATGTATTCTCATCAATGCAATTCACCTCCATCAAGACACAATCTTACCACTTAAAATTATGTAACACATTTTCATTCAACAACCACTAGTCATATGACATTTAGTGGATGACAAAGATTCAAAAGTAGTTCCTTTTAAATAACACTGCTTATTATGAAGAATCTCACTCATTATAATGAATATCATGTGACACTTATTTCCACTTCAAATAGTTTAAAAATCATAACTTTATTAGAGATGGGTAGTGTTGAAACTTTGGGATCTCGTATCCTAAAGAATTATCATATTAAAATAATCATATTTCTTTCAAGAAATATATTGAAGTATTGGTACCCATATCCCTAATCAAAAAATTGCAATGCTCAATATGTCGGGTTCACCATTAATGATTAGGTGGAAAATAGGGTTCACCAAAATGAAATGAATCAAGATGATGAATCACTTAGTTTTCCCACACTAAACACTATGCAATTAAATGCAATTATGAGAGTCAAAAGATGTAAATAAAAATCAGAAATGATACCTAAATGTTATAACAACTGAGGGAAATTTTTAGAGCTCAAAGAGGTGTGTACCTTGCTACAAGAAGCCCGATTTTAAGGCACCAGGGACTCATTCACCTTTAGTGGCAGATGGGTCCCTGTTAGGGTTTCTAAAACTGAGATATGGGTTATTTTCTTGTATGTCTACACCTTCATATTCCCGGTTGTCAACCCACGAAAACCTGTACTTAATTTTGTAGCTTCAATTCTTCGTTCTTTCACTTTGAAGGTCAACTTTGAAACTTGAAAACTTTGACAATTTTGTTCCAAATATTTCCTCCACTTGATCTTCAACCTGTAAATTTGTAAACACACAGTCAAGGGAAGAAAAACTTGTTTATTGTTAGTGATTAGGGATATGCCTAAGTCAAACCCCTTGTAGGTAATTAAACCAAATGATGAGATAATGAAATTGAAGCATGAAACATGAAATGATGCAATGTAGATACCTTGGATGTTGTCTTGTAATGAAAATTTGCAATCTAACATGTAGTGGCCATGAAGAATGTAGATCTTGATCCTTGAATATGATGTAAGAAATGCTTGCAATAGATCTTCAATGCTACACTCATAATCTTAGCTCAACAACATGTAGTAATGCAACAAACCCTTGACATGATGATATGATCTTGAATTAATGCAATAAATCCTTGATAATCTACCTTGAAATGCCTTTGAAAATGCTCTATAGTGCTCTCTTGAAATTTCTAGAATGCTTCATAAACTTGCTAGGTCTTGTTAAGAGAAGCAAGGTGAATTAACCCCTTATTTATACTGAATTAGGAGATTAACCTTGAAATTCAAACAATTCAAGCTGACACCAGATATAGAGATAAACATTATTAAATTCCTGCCACAATGAAATTCAAAAAGGGGGTCCTCATTAAGGGAGGAACTGATTTCCACCTAGGGCGAATGGGTCTTGGCTCAATTTTCTTGGACCTAACCTTGGGGGATGGAAAGAACACTAAAAACCCATTTAGAATCAACTGATAAAGGGGGGTCCTATAGAGGGAGGACCCATTCGCCACCTAGGGTGAATGGGTCCTAGCACTAATTTCTAGGACCCTGATTTTGCCCAATTAACTGTTATGAAATTTGAATTGTGGGTGTTGGGATAGATCTTTGGGAAGTGTCATAAATAAGGTTTGAATTTGAATTAAAAGTGTTTATTTAACTCCAATTAACCACAGTTGATTAAAAGGACCTTAGATAAATGTGAAAGTGTGTTACAACACTTTACAACACATAAATAAGGTACACATTAAGTTCATTTCATTAAAATGGACCCATTAAGCTTAATTAATTGAATAAACCTTAGAAAAGTGTGAAAGTGTGTTACAACACTTTACAACACTCTTGCAAAGAATAATTTAAGCTAAATTTAATTAAATAAGTACCCTAGAATGATGTGAATGTGTACACCACATTATAACACTATCCAAGATATAATAAATTAAAATTTATGTCAACTATCCAAATTAAGTGTGAAAAAGGATTACTTTTTTCGACACTACAAGCTCATATCTAGTGAAAACATTTTTGCAAGAGCATTTTTGGCCCAAACAAACCTTTCCATTTTGTTCAAAAGGCCCAAAAACCCCTATTCTCATATAAATTTTTATCATGGTGTTTTTTTTGGAAAACGAGATATCATTGGAAATATGGAGACAAGCACTTTCCATCTATAAAGGTTTTGAAAAGATTTTTTTTCCATTTTCTACTAGATGTTGCAAGTTGAAGCTATTGTTGCATTTTTTCTTCAACAAGCCATAAATTTTTCCTCAGAGCTCTATTTTTTAGAAATGAATAGGCGTTGGAAAGGTATTGAAGAGAAATACATAGCTACAAAGCTATTTTTTTTAGATTTTATCTCAGATTCAATGTGTATCAAAATTTATAATTTTGGTCATTCTGGGCTTAATGAGCATTGTATCTTGGAAAAGGATTTGTAAATGCACTAATCATAAAGTTCCAATATTATAATACCTTGGGAGGGTAATTTCTAAGACTAGTGGAAAGGAGGGTTTCTCTTTTGCAACTTGCTTTCTTTTTTTGTGCACTCACAAAAAATCTTCTTTTTTGCCTAAAATGGATCAATCAATAGTTCATATATTAACACCCTACAACTATTTTCATTGGAAAAGTAAAATATCCCTCTACTTGAAAAGTATGGATTGTATAGGTAACAACGGGACTATAAAATGAACCAATGATTGATGCATAAAAGCCAAAATGGTTTAATAAGTGTGATGAAGCATTTGGAACCTTATGTATGTCTGTATCTCCAGATTTTCTCTTTCATGTTGAATCTTTGTCTACACCAAGTGAAGTTTGGACAACATTAGAAAAACTCTTTGGTGCACACGATTAATTAAGAGGTCATCAATTGGAAAATGAACTAATAGGTTTAAGTCCTTCAAGTTTTGAGACAATACATGAATTCTTCACCAAACTAAAGGCCATAAGATTGCAATTGAAACAGTGTGGAATTGAGAAATATGATAAACAATTTATCTTAAGTATTCTCTCTAAACTTGGTCCAAATTATTTAGTAATTATTTCTACATTTTATGCCACTAACAGTGCCTTAGGATCATCCTACAAAATTCCTTCTCTTGATGAGTTTTCTAATGAACTCACAAAAGAACATGACAAGTTGGTTCAAATGGGCACTATCAAATCTTCTAAGTCTCACGCTTTGGTTGCAACTCAAGGCACTAAAGATCAGAAAGATAATGACAAACAAAGTAAGAAACAAATGAATCAAGGAGAGAATGCTTCAATTGTATCTTTGCCTACTTCTAATGTTGACACTAAATCTTCTTCAAATAAAGAAAAATATAAGAAGGGGAAGGTAAAATGTGCTTATTTTAAGAAAATTGGTCATGATGAACATAAATTTATGAAGAAACACATTGATCACATCACACATCTTCTTAAGAAGAGTAATAAAGGTGTCACCGAATCTCCATCAAACCAATAATCTATAAAGAAAAAGGAAAAGGGTCATGATAGTTATGCTTCTACATCATACAAACGTAAAGGAAAATCTCTTTGTGCTTCTATAAGTATTGAATCAGGGAGATGACTTCTAGATTTAGGAGCTTCTCATCATATGGCTTCTTCACAATCCATGTTCTCTTCCTTTGATCCTTGTGTTATGCAACCTATTTTGATGGGTAACAATACATATATGAATGTAATTGGGAGGGGATCTATTAATATAAGGGATTCCATTTTTAATGATGTATTGTGCGTACCTCATTTGTCTAATAATATTATTTCCATCTAACATATTGGAGTAGGGAAGACTATGAATTTCACTCCTAATTTACTTCTTATCAAAGATTTGGAGAGTGAAGAGATAATTTCAATGGGGTGGTTGATCATACATCTTGGTTGTACTCCTTTTCATATTTTGTTCCTGATGATGGCTTTGATCCTTTGGATGATGTTCACACTTCTAGTGTTGATTTTGATTTTGAGGAGAGTTTTGGTTACTTGAACTTGGGTATTCTCAGAAGTGATCCAGTTATTGAACCTTGCATTCCATCTCCTCCATCTACTATTTCTACTTCAAATTCCATTGTTGCTACTTCAAAATTTTCTAGTGATTCTTTGCAGTAGGACATTCATCGTCTTTTAGATTTAGCTTAGGATGATCTCTTGACAGGTATTTCAGACTTGTTTATGGAGACACGTATTGCAGATTTGGGAGACACTATTGATGATATTCATATTCTCTTTGATGAAGTTGATTCTTCTTAAATTGTTGTGAGGGAACACTTTGAACCTCTTGTTCAATCTCTACATGATCATTCATCATAGTCTGACATGAGGGTGGATACTTTCGATCAACATTTGGAGGATGCATCTTCAAAGGAGCTACTTGGGTCTTTGGATGGTGTTCTACATCAGTCTTTAGGAGATTTTGAGTTTTCATTTTCAGTAGTGTAGCCTAGAATGCTTGATTTGATTGTGGGAGCTTTCAACATCAACATGGAGACATTTGAGCTAAGTTTAAATATTCCATACATCTTGAGTTTTCTTCCTCCACATTCCTTTCAAGAGTGGGGAGATAGCTTGCATATGCCATTGGTTTTGTTTCTTCCTAAAGGGAGGAATGATGTTTGACAATCGCAGACCATCTTCTACATCCAGTTTCGAGTATCTACCATTGGATCTCTTTGGGGGGGCTTCTTTGTCCTTTCACTTCATTTCCCTCTCTATTACGGGGGGCGTACTTCCTTTTTGTGGGATGGGGCTTCTTCTTCTTTGGGGTGATTTTTATATATACATGGGTACCTAACATGGCTTTAGTTTTAGGGACCCGTGATATTTTATATCCTCTTCAGCTGCTCTTAAGGGGGGTTGTTGGTGTAGGTTTTTGTTTCCTAGCGGGTTAATTTATTTTTCCCTTAGTTTTAGGTTTTTCCTATACATTTATTAAGCTTGCTTAGGATAATAAAGTGAGTTAATTATTTAATAACTACGAGATAAAGTGATGAGTTGTTGTCCACCTTTTAAGGGTGGAGTATTTACTTTTTTATCACTTTATTTAATATTGGTGGTTTTGGTGGTCAATTCTCATTGGTTGATTTGCCACCTCCAACCTCTCCTAAGTTCTATATAAACTCATTGCCTAACTTGTATTTTAATTCATTCTCTTGCATCGTTGCATACTTTGGCATACATGCACCTTGATGCATGCAATCGTTATTCTGCATATTTTCTTTGAGCTCCTAATGCAATATTGTCAACTTGAAATTTGCACATCTCTTGGAATCTCGGGTTTGTAATTGTTTTATTTCATTTATAGTTTTATAGCTTATCTCTCTCATAGAAGATCTTGGTTATTCAATGTATTTTAGATTTCTAACACATATGGTAATGAAATTCAAGCTAATCCTACCATTTATCCAAGACCCATTTAAACTAATCCAATCTTTGAGCACAATCCTATTTATGACAAAGAAACCCAAAATGACCCTCTCATAAACCTCTATCTCATCTATGACCATGAAATTGAAGTTGATTAATCTATACTCCAACAATATCCATTTCCTAAGATGACAAACTTTCCTCCATTGTATGCACACACACTTGAATAAATAACATGGATCACTTCACACATGATCAACATATCGATGATTAATAAGCCACAATCTTAGATAACTTGAGAAAGCATACACATCCTATTATATTCATTCAACCACCTTCGTGAAATTTGGCCTTGTCATAGATGAGAAGATAGACCTATTAGTATTTCAAGGTTATCTAAATATGGAAATGTATTTTATTTCAAAAACAACATATATCCTATTGCAAATAAAATTTGTCAAAGTATGGGATACAATGGAAAGGGGTTAGGCCTTCATGAAAAAGGAATTTTGGAAAGTATCAATGTATAAAAATTATGGATATCAAGGCATTGGTTACACAACTTCCATCAATAAATCCAAAGATGAAACCTCAATGATAGATGGGGTGAATTTATCCAATGGAAACATAAAAATAGAGGCTAGGCATACTCCTCTAGTAATCCTATTACCACCAATTTTCTTCTTACTCCATCCAAAATAAAAAATCTTATCCCTAACATCTTACACCCATTGATTGAGACCAATACCATCCATAATACAAAATGAAGCATTCCCATGAAGAAAAATATCACAATCAGACATTAAAGAAAAAACACATGTAAAATTCAAATCAAGCACAAAATCAAAATGAATGTCAAAAAAGATATGAATCCAAAAAAAAATATGAAAACAAAAAGGATATATGGATCCTATAGGAAAGTAACTTGGTAAATCGAATCAAAGATTTTTTTTCTATATAAATCAATCAACCTAAAGTTGTTCATTATGTACAATAAATGTGCACTTCCTTCATGATTGTCATGTAAAGCTTTACGATCCAATAAAATTGTTGGTCCTAATCCTAAATCTGAATTTGCATCTTTTGAATCCAACTCAAAATTCCAATCTCAACACACCCATCACAATTCAAAATCCCTCAATCTTAAAAATTCAAATCCAAAATCCCAATTCTCAAACCTCCAACCCAAATCCACACATCCTCATCCTAAATCTAACAACCCAAAGCTCTAAATACACCATTTCCTTGCAACCAAACTTCACTAGAAGGGATATGGTAGTACTCTATCAAGATGTTCACATTTGAATAAGGCCAACATAGCTATTAAAGAGCACCATTACACTTAAAAATTATATACTAGTGTAGAGATCCTAGTAAAGAAAATCCACAAGGTAGGACCTACTATTGGCACATCATGATAGAAGCGTCCATATCAACTACATTAGACAAAAATATACTTGACACTCTAAGTTGCGAGCATCCAAAAGTTTAAAAATCCAAAAAATAATTTTTAATAGCTATGGATACTTTTGATCAACATTTGGAGGATGCATCTTCAGAGGAGCTACTTGAGTCTTTGGATGGTGTTCTACATCAGTCTTTAGGAGATTTTGAGTTTTCATTTTCAGTAGTGTAGCCTAGAATGCTTGATTTGATTGTGGGAGCTTTCAACATCAACATGGAGACATTTGAGCTAAGTTTAAATATTCCATACATCTTGAGTTTTCTTCCTCCATATTCCTTTCAAGATTTTTCTAAGGCAAGATGAAATGCGCCCATGAACAAGAAGGAAATTCTTCAGGAAAACAAGAAAAATGCCAGGATTTGGAAAGTGAAGGCTACAAGTAAGAGGTACGCCCAAAAATAAGATGGAATAAACCTTAGCAATTTTTATCATTTTTCAAAAAAATAATAAAAACTAAACTTACCCCTTCATCCAGATACACATGAAGATGATGATTTCTGAGGGGAAATAAATTTGTTCAATGGTAAAAACCACCTCTTTTGGTGCCTTGGGCAAGTACCATGATGGAAAACCATTTGTAGTAATCATGTGTAAATTACCTAACTAAGTGAATCTTGTGCTTAGAGGCAATCTATCTCACCCATCATCCATCTTATCATGACATCTCGTCATACTCTACCACTATATCCACATGTTCCATTTATCCTACCCAATCTATCCTCCCTTTTATCTTGACAAGGATTGGGGGCACAAAATTAAAGCATGTTTTAGAAAACATGGCCATCATTTGGCTAAACACCATCCAACATAATGTCATTTCCTACATGGCACTACACAACCCCCTATCTTGGATCAAAACATGTCAGTCTATGTGATGTAGTCCTTGGACATCCATTCTTATAATCCCTCCATTAGTCCATCTCCCATCCATCCTTTTCCATCCCATCCATCACCCATTCCATTCAATCCACCTTCATTCCTTATCTCTAAACCTAGATTTTCCCTTGTCATTGGTTCCACCGTTGATATAACAACAAATATCAATAATTTATCCTAACCTAATCCAAATTTGTAGAATGACCCCTAAAACACTCTAGGGTAAAAGCACAAAGTTATGTCGCACTTTCAGCCAAATAAATAGTTCCAAGCGAAACATTTTCGATTAGAAAAGTTTCGGCTGAATAGGTTTTGATCGAAACCACATGGCCTATACATGGCACATGGGGTTTTAGTCGAATAGGTTTCAGTTGAATCCAAAAAAAAAAAAAATTCCCTTTGTCGCTTTGAAATTGGCTTGTTTTATGTGCGGGGTCTCTATAGAAAGGGTTTCGGCCAAAACCCTTTCTATAGAAACCCTTTCTACTGAAACTGTCTATGTGGCATCCTAGTTGGCAACCAACTCAACTTTTTTTAGAATTTTCTGAAAACTTTCAACTTCAACTAAGTATTTATTTAGTCAGAATGATATTTAAAAAAAAGAAAAATGCCCTTTTGTAGAGCTCGAAGTGGTGAATCTGAATATGTAAATTTTTTAATATTTTGATTAGTTTTATTACATTTTATTTTTAAAATAATGCAAGTAGGTTGTTAAAGTTAAAAAAGAGGTTGATTAGACATTAAAAAATATAGAGTAAAATATATTATTTAAAAATATATATATATGGTGCATTAGAGGAGAGAGTCCTCTTCAAAAGGGTATAATTTGTTTTTTGAATTTGATTAAAAAATAGACAATAATTGACGTCCCATGAAAACTGTCAAATTTTGACAATCTTGACTTTAAAACATTATTATGAAAAAAATATACATTGAAATTTGATTTTTTTCCATGCACTAGATATTGAAGTTACCTATTTGGAGAAAAAAATTGAGGGAAAAATGAAGTTTTTTTCAATTTGTTTCTTGGCATTCCGTGAAAGTCACTTTTTTCTAAAATTTTCAGCATTCCAAAATCTATTCTTAAATTGATAAAAAAAATATGAAAAATTACAGAAATAAACTTCATTAAAAGTTCTACATTTCATTAGTTTACATCATTTTGAAATTCAAAACATAAAGACCACTTTTATGTGGTTGAAGTTCAATTTTTTTGTTGTTGTTGATCAATTCCTTTATAAAGTGTGACACATGTTTGTGCTTTTACCGTCTATCCATTTGCAAGTGCCAAATCAAACCAAATCCCACTCCACATCTCACACCAATCCTAAAAAAATCACAGGCCTTGTTCCTTATCTTGACACAAGCCATGTTTGATTGTAAATCAATCTAATCATTAATGATTGGGACATATCATTTCCAGTCCTTGTGTCAAGTTATTATCATTAACAATACAGTCATGTTCTTTTTTTCCTTGAGGGCCTTTGTGTAAAGGTTTCAACACCCTAAATTGTTGTGTATACTATAAAAAAACAACACAATCATGGGATATACATTATTCTTTTTGTTAACATTGATATCATCGTTATCATCATAATCACATTAGTTGATCAGTATACACCTTGACTAGGGGAAAAAATAAATATTTCCATCCTTTTATCCTCGATCTCAAACCAAACATCTCTTCCACTTCCATCCTTCAATCCCATCCTCCCCATCCACTACCTTATCTTCATCGTTGCATAGGTTATCAAATTATGTTCTTAATGCGTGTTTGTTTTCTTATGTGTTTTTGTTCACTTATTCCCAATCATCTTGGTGCCCCATCCATCACATCGCCTCTATCACCATCAATATACATATGCTATTGCACTTTGACAATATACCCACTAGACCACTAACCCATTTCTAGATCTTCATTCCTATTTTCCATTTTCCATCACTAAACTTCTCCCAATTTTCCTTCCCCCTTCTATCTCAATCACTTCTTAGTCATTGCTCATGTACCATTATACCTATTCCTATCATATGGATACATCAACATCAATCATGTATCCTCATGAAATATTTCATCTAATCCAATCAATCACTCTAATTGACATCGATCATAATCCATCGTCAATCTATCCAACAATCATGGTGTATACATAACCTCAATCTTGATCGTCTTTGTAGACACCTAAATTTGACCATTTATATTTGGTCAAATTTATCCCTATTTCATCTATTCCATCTTCCCATCCACATTAATTAAATAGCATTTTTATTATTTAATTAATATACATCACTTCCCTAAGGCTTTCTAAGGCATTTAATTGTTTAATTAAATACTTTATAACCTTAAATTTCCTATCTAAATTAAATAAATAGACTAATTTGTTTAATTTATTCATAAACCTTATAAGAATTAAATTTAAATATTTAATTCCCTCCCCTTTCTCTCTCCAAATTTCACATCCTCCATAATCCACCCCATAAACCTAATCCCTCTTGCTAATCATATCATTAGGATGTGCATGTTCCTAATCCTTGATTAGGAGGTGTCACATCCTCCAACACTTGCAAGTGTCCCTAATTTTTCTCCATTAGCCTAATCCTTCCACTAATCCATGACTTGCACAATCCCTTGATTAAATAGCCTAATCTACCACTTATTCAATCCCTTATTAAATTCTTCTCATCCCCCCAAGGAATTTTTAATTCCTTTTTATTTCTCCAACACCTCCCCATGGAATTTTAAATTCCATTTTATTGTCCCTAAGATCTAATCATCTTCCTTCCTAGTCACTCCATTGAATAAATCGAGAATCCTCCCTAATCTAATCATCTTCTTTTAGGTGTTATTTTTTTAATCTTCTTTGAAATTATGCTACTTCGTAACACCATCTCAAAGAGGGGAAAAATGTAAACACCTAAATTTGACCATTTACATTTGGTCAAATTTATCCCTATTTCGTCTATTCCATCTTCCCATTAGCATTAATTAAATAACATTGTCATTATTTAATTAATATTCATTATTTACCTAAGGTTTTTTAAGACATTTAATTGTTTAATTAAATACTTTACAATCTTACCTTTCCTCTTTAAATTAAATAAATAGACTATTTTGTTTAATTTAGTCACAAACCTTATAGGAATTAAATTTAAATATTCAATTCTCTCCCCTTTCTCCAAATGTCACATCCTCCATAATCCACCCCATAATCCTAATCCCCCTTGCTAATCATATCATTAGGATGTGCACATTCCTAATCCTTGATTAGGAGGTATCACATCCAACAACACTTACAAGTGGTCCCTATTTTTTCTCCATTAGCCTAACCTTTCCACTAATCCCTCACTTGCACAATTTAATCCCTTGATTAAATAGCCCAATCTACCCCTTAGTCAACCCCTTATTAAATTATTCTCATCCCCTAAAGAATTTTTAATTCCTTTTTATTTCTCCAACGCCTCCCCATGAAATTTTAAATTCCATTTTATTATTCCTAGGTCTTTGGAGTAATTTTAAATTTCTCTCTAATCCCCAATGGGGATTTTAAAGGGAATTTTTAATTCTCTCGTCATATCCTCCCCATGATTTGGGGGGATGGGACAAGCAACCCCTTATCCACCTCATGTCCACATCATTTCACTTCCCCCTATGATGACACATGTCATCCTCACATGAGTTGAGGCATCTTAACCCTTGATCCTCTCCCAAGAATTAATCTTGGCCATCCATTTCCTTCTCCCCTTCTAATGACTAAGAAATGCCTTAGTCGTGTTTCAACCACCACATTCAACCATCTCATGCAATCAATCCCTTAAGTTCTCATACATCCTCCATAGCCAACTCTTGCAACCTAACCATTTGGTGATCAAAATCAAGTAACAACAAGCCATTATATTGTCAAAATCATTATAGAGCACACACCCAAAAACATCAAAGGGGAAAAAACATCAACAAGTTCAACCTTAGAGGTATTTTGGTGTCTTCATTTGCAAGTTTGAGCTTTAATATTTAGCCCTAATCTTGAGTGTTTTTTTGTGATTTATCTTTTGCTTGGTTTTGTTATTTTCCTTGCATTTTTAGTTAGATAAATTCACTACACATAGTCTCAAATGATTTATCCTTTAGCATGAGACATCCTCATACATAATGAATCTCTTGAGGGGGCATCATTCTTTAATATATTTATCATCTCCTTTTCCCTAGGAGACTAAGGCAACCTATCGTTGAAGCCTCGCCATCTCTACTTTATATTCTTCTTTTACACAAAACCACTTCTTTTATATGAAACTATATCAAAGAGGGGAAAAATATAGACACCTAAATTTATCCTAATACAACCTTACTCAAAATTGACTATATAATTCACTTAATGCATCCCATGCCTGATTATTATTTAATTAGTCATTTCCCTCTCACACATAATTAAATAATTTTATTATTTAATTATCTCCTTTTCCACCTCACATGGCTAAAATAATTAAATAAGTTTATTATTTAATTAGGTTATTTTTTCTCCACCATTTCCAAGAGTAAATGAGCTACTAAATGCATTTCCCTCCTAAATTCTTATGGTTGCAATAAATTATTATTTTTAGTAAATACAACCTTAGCCTTTCATTTAAAAAAAATTCAATCACAATCCTTCATTCTCTCCTCAATCCTAAGAAAATCCTCTTATTCGTTCTCCATTGTTGACCTTCTAATCTCATCTACACGATCATCCTCCCTCCTAAAAAAATATAAATAAGAGCCTCCTAAAATTTATAAATAAGAGCCACAAGCTCTCATTTTAATCATTCAATCTTATGCTAGCTACATGTTGTCAAAATATATAAATTTTGTGCAAAGAGCATCCATATCCCTATTATTGGAGTGAATCTACTTGACAATGGAGTTTTATGGCGATCTTTGCTTTGTTTTCTTTGTTTGAACTTAGTTTTGTGCTCTATTTGAGGTTTATGATAGTTTGTAATAAAAATCTTTAAATTTGCACTTGTTTCTTAGTTTAAATTTAAAGCTATTACTTTCACCCCTCACTAATAGTAAAAATTATATTTGTTGTGACAATTGTCCATTTTGAATGACTAACAACTTCACCTCTTTCAAGATCATGCTTGCTTTTTTGTCTTTCATAAACCCATTTGAATACACCATACTAATCAAGGTAAGCTCAACACCATGATGTGCAAGGTTATGTATTGCGAGAAAAATGTGAGCATCATAATAAACTCCATACAGGTGGTACTTAGTTGCAATTATAACAAGCATGAAGCTTACAAGCCATTCATTTTCTATAAATAAGCATTGTTCTCCATTTGTAAATCCTCCAAGAAGAAGCTCCAAAGGATCCCCACAAACTCAATGAATTAAAAATGAAAAATGTTGTTTTTCATTAGCTCGAAAGGTGGAGTGTGGAGTTTATTTAAAGCAACTCGAGTTGGATATGCTTTAAAGAAATTCGAGTTGGATTTTCAGCAACAACAAGATTTTTATTCATTAATAGTATGTTTCTAGTTTGTGAGGTTGAGATAAGACCGAGAGTGATTTTATGTGTGATTTAAAGTTGAGTAATGTAAGGAAAGTTTCTTTTCTTGCACATTGATTTAAAATAGCTTGAGGCTATATATGTAAGATTGTTGTAGCAAATCAGTATTATATTTTTGAAAGAAAATTTTGTTGTTAGGATGAATACAAGATCCAATATTTTTATGTTTTTTTCCCACACTAGGGTTTCTTGGGTATATCTATGTTATTGTCTATTTGTGATTGGCTTCTTGTTATTTTTTCTTCCACTGTTATTAGTTGTTAATTAACCCAGTTGTATTAATTTTTATAAATAATAATTCTTTTATGTGATTTTATTGTGCAATTAATCTGTTGCTAGGTTATAAGAAATTAACATGGTATCAAAGCACTAAACTCTGAATATGAAGCCAAGATTTGTGATGCAAATTTCAAGAAAAAAAATCAGAAATTTGCCTCCAGTTTCTTCTATGACTATGGAAACTAGTGTTCGATATGAAGATAGGCTTGAGGGTGCATTTAAATTCTTACATTGGAAGGTTCAGATTACATCCATTCTCAAGGAGAACAGGTTGTGGATCTATGCTAGTATAGAGGTGACACCACCAAAAAATGATTCTATTGCCCTAGATTCACATGAAGTCAAGGAGGCCAAGGCTCAAAGGATTATTCTTGATGGGGTAAGATATCATCCAATTCCTCATCTATTAGGGAAAGACATCACCAAATAGATGTGGGATACACTCACAAAAATTTACCAGAGCGACTATCAGAGTCATAAGATGATGCTTAAGGACAAATTGCATAACACCAAGATAAAAAACCAAAGGCGAGAGAATGACCTCTTACTTGTACAAGCTGACATAGGTCAGGGATGAGATGGATGCTATTGGAGAGATGATTGTTGAAGATGAGTTGGTGTGTATAGCCTTGAATGGTTTCACAAAGCACTGGAAAGTGTTTGTCAAGTGTGGTGTCGTAAGAGATCACCTACCCGATTGGGCGAGGCTTTGGGCTGATTTTTTTTAGGAGATTCATGAAGGTGCTCATCGAGGAGATCAGATGAAGAAGAGTCAAGATGAATAAAATCTTGCTCTTGCAAGCAAGGGTAATAAGAAGTCCAATAAAGAGAAAACATAAGGTTCTTCTTCCAAGAGTGGGAAGAAGAAAGATCTGAGCAAGATAAAATGTTTTTGCTTCCATCAATTGGGTCACTATGTCAGTTAGTATCCAAAAATAAAAATAAGGACAAGCAGAAGAAGCAAGTTGCTACTACAACAGAGGTGGACGAGTTTGCATCACGATTTGAAAATGAATTTTCTCTCATTGTGTGTCTCTCGAGTTCAATTTCCAACAGGGTATGGTATATTGATAGTTGGGATTTTTGCCACATGATAGGAGTCAAAGAATGTTTCACCAATTTGGAGGAGAAGAAGTTGGATTTCTATATTGAACTAGGAGACAATGCCAAGTACCATGCAACTGGTGTTGGCATGGTCAAATTTTAGAGGGAGTTTGGAAAACCTCTATTGGTGGAGGACGTGTTGTATGTCCTTGGCATGAAAAATAATTTAATCTTCGTTTCTACTTTGGAAGAAAAGGGTTACATCGCGACCTTTGAAAGGGGAAAAGTCTATATTCACCCCAAGGATTCCAAGGTTGCAAAAGTGATTGGAGTCAGGCATGGCAGATTTTTTCGGTTACAGTTTGAGCCAACACATGCATTGGTTAGTAGTTTTAGAGGGTTAGGAGAATTGTGGCATAGGAGGATGGCTCAACTTCACCATGGAGCTCTTAATATTCTCAAGGAAATAGTGACAGCGCTGCCTAAGATGAAGACAAAAATGCATGAGGTGTGCAAAGGTTATGCTCTTGGGAAATATGCCAAGACCAGTTTTCCAAGCAGTGACACTAGATCCAAAAAAATTTTGGATCTTGTACACTCATATGTGTGTGGTCCCATGGCAACAATATCCTTGAATGGGTACGAATATTTTGTTAATTTCATTGATGACTTCTCTAGAAAGACATGGATATATTTTCTGAAGAATAAAGATGAGTTCTTTAGTAGGTTCAAAGAGTTTAAGGCTCTCGTGGAGAACCAAACTAGGAGGAAAATCAAGATACTGAGGTCTGATAACGGAGGCGAGTATACCTTGAATGCATTCAAATATTTTTGTGCTTAGGAAGGTATTAAGAAAGAGTTGATAGTTCCATACAACCCTCAACAAAATGGGATTATTGAACGGAAAAATAGGGCTGTAGTTGGAGCAGCCAAGGCCATGCTTCATGATCAGGATCTTCCTTGATTCTTATGGGCAGAAGCTTGCAATACAATTGTGTATTTTCATAATAGGAGCCCTCACAAAGTGTTAGGAAAATTGACTCTAGAAGAGGTGTTCACCGGTAAGAAACTAGATTTGGAGCACATTCGTATCTTTGGATGCCTTGTGTATTGTCACATTCCTATGGAGAAGAGAACCAAGTTGGAACCAACTGCAAAGAAGGGTATCCTTGTTGGGTATAGTGAAATTTCTAAGGCCTGTCATGTTTACATTCTTTCCCTCGAGAAAATAGTTGTTTGCAAATATGTGAAGTTTGAGAAAGAGAGGGCTCTTCAGAAGTCTAGCAAATTGATGAATGAGGAGGAGCAGTCACCTACGATTGAGGCAACACAAATTCATCAAACTTCAATCATGTAAGCTAGAGAGAAGACCAAGTAGGCTAAGTAGAAGGAGGAAAACATAATTCCTCAACCTCAGATTCCTATTACCGAGAAGAGGATAAACATTGTGACTAAGAAAAAACTGAGAGAGGCCCAAGAATATGTTGTTGATCCACAGGATTCAGTCAGACATAGAAAGGCTCTCAGATGTTATTCTGAGTATGTGGTACTTATGAGTGAATTAATTGAAGTAGAGCCTTCCAACTTTTAGGAGGCGTCCCAACACCAAGTGTGGATGGATGTCATGGTGGAAGAGTATTATTTCATCATGAAGAACATTGTGTGGAGAAGGAGAGAGTGAAGCTCCAATACATTCCTATAGACGAACAAATAGTAGATATCCTAACCAAGGCCTTGATGAAGAATAAGTTTGAAGTCTTCAGGGATAAGTTGGGTGTTGTGCAGAACACCTTCCACGCTAAGAGGGAGTGTTAATTTTTAGTAGCTCGAAAGGTGGAGTGTGGAGTTGTTTTAAAGATATTCGAGCTGGATATGCTTTAAAGCAATTTAAAGCAACTTGAGTTGGATATGTTTTAAATCAATTCGAGTTGGATTTTCAACAACAAAAAGATTTTTATTCATTAATAGTATGTTTCTGGTTTGTGAGGTTAAGATAAGACCGAGAGTGATTTTATGTGTGATTTAAAGTTGAGTATAAGTGTAAGGAAAGTTTATTTTCTTGCACGTTGATTTAAAACAACTTAGACTATATATGCAAGATTGTTGTAGCAAATCAGTATTGTATTTTCGAAAGAAAAGTTTGTTGTTAGGCTGAATAGAAGATCCAATATTTGTAGGTTTTTCCCCACACTGGGGTTTCCTAGGTATATCTATGTTATTGTCTATTTGTGATTGGCTTCTTGTTATTTTTGCTTTCGTTTTTATTAGTTGTTAATTAACCCAATTGTATTAATTGTTATAAATCGGAGTTTTTTTCTATGATTTTATTGTGCAATTAATCTATTGTTGGATTATAATAACTTTAACAAAAAAATTTGATTATTGCCAAACATACTAAAATTATCATCATATGGATCAAACTCATGAAATTTGCATATTCCATAATGATATTTAGCCAATATTTTCTGAATTTGATCATGTAGAATTTTTTTTATTATCAACGTTTGAGAACAAACTTAATGATCCATCATTAAGATATAAAAACAAGAAAAGAGAATTGATTCCTAAATTGATGATAAGAAATATGGTCAACAAACACCCAATCAACACCTACCCTAATAATCCATTAAAAAATGAACTGCATGCTGGCCACTGAAACAAGATATTTTAATGTGGCATTGAGCATCAAAAGCACCACTATGTTTATCATCTGCTACGCCCTTCGTATATCTTGGAGATACAACCATATTGACACGATGACCCCGAGATGCAAGGGCAATAGGTAAAGATCCACAGAAAAATGCCAAGCCCTATTTTTTTGAAGTATGGAACAACTTCTACTAGTGCACAAATAACATTGAATGAATGTTTGTTGCGGTCCATCTCCTTGTGCAACAACATTGTGAGAAATTATTCCTCCATACTATTCATACCATCTACACACAGCTATGGAGGACTGCAGTTTGGAAAAAGTCATGGAATTTGGCCAAAAGCATTTGCTTGAAATTTTCTAAAGCCTTTTCAAAAAAATTGCATTATGCAAATCTTGCTTCCACATTCTGTGTACATGTTCACCAGAGCAGCTACAACAATGACATCTGATGAAATATTTGATCCTTGGCACTTTGATGAATTTCCATAACCAATTCCAAACCTTCCATTTTTGTGCAACATTTAGTTAGGGAAAAAACAATTCTTCATGTGTCGGCAAAATGAACAACTTTACAACCTTTAAAATTGCTGATTGAATGCATTTTGGCAATTTGGAGGGTTTTGAAACCTTTTAAAAGACTGACAGAGAATTTTGGCCGCCTCGAGGTTCTTCAAACCATGAAAATTTTGATGAAGGATGCATTTTAGTGTTGTGAAAAGTTTCAGAAAATTTAAAATGCTCGATAATGAATATTTTGAAATTTTCAAAGGTTAGAACACCATTAAAAATATTGGAAAAGAATATGTTGATGAATTAGAAGTTCCATGAGCCTTACCAGTGCTTCGACAAAAAATCTAATGATCTCCAAACATTTTTTGGATGGTGAAAGGCGAGGAGAATGATTACACTAGAGCAACAAAGTCGTTCAATAAATCCCAGAGAGAGTTTTCAAAAACTATGATGACTTCACACAAGTTACTCTAGATGTTGAGTAGATGTACTTTCACAAACTTTGGCCATGAGATGAAAATGCACAAAAATTTAATATTTTGGTTCCTCTAAGAGTAAAGAAGGATAGGTGGTGGGTCACTTTAACTTTAAACTTGTCAAAGTATTATTTGAAAATTTCAAATCACTCTCAAATTTGTACAACAGCTTATTTGGCAAGTCTCCTGCTTATAATAATTTGTTTCAAGGCCACATCATCAAATATGATGCCACATCAGCATGCTTTTTGTCAAGGTATCCAAAAAAGCCCAAAAAAAGGTGAGACTGATAGTGGGTCTCTAAGTTGTGTATTATTGGTACGCTAATGTGGCATCACATGATTTTTCAGTTTGTGTACTTTATAGATATTAGTGTTTTGCAATTGGATGTTAAGTGTAAGTTTATTGGCTCTTTTATTACCTAAAATTGGGTCCCATGCTATCATATTATATATCCACGATGTGTCCCTTGCCCACGATTCGACTCCTCTCCCTTAGTGGTGCTAGCTTTAATTTGGGAAGAATGAAATAAAAAAACACTTGTGAATCAAATTGAACCTGTCGAAAATAATTATCAATAAAAAAAATCCACAAAGATATTCAAGTTCGTGAGTGACTTACGCTTGGAACTCCACTATTATACTTTGTCAAAACATCTATTTCATCCAAAACAATCCTAATTAAGTGCAAAATTATTTTCACACAAATTACAAGATAGGAAAGCTATGACAACTTAGTGTTGAATCCCTCTTATGTTGTTTTTGTCCTTGATGTCAATTTGTGGATATTTGGCATCTTGATGGTTATCTTCTCAGTTGATCCATATTTTGATTGGCACATTTACTTCATTGATTCTATTATCTTGGTGGCACTGATCATTTAACTCCATGTGAAGATTACAAGTGTCTATTAAGGCATTATGATTACTGGTTTTTTGCTCCATTGATCAGGTTGATTACTTATGCTTGATTAGTTACAAGCAACTTGACACTCGTCAAGGTATACTTCTCTTTCTTCAGTCAGTGGCATAGGTTTGAGAATCAATCTTATTATTATTTTGAGCATCTCAGTTTTCATCTCTTGGAAAATTTGGCTTTAAGGAATTCAGTTATGGTATTTGGTATGGGAGAATGGCATTCAAAATCTTGCATAATATCTAGCTTCCTTTATCTTGGCATCGACACATCATATAACAATGGATATTTTGAGATCACAAATTGGCATTAATATATTTGGTTATGTCACCATGGAAGTGACTTTGGTTTATTTACTTGGAATCTTTTTTTTGTCAAAGGAAATTGATTTTGGATTGCAATAATTTATGGCATCACTTGGCCGACAGTCTACTTGGCATTTTGTAAATGTCTTATGAGTTTTTTTGGACATCATGATTACCTTAAATCTGCCTGCGGATTTCAAAGAGTATAACGATTCTTTGATTTATCATTATCTATCCTTACAGACTTCAAATGTTATTCATTTCTGCAAAGGAACTCGTTTTTGTTTGACATGGAAGATTAGGGAAAAACGTTTTTCTTTTGTTTCACGTTTTTGTGTTGCCCACATTCTGGCCGCCACTATGCATCCTCTACCATGGGAATTTCTGGTTATCCTTGGCGTTTTTGCTATTGGACAGCAATTGGGAGCAATCAAGAGCCCTGCACAGAAGTCGCTCCACTTGTCTTCTTTCAGCCACAATGTGCAAGCACTTTTTTTTTGGGAGATTGGGAGGCCGTTTTTTCTCCTCTGCAGGTCTGGTAATCACTCTTTGACAACAACCTTCACTTATCAGGTATTCTTCCTTAGATTGGTTTGTAGATCCATTTCAGTTTAGAAAAGGTTATTTCGTGCCATGTCTTCTCTCATTTGAAAACAGAAAAATGAAAAACGTTTTTGTTCTTCTCATGAAAATTTTGGAACAACATTCTATTTTGAGGGTTATCATGACAGTTATATTAAGGATCTAAGTTGTCTGGTTATGGGTAATGATAATATCATCGAATCTTTGCATATGCTTATCTGGGTTCATGGATAATGTTTCCTGTGAAGGTATTTCAGTCACACTTCAAAATGATTTCAGTTTATTAAGTTTATCTATTATTGTATTAGACATAGATCTCAAAATATTCTCTCAGCCTCACTGGAATTTGTGGGTAACTATTAAAATGCTTGGTCATTGGCTTTCAATTGCATGTTAGTCGGGGTTTCAGTTATCTCTCTTTCATTGCAGCTTATTTGTCAGATCACCTTGGGCATATGCATTCTTCATTACTACATGTGGGTAATGACAACTTAGTGTTGAATCCCTTTTATGTTGTTTTTGTCCTTGATGTCAATTTGTGGATATCTGGCATCTTGATGGTTATCTTCTCAGTTGATCCATATTTTGATTGGCACATTTACTTCATTGATTCTATTATCTTGGTGGCACTGATCGTTTAACTCCATGCACAGATTACAAGTGTTTGTTAAGGCATTATGATTACTGGTTTTTTGCTCCATTGATTAGGTTGATTACTTATGCTTGATCAGTTATAAACAACTTGACACTCGTCAAGGTATACTTCTCTTTCTTCAGTCAGTGGCATAGGTTTGAGAATCAATCTTATTATTATTTTGAGCATCTTAGTTTTCATCTCTTGGAAAATTTGGCTTTAAGGAATTCAGTTATGGTATTTGGTATGGGAGAATGGCATTCAAAATCTTGCATAATATCTAGCTTCCTTTATCTTGGCATCGACACATCATATAACAATGGATATTTTGAGATCACAAATTGGCATTAATATATTTGGTTATGTCACCATGGAAGTGACTTTGGTTTATTTACTTGGAATCTTTTGTTTGTCAAAGGAAATCGATTTTGGATTGCAATAATTTATGGCATCACTTGGCCGACAGTCTACTTGGTATTTTGTAAATGTCTTATGATTTTTTTTGGACAACATGATTACCTTAAATCTGCCCGCGGATTTCAAAGAGTGTAATTATTCTTTGATTTATCATTATCTGTCCTTACGGACTTCAAATTTTATTCATTTCTGCAAAGGAACTCGTTTTTGTTTGACATGGAAGATTAGGGCAAAATGTTTTTCTTCTATTTCACGTTTTTGTGTTGCCCACATTCTGGCTGCCACCATGCATCCTCTACCATGGGAATTTTTGGTTATCCTTGGTGTTTTTGCTGTTGGACAACAATCGAGAGCAATCAGGAGCCCTGCATAGAAGTCGCTCCACTTGTCTTCCTTCAGCCACAATGCGCAAGCATGTTTCTTTTGGGAGATTGGGAGGCCGTTTCTTCTCCTCTGCAGGTCTGGTAATTACTCTTTGACAACAACCTTCACTTACCAGGTATTCTTCCTTAGATTGGTTTGTAGATCCATTTTAGTTTTAGAAAAGGTTATTTCATGCCATGTATTCTCTCATTTGAAAACAGAAAAATGAAAAACGTTTTTGTTCTTCTCATGAAAATTTTGGAACAACATTCTATTTTGAGGGTTATCATGATAGTTATATTAAGGATCTGAGTTGTCTGGTTATGGGTAATGATAATATCATCGAATCTTTGCATATGCTTATCTGGGTTCATGGATAACGTTTCCTGTGAAGGTATTTCAGTCACACTTTAAAATGATTTCAGTTTATTAAGTTTATCTGTTACTGTATTGGACATAGATCTCAGAATATTCTCTCAGCCTCACTGGAATCTATGGGTAACTGTTAAAATGCTTGGTTATTGGCTTTCGATTGCATGTCGATTGGGGTTTCAATTATCTCTCTTTCATTGCAGCTTATTTGTAAGATCTCCTTAGGTATATGCATTCTTCATTACTACATGTGGGTAAAATCTGAAGGTGGTTTCTTTTTGCTAAAAATACTTATGATGCATTGCTGGTCCAGTCAAGAAAAATGGTTATCATTTCATTTTTAAATGATGTGCTCTCATTGCATTTGTTTAAGCATTGCATGTGCAGGCTTCTAGTGAAGACAAGCTTTGTCACTCTTCTATTCTTGGTCATTGTTGTTCTATCCTAACCAAAAAGAAATAATTCTCTTTCGTGAACACTGCAACATCAGATCTGACTTGACAATCATTATGTAACCTGAAAAATAACCTTGCATAACCTTTTCTGGAAAGTGAAATTCGAGAGACAGTTGTAATACTTCCAATTTGTAATGACATTTTTTCTGTAAAAGGAAAAACCAATGAGTTTAGGGTTCAATCATGACAGAAAATAAAAAATTAAAAGAGGGGTATTACTATTTAGAGTTCTGGAAGTCTATTATGTTCTTTGATGCTGAAAATTGGAAAACACAGTGTGTATTCAGATTTGTAGTTTTCTGTATGGGAAAAGATTGAAAATCAAACAGTGGGAAAAGAAAGAAAGTATGTATTATTGTAAAATAGTTTGATGACACTGTATTGTAACAGTGATAGGATTTTCCTCAAGCTACATCGAGATTAGATAATGCATGGAATTCTGAAGAGTCAATTCTAACTCTTGAAAATTTTATGTTTTGTCTGTCAAGAGGCACTTGACAGAAATCAAGTGAAATAGAGAGATCCTCTATACTATTTTTTGTTCTATTTTATATCAGGAAAGGGGTTGGTGCTCCTTGAGATTGGTGTCTCTAAACAGAGGGGTTGGTGCTCCTTAAGTCGGTGCTCAGAAATCAGCAATTGAGGCTTTGTCAAAATAAATTATTGAAATGAAAGTTTGAAAAAGGCAGCAGGTTCAGGAGTGGTTTTTCTACCCCAGGAGGGTTTTCCACTCAACATATCTTGTGTCGATTGTGTCTCTGTGACTCTTTTGCTTCAGTACTTTATTGCTTTAAAATGCAATGTTACATTACTCATTTCAGTTTATATGATTGCATTCGATTACATGAATGACACTATCATTGAAAAATGAGAACATATGTATGGCTCTTTTCAGTTTGATTTTAAAATGTTTAAGAAGTTACAAATATTGATTCACCCCCCCTCTCAGTGTATTTTCACTCCAACAATTGGTATCAGAGCCTAGGGTCCTCTGATAGGTCTTTCCAACCTAGGATTGATTCTGGACTTGGAGTCTATTCAAAATGTCTCAAGCTCATGAAGGTACTTCCATGACTAGAGCTCCATTATTTGATGGAACTGATTATGTATTCTGGAAAATCAGAATGAAGACTTATTTAACTTCTATAGACCTTGAGGTCTGGAGCATAGTATTGACTGGGTACACTGTACCAGCTACTTTGCCAACTAATTCTGATGAAAAGAAGAGATATGAAACTAATGCAAGAGCAAAGCATACTCTTCTATGTGCTCTGCCTAAAGATGTCTTCATCAAAGTCATGCATTGCATTTCTGCTAGAGAAATCTGGACTAAACTTGAAATTATCTATCAAGGAAATGAAAAGGTAAAACAATCAAAAGTCCTCACTTTAAAACATTAGTTTGAAGAATTAAAAATGAGGGACGATGAAAAAGTTGCTGAATATTATCTAAGAGTTGATGAAATGGTAAATGCTATGAAGGGTCTGGGAGAAGAAGTCAAGGAGTTTGACGTTGTAACCAAAGTCATCAGAACCTTGCCAACAAAATTTGAAGCTAAGGTAGCTACTCTAGAAGAGAAATTTTTTTTTACCCAGTTTACCCTTGACAGTTTACAAGGCACTTTGACTGCCTATGAAATGAGGATTAGTAAAAAACACTTGTGCAAAAGAAGCAACATTTAATGCTGAAAGGAAAGAAAGGGATGAGCTCTCTGAATCAAAATTTTTGGATTCTAAAGAATCCCATTTTGTAAGGAAACTCAAAAAGGGTTCTGGAAAGTATAAGGGAAAAATCCCCTTCAAATGCTTTAACTATGGAAAAATAGGTCACTTTGCTGCAAAGTGTCCCTATGGTGACACAAACAGTGATAACGAGAAATCTGAGAAATTTGCCAAGAAAAAGGCCTATAGACCAAAATAGAAATTTAACTTCAAAAAGAAGAAAAGTTTGTTCAACAAAAATGAAACAGATTCTGAATCTAATGACTCTCTAGATGAAGAAGATGAAAATCTCTTCATGGCTGAAATCATTCAGCAAGATGAAACAAACAACAATGATGCTGAAGAAGGTGAAGTGGACTATGAAGGAGAACTGAAGTGTGCTCTAAAAGAGCTGAGGAAACTTAAGAAATAGTTGCGTGCTCAAGAACAAAATGTTGTTCAAGATAACTCACAAGAGAAGCTCATTAATCTTGAGATAATTTCTCTAAAAACTCAACTTGAAGAATCCAAAAGAGTTGAAGATTGTCTTCGTATTGACATAAGTTCCAAAGATCAAGAAATTTAGAAACTTGAACATGAGATTGTAGATCTCAGGAAGAATATTGAAAAGTATGAAAGCACTCTTAAACTGAATGACATGCTTAGTAAACAGAAATTAAACCTAGACAAAACTGGTATTGGCTTTGTTAAAAGGTGAATGCTCAAATGACAGTGAGAAGAACAATACTGTTGCTGGAAACAAAAATCCTGAACACAAACATTCTGAGTTTGTCAAGGATCACATTCATCCTTTTAGGAGCAACATAATGGTTTACAACTCCTACCCTCTCTTTTATGGGTACTGTTACTTCTGCAATAAATTTGGTCACAAAGTAAATTCTTGTAGATTTATGAATGCTAGAACTCCTAGATTTGGCTTTAGGCAGAATCATGGTTTTGCAAGATAGATTAGATGTTTTACTTGCAAATCTTTGGGTCATTCAACAAAGCAATGCAATACTGATTAGCAGAATAAACAGCTGAAAACCATCAAAGTTTGGAAACCCAAAGCAGTTAACAACATTGAATAGACTATGCTTGTTCAAAATTCTTTTCACTCTTAGAAGAAGGACCTATGGGTCTTGGACAGTGGCTATTCAAACCACATGACTGGTGACAAAGAAAAATTTACAAATCTAGAAGACTATGTTGGTGGATATGTAAAATTCGGAGACAACTCTGGAATTCAAATCAAAGGAAGAGGTTCTCTATTACTGAATGAAGACACTCCAATCTTAAATTTTTACTATGTAGAAGGATTAAAACATAACCTTCTGAGTGTCAATCAAATTTGTGATAGTGGCTATCAAGTCCTGTTCACTTCACAAGGTTGTGAAATCAAAAACCAATCAGGAAAAGTTGTTGCTGCTGGAAGGAGGACTAAAGGAAATGTCTACAACTTACTAGAAACCTTTGGACATGAGAACAATCATGGTATATGCTTAATGAGTCAAGTTGAAGAAATTTGGTTGTGGCACAAGAGACTAGGCCACATTAATTTTGACAATATGGTCAGAATTAGCAAAAATCAAAATGTAAGAGGTCTGCCCCCTCTTAGAAAACCTAACAAAGCTATTTGTAAAGAGTGTCTCAAAGGAAAGCAAACCAAGGTAAAATTTAAATCCAAGGAACATTTCTCTACTAAGCCTCTGCAAATTGTTCATACTGACTTATGTGGTCCTACAAGGACTAGATCCATAAATGATGAGAAATATTTCATGCTATTTGTTGATGACTACTCTCGTATGGTATGGGTTACTTTTCTCAAGAATAAATTAGAAGATTTTGAACACTTTAAAGTTTTTAGAAAATTGGTAGAAAGAGAACAAACTTAAACTCAATTTTTTAAGATATGACAAAGGTGGTGAATTCACCTCACAAGAATTCATAGACTATTGTGACAAACATGGCATAAAAAGACAGTATGCTACTGCTAGAACACCCCAACAAAACGGGGTAGTTGAGCGAAAAAATATGATTGTAAAAGAGATGGCAAGAACCATGTTGAATCAAGCAAATCTGGAAAATATGTACTAGAAAGAAGTTGTTCATACAACTGTTTACATTTTGAATAGAGTGTAGATTAGAGTGAAATCAAATTTCACTCTATATGAACTATGGTATGGAAAATCTGCCCAAATTAAATACTTCAGAATATTTGGCTGCAAGTGCTTTATCAAAAGAGATGACAAAAACTTAGGCAGTTTCCAATCTAAAACTAATGAAGGTATCTTTTTAGGATACTCTACACACAACAAAGCCTATAAATGCTTTAACAATAGGCTAAACAAAATTGTTGAATCTATCAAAGTTAAATTTGATGAAAATCTACTGTTAGATGTTGAACCTATGCAAGATGATGAAGAGGATGAATTTGAGCTTGATATAATCACTGAAAGCTTTGAAACTGCAAAGCTTGAACCAAAACCAGCAAGCCCTAAACTTGCTGAGGTACAATCTAAAGATGCTGAAATCAGCTCAAAAAAATGTGAACCCAAAGTTACTTCAAAATCTCTTGCTAGAAATCATCCTAAGGATCTGATTATAGGAGATAGATTTGCAGGAGTTCAAACAAGGAAAAAATCTGTTAACTATGATGAAAAAGATCACATAGCTGAGCTTACTGCATTTTGTTTAATCACCCAGTTTGATCCCAAATTTTTTGATGATGCTCTAACTGATGAATGCTGGCTTAATGCAATGCAGGAAGAAATTGATCAAATTGAAAAAAATCAGACTTGGGATCTAGTCCCAAGACCAGATGACAAAAATTTCATAGGTGGCAAGTGGATATATAGAAAAAAACATAATGAAAATGGTCAGGTTGTTCGCAACAAGGCTAGATATGTCTGCAAAGGATATGCTCAACAAGAAGGTATTGATTTAGGTGAAACTTTTGCTCCTGTTGCTAGGCTTGAATCCATTAGAATTTTTTGGCATATTCTATTTTCAAAAATTTCACTATATATCAGATGGATGTAAAAACTGTCTGTCTAAATAGATACTTAGAAGAATAAGTTTACATAGAACAGCTTGAAGGGTTTATATGTAAAAATAAACCAAATCATGTCTACAGGCTAAAAAAGGCTCTATATGTCCTAAAACAAGCTCCTAGAGCTTGGTACTCTAGATTGGACAGTCACTTACTATCAAAAGGGTTCATTAGAGGAGGAGTTGACAACAATCTGTATGTTAAAATTGAAGGATCTGGTATTCTTGTTGTTGAAATTTATGTTAATGACACCATTTTTGGTTGCAACAATATTTCCTTGAGTAAAAAATTCTCACAAATCATGGAATCTGAATTCGAAATGTCAATGTTGGGAGAACTATCATTTTTCTTAGGTCTCCATATTTCACAACTTGACTCTGGCATCTTTCTATCTCAAGCAAGGTATGGAAAAGAAATGTTAAAAAGGTTTAAAATGGATGAAAGTCATCCTGTAAGCACCCTAATGGCTGCTGGCTATAAACTCAGCAAAGTTGATGACTCCCCGATTGTAAACTCAACTGATTATAGGTCAATGATAGGCAACCTATTGTATTTAACAACCTCAAGACCTGACACAATGCAAGTTGTTTGCATGGTTGCTTGTTTTCAATATGCTCCTAAAGAATCTCACATCAATGTTGTGAGGAGAATTCTTAAGTATGTACAAGGAACAATTGATTATGGGCTCTAGTATCCTAGAAGCAATGATTTCTCTTTAGTAGCTTATACTAATTCTGACTGGGCAGGATGTCTAGATGACAGTAAAAGCACCAGTGGTGCTGCTTTCTTTCTTGGTGATTGTTTAGTGGCTTGGCACAACAAAAAGCAAGAATCTATTTCGCTCTCTACTGCTGAAGCAAAATATATAGCTGCCACTTCTTGCTGCACTCAGGTAATTTGGATGTCATAGAGATTATCAGATATGGGTATTGAAATCCCAAAAAATATTACTATTCTGTGTGACAATACTAGTGCAATAAACATCTCAAAAAATCCAGTTATGCACTCTCGAACTAAGCATATAGCTATAAAGTTCCATTTTCTTCACATAAAGGTGTTGGCCAATGAGGTATCTGTACAATATGTTCCTACACAAGCACAAGTTACTGACATTTTAAAAAAACCATTGGCTAAAGATGTCTTTGAGAGACTTCGGTCTCGATTGGGAGTGGTCTCTCAATCTTTTTTATCTTAAACAGTCCATCTTGGTGATAGGGCGAGTTGGTTAGCTCTTCCTGCAACTTATACATTGCTGCTCAAAGGTTCTTTTTGCAATTTGTTGGCATGTCACAGTTGGTTCTGGTTTATCTTTGTTTGGTCTCCCTTTATCCTTGTGTCAAAAAGGGGGAGAATTTTTAGCATCTGGTTACAGTTCATTATCCTTGGTTTGGTGGCTCAGTTTTGCCATCAAGGACAAAGTGGGAGTTTATTGAATCCCTCTTATGTTGTTTTTGTCCTTGATGTCAATTTGTGGATATCTGGCATCTTGATGGTTATCTTCTCAGTTGATCCATATTTTGATTGGCACATTTACTTCATTGATTCTATTATCTTGGTAGCATTGATCGTTTAACTCCATGTGCAAATTACAAGTGTCTGTTAAGGCATTATGATTATTGGTTTTTTGCTCCATTGATCAGGTTGATTGCTTATGCTTGATCAGTTACAAGCAACTTGACACTCATCAAGGTATACTTCTCTTTCTTCAGTCAGTGGCATAGGTTTGAGGATCAATCTTATTATTATTTTGAGCATCTCAGTTTTCATCTCTTGGCAAATTTGGCTTTAAGGAATTCAGTTATGGTATTTGGTATGGGAGAATGGCATTCAAAATCTTGCATAATATCTAGCTTCCTTTATCTTGGCATCGACACATCATATAACAATGGACATTTTGAGATCACAAATTGGCATTAATATATTTGGTTATGTCACCATGTAAGTGACTTTGGTTTATTTACTTGGAATCTTTTGTTTGTCAAAGGAAATCGATTTTTGATTGCAATAATTTATGGCATCACTTGGTCGGCAGTCTACTTGGAATTTTGTAAATAACTAATGAGTTTTTTTTTGGACAACATGATTACCTTAAATCTGCCCGCGAATTTCAAAGAGTATAATGATTCTTTGATTTATCATTATCTATCCTTACGGACTTCAAATTTTATTCATTTTTGCAAAGGAACTCATTTTTGTTTGACATGGAAGATTAGGGCAAAATTTTTTTCTTCTGTTTCACGTTTTTGTGTTGCCCACATTCTGGCTGCCACCATGCATCCTCTACCATGGGCGTTTCTGGTTATCCTTGGTGTTTTTGCTGTTGGACAGCAATCGGAGCAGTCAGGAGCCCTGCACAGAAGATGCTCCACTTGTCTTCTTTCAGCCACAATGTGCAAGCACATTTTTTTTGGGATATTGGGAGGCCGTTTCTTCTCCTCTGCAGGTCTGGTAATTACTCTTTGACAACAACCTTCACTTACCAGGTATTCTTCCTTAGATTGGTTTGTAGATCCATTTTAGTTTAGAAAAGGTTATTTCATGCCATGTCTTCTCTCATTTGAAAACAGAAAAATGAAAAACGTTTTTGTTCTTCTCATGAAAATTTTGGAACAACATTCTATTTTGAGCGTTATCATGACAGTTATATTAAGGATCTGAGTTGTCTGGTTATGGGTAATGATAATATCATCGAATCTTTGCATATGCTTATCTGGGTTCATGGATAACGTTTCCTGTGAAGGTATTTCAGTCACACTTTAAAATGATTTCAGTTTATTAAGTTTATCTGTTACTGTATTGGACATAGATCTCAGAATATTCTCTCAGCCTCACTGGAATCTGTGGGTAACTGTTAAAATGCTTGGTTATTGGCTTTCAATTGCATGTCGGTTGGGGTTTCAATTACCTCTCTTTCATTGCAGCTTATTTGTCAGATCTCCTTAGGTATATGCATTCTTCATTACTACTGTGGGTAAAATCTAAAGGTGGTTTCTTTTTGCTAAAAATACTTATGATGCATTGCTGGTCCAGTCAAGAAAAATGGTTATCATTTCATTTTTAAATGATGTGCTCTCATTGCATTTGTTTAAGCATTGCATGTGCAGGCTTCTAGTGAAGACAAGCTTTGTCACTCTTCTATTATTGGTCATTGTTGTTCTATCCTAAACAAAAAGAAATAATCTCTCTTTCGTGAACACTGCAACATCAGATCTGACTTGACAATCATTATGTAACTTGAAAAACAACCTTGCATAACCTTTTCTGGAAAGTGAAATTCGAGAGACAGTTGTAATACTTCCAATTTGTAATGATGTTTTTTCTATAAAAGGAAAAACCAACGAGTTTAGGGTTCAATCATGACAAAAAATCAAAAATTAAAAGAGGGGTATTACTATTTAGAGTTCTGGAAGTCTAGTCTGTTCTTGGATGCTGAAAATTGGAAAACACAGTGTGTCTTTAGATTTGTAGTTTTCTATATGGGAAAAGATTGAAAATCAAACAACGAGAAAAACAAGAAAGTATGTATTATTGTAAAATAGTTTGATGAGACTGTATTGTAATAGTGATAGGATTTTCCTCAAGCTGCATCGAGATTAGATAATGCATGGAATTCTGAAGAGTTAGACTCTTGAAAATTCTATGTTTTGTCTGTCAAGAGGCAGTTGACAGAAATCAAGTGAAACTGTGAGATCCTCTATACTATTGTTTGTTCTATTGTATATCAGGAAAGGGGTTGGTGCTCCTTGAGTCGGTGCTCAAAAATCAGCCATTGAGGCTTTTTCAAAATAAATTATTGAAATGAAAGCTTGAAAAAGGCAGTAGGTTCAGGAGTGGTTTTTCTACCCCAGGAGGGTTTTCCACTCAGCATAGCTTGTGTCTATTGTGTCTCTGTGAATCTTTTTCTTTAGTAATTTACTTCTTTAAAATGCAATGTTACATTACTCATTTCAGTTTATATGATTGCATTCGATTACATGAATGACACTATCATTGAAAAATGAGAACATATGTATGGCTCTTTTCAGTTTCATTTTAAAATGTTTAAGAAGTTATAAACACTAATTCACCCCCCCCTCTCAGTGTATTTTCACTCCAACACTTAGTGCAAAAAACATGCAACACTTATGAAGAACAAGTTTGAATGCTAATGCATGATTAGGGATATTTGCAACTAATGCAAAAAAAACACTCTAGTTGGACAAGTTGACATGACAAGGGAATTTGATGCACAATGATGCATACTGATTTGATGGTTGTGAAAATTTTAAAAATTAGTGAGATAAAATATGAGGTCAACATACTCACATTAAAAATGAGTTATATAAAAGATTTGCTTAGTATATTATGGATTATTGGAATTAAGCCATGGAAGGTACCCCTTGGAATATTTCCAAAAATATATTAGGTATTGTGAATATAGTTATCTTAGAATATTTAATTATCAAACTTAAAAATAATTTAGATTCAATATTTTCCCTATATAGGATGAGATGGCTTGGTCTACACCTCTCGATGGGATTTATTTTGTCAAGTCTATTTTCAATATTCTAATAAAACTACTTTCTCCTGATTTCAACTGTAGCTTCATCTAAAACCACAACCTTACACCCAAGATAAATTTTTGGTGGACTTTTTATGGTAAAATTTTGATTATTATTATTTACTACAGGAATCGGGTAGCCCCCCTATAAACTGCAGTGCACCTGGTAAAATTTTTTCACATGATCGATGGTGTTGGCTTGATATGTCATCTGGTACCATGAGGATGAGGGGAGACTAGACCTCATGACCTCTTGCTTGCAACAAGATGCTTTAGCCAATCAAGCTAGGCCCCCCAACCCATAAAATTTTGATTATTGACAATCTTAAAAATAGAGGTTTTTCTCTTGCTACTAGATGTATTCTTTGCAAGAAAGTTGAAGAACCCATTAATCACTTGATTGCCCCATTTTCTAGAATATTATGGATCTTCTAAAGGAAATCCTAGTCAAGTTGGTGGAGATAGTATGCTTAGGAACAATAAGGGGAAATTAGTTGCTACTTATGTGAAGAACCTAGGCTTCCGAACCAATAATGCTATTGAAACTTATCATACATTCCTTGGAATATAAATGATAAAAATTATTAATACTTTAAACTTAGTTATTAAAGGAGATTCCAAAAATATCATTGATATGTTGAAGGACAAGGCTTATTTCTATTGGTATATCAATAATATTATCTTAGATACCATGGGCCTTGTCAAAAACTTTATGTATTAAAATATTGTTATCTCCTAGAAATGCACCCTACTGCAAAGTTATGAAAACTGAACTTTCTGGAGAAACATGGGATCATTTCAAGGCTATGGGTCACCTAGAGCTAAAATGAACCTCCGGAGAAGGTTGGCTTCCTTTTGGTATGATATCACCTAACTACTGAATTGTTGAGGAAAAGGGAGAAAGAAATAACATAAATCAAAAGCTAAAAATTTAAGTTGGATGATATACCAAATTGAAAATGAGATAATAAAACTCAGAAAACCAACACTTGGTTTCAACTGATAAGAAACAAATATGCACAATTCATTTCTATATGTTCTTGCATAATTATTTCACTAAAGGGTATGAATGCAGAAAACTGCACAAGGGAAGGTATACTTCACAATGAGCAAGTAGAAGCATCGATTACTCAATTAATGACCTGCATAAACATACTATTTGCAAAAAGGTAAAATTATAAGACAAAACTAGAAGGGAGTTATGAAACTTCCACTGATAGCTTCATCAAATCACTTCACATACACTGAACTACAAAGAAACAAAAGGAAAGTATTCATTACCAGTAAAATCCAAGGCAAAAAACTATATTTAGTATCTCTAGAGTTACAAAAAATGGCCAAAACTGCATATAGACTGTAAAAGTCACTAATACATGGACAAGCCTAATCTGAACTAACTTAATAATTATTTACAAAAGTGACTAAGTAAGCAAGCTTCAAGTTGTTCCACCAAAAATGGAACTATAAACAGTTGGGGTCGGATCCAACAATAAATCCCAAAATCTAGTATCCAAATCTACTTCAAAAAGCTCCCACAATGTAGAAAAAGTCAAAGCATGACTAAGTCTACCATACAAGCATGCAAAACAACCTCCAAGATGCTCTCCAAAGCTCATAAATGAGTCAAAGATAAGTACTAAATCCTTTCCATGTGTTGGTAAACAAACTCCAACTCCCCACCATTTTTGCCACTATGAAGAATATTCCAAATTACAAGGCATCAGCAAGGTACATTCTCAACTTTGCATGTAATATAGCACTTTTGACTTACTGATTTATAACTTCATCATTTAAGCCAAAAATGAATTACAACTTTGAAACTCAATGCAAAGTTACATGTTCTCCTAAGAAAAAATAAATCATAATTTTTTTTACGAAGAACCACCAAGGTATTGAAATTCACTAAGGCATGTTAGCTCACAAAGAGGTCACGAGCATATAATAGTTGGCACTCATTTTTGTTAAAACATGATGAAAAATTCCATCGACATTTAGGGCATTACAAACCCTAAGAACAAAATGCATACTAAAAAAATTAAAATACATTCGCCTAAAGCTTCTTGAAGAAACTACGTCGTTGACTTTGCTAGGTTTGTGAAGCTTTGTAGGAAGGATTTCATGACAGATCTCGAGCCTGGTAAGAAAAATAAAGAATTCATTTTATTTTTGTTTCTATGCTCTCCCATGTTGATTTGTAAGCCTGCACAGAGATTTTGATGTTTGCTGAGGAAACTTTTATGTATTTTACTATCCTTTATGGCCGTGAGCATCACCATTCACTATAAATTACTTTTCTTTTCCATTATATTTTAATGGAAGCTCATTTTCTCTTTGTATGTCACCAACCCTATGAAATTCCTTTGCTCTATTTGCAATTTTGGGTTTCTTTCTTGTATAAATGGCTTCACATCTTGCTGCAGGGAAAAAATGAAGCTTGAAACGAATTCATAGGCCATGGATTGCATCCTTTCATTACTTTTTGTTCTTGGCTTGGCCTTTCACTAACTTGCAAGTCCAAAGATCATCTAAACTTCAATATTTTCATGCTTCACTTATTTTGAGTCTTCAGTCTCATGGCCACGATTCTAGGCTCAATTTGTCAACATTTTATGAGAAGAAGAGAATGAAGAAAACAAAACCTAATGCCTTCATTTTTTTCTTGTAGCTATCTCAGGTTAAATATGCTCTAGGTTCCACTTTACATTGAGGCTTTTCATATTATCCATTTTGTAGATAAAAAAAAACTCTGCTATTTTATGGTTGCGGGTTATACCTTGCTTTCAGGCAAAAACATTTGAAAATCTTCACCTCTATAGCAGTTGCTCTGTAACTTACATGAATATTATGTAAGCATTTCTCCCCATCCATAATCTAATTGGATTTAATGCTAAAGATAGGCAATTTTTGTATTTTTCTTTCTCAATATGGACCTTTCATGGTTGCTAGGTATTTCACATAACCACAAAGCCAACCGCCGCTTCTTCCATATATCACTTATCATTGCCCTTGGATGTCAGTAGTTGTCATTGTATAATCCTCTCTAGTTTGCGCTGTTCATATAATAAGAAATGAGTCCAATTCCTCTTTTTAAGATGGAATTAACTTTATGAACTTGTTTTTTTTTGGTTTAGATGATGTAGTATATGGCATTCCCTTATAAGGCACTATTCTTATAGAAAAAAAAACACCATCACAGTATTCCTTTGCCATGGAACTCCTTGTCACTAATTAATTTAGATGTCATTCTATATCCTCTAAATGAAACCTCAGCCTCCACATTTCCTTGATATAGTTCTCCCATTCATATCTCTTGAGGAAGAAACTTATAAGTTTGTCCTATAATGGTCATCCCTACACCTTAAGATCACTCTATTGTCTTTAACTATCATTGTCCTTATATGCATTTCTCTTTTCTTTATACCTCCTATAGAAGTATTGCCCACTTCTATTACATTTAATGATTCACTGTCCTTAATGTAGTTAGCTATTCTATTGTGAAAGTATGCTTTCATTGACAAGGATTCAATGGTGAAATAAAATGCAATAATCATTCTCATCTTATGGCCTTTTCCTTATGATGTTATGACCTCTTCAGGATCTGTATCATAACTTTGTCATGAAAGAACTGACTAGCCTATACATAATCAGACTTTTGAAAGCTCCTTGTAGCCCTACTACTTTTGAAGACGTGACAGTTCTTAATACCATGTAGACTGTGGTGACAACTTGTGAATTCTCTTATCATTTTTTGCCATCCTTTCAAAAGATCTTTAGCACTTATGATTCTAGAAACAAGCATGAGTGTTAGTGAAGCTTTGATTGTCATATATCAACATGTAGATGTATTGTCTTTACCTCACTAACATCTTTATCACTCAACATCAGTTGGTGACTCATTTATGAGACACTGTCTGGTTACTTTGTGTTTGTGGAACCACCATTCCTTATGTTTTGATCTCCTACAACCACGTTTAATAGGCTATCTTTATGAAACTTTTGAGAGCTCCTGATGGTTCCTTTATATGCCTCTTTAGAGCACAATGATGCAACATGCTGGGATCAACCCTTATGGGAGCCAAATTTTACCCCACATGTTGTAATTGCAAAAATACAAAGAAATCACCTATTGTTGCACATAAAAAAAACAAGTTAGAAATAAAATGCCTACCTTAAATGTGTATAATGTTCTTCTATTTTGGAAAAAATAAGGACACTTAAGATAGGCATTACATTTGATGCACATAGGAATTAACATATGTATGTATGGGTAGATGTGCATGTTCAAAATGTAACCTTTCATTTGTTAGAAGTTACTGTTCTAACTCTTTTCTTTACCCAATGCAGGTAACCAGACACCAGGCACCTGGGGGCTAGGGAACTATAGGGAGAAAGGCAAGGCAATCAGGAGTAGATTCATTTGCAGTACCAATCATTCAGGCAATGACTGGTTACCTTATTTATATGTTCATTTTCTTTTCAGCATTTACTCATTCATTTATATTTTAATTCTTATTTGCATCAAATGAATAAGCCAATCTCATGGCTTGTTGTGTGAGACACATGTATCTAATTACATTCAATAAAGATTACATTTTCAAAAGTATTGTAAAATATTTATGTTTCATTCACTTGTATTAATGCAATACTTTTTTATTCATGTAATCTTGTAAAGTTGTTTCATTTGTATATTTGAATGTAACATAGAAGGTTTAATAAAATGTACCATTCATTTTGAAACATAGATGGCTCTTCCTGATTGAGCCTATAGGTGAAAATCTGGTAACAAATATTTCATACCTATTGTGAGGGAAATCAAGTGGAAAACCTCCTAGCCAACTTGGGGTGTAAGATTAGAGATCATAATTTTTGGTTCAATGTAGAGTCCCCACCTTAAAAAACTAGGAAAAAAATTAATGTATGCTTCAATCCTACATGATTCTAATCCATGATTTGGACTAAAGATGAGTTTTCTTGCCATGAGACAAAGTAAATTAACAAGTTCTACATCAATCATGATGGTTCAAAGATCCCCATAGACAGGATTGGTTTTACCTCATTTGGTAACATCCTCAGTATGAAAGTAACTCTCCCTCTTGAATAATTGTTTTTGGGTCCACAAAAAAAAAATGTTTCAAAAATAGTGGAGAAAGGTTGTGTATTGAGCCCTCTTCTTGTGAGATAATTCACAACAAAGGTACCATTTGGAACATTCTTAGAAGGAGTGTCTTAATAGTTTCCTTGAATCCATGAATATATATGACCTTATTCTATTCAATGAGCTCACAAGATCCTAGAAAGCCAAGGTGGTTTATGTGAGGGGCATCTCATTCACCATCTCTAAAGATTTAATTTCTCAAGCCATGAGGTAGTAAATGGATGGACTAAATTTATAAAATAGCATCAAGTTAAGGAATCACAAACACTTGAATTCATTCTTAAGAAAAGGTAAGAAGGTCAAAACATTTTAACACAATTTCTAAAAGGATGGTTTACCTGAATCTTGGGGAGAGCTTCTAGAATGTTGATGAGATACTTTACCTTAGAACGTAGGTACAAGTGAATTTATCTTTATCAGTTTCTAATGCTAAATGACCTAAGATGTAAAATTAAAATGAGTTTCCCATTCTTCCTATTGAGTTATTTGGAATAATTTATGGTCAATGTCTTGTTGTGTAAGTATGATATGTTGTTACATGAAGGTTTAATTTACAACCATATCATGTGTGAGCTTGTTAAACCCCCCTACTTTTTTTCCCAAAATTGTCAACCTTTATAAGGACTTGATTCCCATTTTACCTTTGGCACCCTATGTTAATGTTTCTAACAAACTTGTTACTTATTTCTCTTCTAATTTATCAGTTGATGTTTATGCTACCCTTGGTGCAAATATTGCTCCCAACTCTCTTGAAATTGTAGTTCTTGACAATGTTAAGAGCACCAAGCAACCCCAAGTATAAAGGAAAAAAGATGGCTCTAGAGTGGTTAAAAGTACAGTTCCTCCAATGACCCTCTAAGCCTATGAAAACAACTAAATTTTTAATACCCCTACCATTTCTATGTCAAACAATGGAAAAAATGTTAGTTTGGAAGGGCCTTCTTCAAGTGGCCCTATACAATATGGTGTCATTATGGATCATCAAGCTTTCAAAAATGCTATAGGTGTCTTTGTTTTTTTTATAATTCTCACAACCATAGCTATAAACCTAGCATGGTTCCCCCTTTCTATTTAAATTTTGTTGGCCTTAAGGCCATAATCCAAGCCCTAAAAGAAAATTTTGACCTCGATAATAACATTCTGAAGTGGTTTTTATGGAAACACCAAAATATTTAGGTTAGACAACAAAATATTGAAATAGATACTCAGAAGTAGGATGTTGGAGATGGTAATGATAATATTACCTTTGATGAAAAAATTTAGGAGGAAGTCAATAAGTTCTCCAATTTTTTCATTGTTGGGAACATTTGGATAAGATATTGTTCATGCTTTAGAAAAACCAATTTATGTTAAAAGAAGATATTATTGAGTTAGTAAAATTTAGAAACAACACCATTAAGAACTCAACCATTAGTCTCTTTATACTTCAATCTAAATTATAGAAGCATAAAAGGGAGGCTATGTGTGAAGGTCCTACTATTAGAACTAGAGAAAAAGTATTTGGTACACCAAATTGGCATCATAGATATGGATGATGACTCTAGAGATTTATTTTGAGGAGTAGGTTAATTTCATTTCCAAGTAGTGGCAAGCTACTTCAATTATTTAAAATTGGTAGAATGCAACTAAGAGACTTCTCTTCTCAAGTTTTAACCTTCTTTATTGACTTGATGTTGATTTTGTGTTGTTCCTTCACCTTTTTTCCATGCCTCTTGACTCTTTTAATTTTTCTATTGTCCCACTCCATGTGTCTCATTCCTCTTGTCTTTTTGTCTTGTTGTTGTCTAAAGGGTTTGGGCCCTTAAAAAAACCCATTTTATCTAATCTAAAAAAGAACCACCTAGGGAAAATATTCACTCCCAAAGTGTAGGACACCATCTTGAGATCGATCTCAAATTTACAAAATAGTCAATAATCAAATGTGTAAGATGTACAACTTTTCTAACATACTTGAATGACAAGGGAATTTTGTAGGTTATTTAAAAAAAAAAAACTTTTAAGATCTAAAGTATTTGTGCATTTGGATTGGTAGACATGTGTTTGGTTATGCTTATGTGTAGGTTCCAACTAATTTAGAATCATGAGTTACCAAAAAACTTATGTTTTAAGAGTGTGACGATTGAAAAACTTACCTTACATGTCAACTATTTAAAATGGTGTTTTATATCATTTTATCATACTAGAATTGTTTAGGAGTGAATATCAGTGTAGGTTACTTTAATAATAAATGACATTATGGAAAAATGGCTATGTTATTTCCTAAGATTGGACAAATTCATTGGTTTACTTGGAGATGGCAAACAAATGTCCACCATGGTGAATACATGTTCATTGCAATGAATGCTAAATTTTTATTTGGATTGAGAGAAAAAAATGTCAACTCACCATGGTGAAACCAACTATGTGTGTGGAAAATCATCATAAGACCTTGAATAATGCTTTGTTATTGGTATTCACAAAATGAAATCAAGTACTTAGGATTTTTTGATGCTTTACTAGTGCTTTGGGGTGTTTAGATGAAAACCAATATGTGTTTATAATATGTTGAATACTTGCATTTTTGTTTTTTTTACCTCCTTGTGAGAAATAATGACATGTTAGGGATAAAAAAATGATTTTAAACTTTAACTTTGCATTTATGATTGATTTTATATGTGTTTTCTAATTGTTATTATTCTCTCTCTTTTATCTCATGTGATTTAATAAAAATTATTAAATATATATTTAGAGGCTTGTTGCAATCCTTATTGCTTTAAAAAGTAAATTATCTTATCTTAATGAATCAACTTCATCCCTATATATATTTAATACTTAAAGGAATTGAATTGAAACATTTATGATTCTTTTTTAATTTTCTTGTTTAATATGATGATAGGTATTTTTATCTTCATTGTATTGGTGGGTTGAGGTCTTATCTTCCCCTATACTTCACATATTTTAATGGTTGTTTAACCTTCAAGATGCTCCCTCTTGTGTATCTTGTGTTGAGTTCTTCCACTATAGTAGTCTCTACTTGCATAAGTGTGGTTGTGATACATGTAATACATGCTACGCTTGTAGATTATGATGACATAAACTCTCTACTTGTGCATTAATTACATGTACCTTCTCATTGTGCCAAGTGTTAAATTATGGTGGTCATGTGTGACAGCTATATTGGTGTTTGAGTGTGTATTTCTTCATTATTTAACATTACAATTGTTTTTTATTAAGGTTAAAATAGGTTTTGAAGGTACCCGAAACCCTTTACAATCAGATTTTGAATGGATCTGGAACCCTTAGCCAAAAATTTGTCCTAACAAAAGGACCATGAAAGCACAAACGACCCAAAAATAAAGCTGCAAGAAGAACAACCTACAACCAACCAAAAACCAGCCCCCAAAAAAGAACTGTCAAGATTTACATTTAGAGCTACTCTTGTGGGAGTAGAGAGTCATATCAAAACAAGGCTTAGAGAATTTAGCTTTCTTGCCCTTAACAGAAATCCATCCCTCTTCCACTTGCATTGCCTTATCATGCCAAGCCAATGCACCATTATCTTGAAAATGACTGCCTGCATCCACTATCATAGAGATTTGATCAGTATTCCTCCCTGTAGGCATGGCCTTATCAGAAAATCCACCAGAAAAGATAGCCAAAATGCTATCACCAGAGATGGCAGCCTGAGGCTCGTTCTCTCTCTCTTTAGGGGTTTCAACATGATAATATTGCACAGCTTTAGCAACCCCACCATTTGTAACATCCGAGGAGGATGCCCCTAGACCCTGTGATTCTAACACAACCACCTTAGAAAAACTCCTATGTTGTTCAGATTTATTCTCAACTGTATAATGTTATTGAGAAGCCCCTTTCCACCATGTAGCCATCATTTATTTTTTCTCAAATCCACATTGTGCAGCCGCATGACCAGTTTTAAAACATCTTTTACATCAGAAGGGAATCCCTTCATAGTACAAAGATTGAACCCAAGAGCCCTTAGAAGATTTAAGTAAAATAATAGCATGCAACCCTTTTGAAACATCCATTTCCACCAATATACGGGCATAGGTGGAGTGAAAAATATTAGAGGATTCATCATCCACCAACAAAATTTCTCTAAGGGATTCACCCACTTCCTCCAAAAGAGGATCAACCAAAAAATGGAGGGGGAGATTAGGAAGCCGAACCCAAATCAAGATCTTATTGAATGTTTCAGAAGAAGGGTTAATATCAGAATGCCAAGGCTTAATCATCAACAAAAATATGTCCTCACAGCTAAAAAAATTATCACATAAGATTATGTTTCTATCCTGAGCATTATCAAACTTAGCAACAAAAAACCCCTTAGCCATGGGGAAAATATGGACTTTACTAGTAATAAGAGGTACCCACTGTTCAAAAATCCAGGTGTGCAACTGAGGGAGGCTAGGCCAAAAACCCCTAAACTGACAAATCACCCCATGTAATGAAAGAACAAAAACAATATGATCAATTTCCTCTACTATCTCAACTTTCAGATCTACCGTGATGGCATTAGCAATGGGGAAGAAACCACCAAACGACAGTCTCCCATGCCCTAATCTTAGAGTCGTCACCAGCACAATAGGGCCTTTTCCCTTAAATATACCACACTTATCACTAGCCCCCACAACATTGCCTCTACCATTCACCGTCGCTACATTCTCCTGCAGCTTCGCCCTGCCATGGAGGTCTCTGCCATCGCCATTGCATGTTGCATGAGTTGTAGTCGCCTCAGCCATTGCTGGTCACAGATATTTTAACATTACAATTGTTAATGCAATTATTTTTGTTAGATTTTACCCATTTTTTCCTTCGTAATATTTAGGAATGACAAAGGGAAATCATGATCTATCATAACTTAATAAATATTTTTATCAATTTAGTTTTCAAATACTAGTATAAAAACATGGTTAAAATGATCTAGTTCTATAATTAGGTATGATTTATTGTTGTGTAGTGTTGAATATATTTAAAGGGTCTTTAAAATCAATCTCTTTGGTCTCTTAGGAATGTTATTATACCTTTACAAGTGTGCATTGAAGTATTATTCCAAGGTAAAGGTCTATGTTAACTTGATTCCCTACCCTTGACTACATCAACCATAATGTATATATAGTATGCTCCTTGGATAATTTTTTTCACAAGGGAACTAGGATGATGGCCTTTCATTGAAATTTTCCTCTCTAAACAACTTGTGGTCTTGATATTATAGTAGGTGGAGCTACTATGAGAGGACAATACCAATCAAGCATAATAGGATGATATATTGGTTAAAATTCCACTTGGTGATTACCTTGATAGTCTCTTTATTGAAAAACTTGGTTAAACTCTAGGGCTACCATCTCATTATTCAATCCACACATCATCTCCATAATTATTATTTGAAAACCTAATGCTAACTATAGATGAACAAGGGGATATTTTTCATTGTGTATTAGGTACCTTTTACGAAATTACAACAAGTGGCATGCACTATGGCTAATTTGGGGTGATTGTGGGATATACCAAGTAGAATATATTAGAAAAAGTCTCAAAGCTAGCTTATTTGTGTAGAATGAACTATTTTTTAATTTTGTGGAAATTCAAATCACACTTTTCAAATCAATACCACCCATATCATAAACCATCATGAAAAATTTAGGATTTAACAAATGAAGATAATGTACCTGAATTTAGGCTATTAGGAAGCTATATCTTGACTAGAATACGATAATGGATCTAGTTGAACTAGGAATTAATGTTGAAAAATAATTTTGGATTAATGTTCACTTTATGATGATAATATTCCCTCAGTGGGAGATGCTATCACCATACACTTTGAATAAAGCTAACAAAGTGACCCACCCAATTGATCCCAATCATGATAGTTTTTAAGGTGAGTCTCCTAAATCATTCATGGGCTTTACCATTGATCAAGAAAATGAGAAAATAGAGTGCTACATTGAATTTTATAACATGGTACAAGGATCACACATTTGTATCATCTTGAATATTATCTATGACTGAAAAAAATGATCATTTAATAAAATGGAAAATGATTTGAGTGCTAAAAATGGAAGGTCCCCCCTTTACACAAGGCTTAGGGAGCTTCTAATATTCTAGAGTATAATTTATTGATTCATTGAAAGCATTGTGAGATTGGATAGAGGATAACTAGGGGTATTTCTTATGTGATGAGGAGGTGAACAATATTTTGTATATGGTTGAGGTAGTTTTTGAATAGAACTATGTGGATGGTTCTTTGTTCTTAATCACATTAAAATTTCTTATGAAATAGAGGAAATCTACATGTAAATTAGAGAGATTAAAGTCTCTAAGTGAGAAAAATATTTTTGATAATTAGCTATTTGGGAATGACCATTGTATTAAATGTTTTGACCATGATGGCTAAGTAAGAACAAATCCCACATACCAAAAAATAAAGTAGAAAGTTACATGTAGATAACATATCTTTAATTTTTCATATTTCTAGGTGGATGAATATCAAAAATTTTAAAAAGAATTGGAATACTAAGATAAGTCCCATTGAACATTCCATGAATAATATTGGTAGATTCAGATTTTACACCTTCCCCTTATAGCATGCCCCGTGGAGTAGAGCAGTTGATAGGGAAATCTCCAACCAACACTTGTGGGGGTAGTGTAAGTAGAGTGTAGATAGGCACCACCCTAAAATAGGGAATGATAGGGAAAGAGGATGCAGTAGTGAAAATGGGGGTACCTACCACATTAGTCACCAATATTAGCATATGTCTACTAGTGATTTTTACACATGTTGTGGTTGTTGTTAAGCTAGATCTAGGAAACATAACAACTTGGATAACTAATTAAACCAATTAGCTAAATACTAAAATATGATGGGAATATAAAAATTGTCTGAGGATGTGTGAAGATAGCTCGAGCATGAAGAAGGTTTACAAAAATGGTGCTCAAGATGCACGCCAAGGCAGTAAGCAATGACAATCTGATGTTAAAGTTTGGGACAAATATCACACCATGTCTGGTTGTTACTAATTTACTTTTACCTTCACACGTAAAAAAGATGATAAATGCAATCATAATTTTGATATGCTTGCTAAAAGAATGAAATACTAAAATAGGTATTATGTGAAAGTGTTGATAAATGATAAATGTGGCTTTGAAAGAGTAAATATGTTTACATTGATGAAGAACATACACTACTATATGAATATGCAAAATTTTTAAGATGCATGTGGAATTTTATGAACGTCTAACTACCTTGGTGTTGTACTAAGCTAGTTGTAGGGACAAGTTCAATCCTCCGAAAGGGAGGGGAAGTATCACTCAAGAGAAGTGATTGGCTGGGTAACCTTTACAAAACCCATTCGAGATTACACACACACTCACAGTAGAATGGTTGAGTCTACTCATAGTATTAGTAATTGGTAAGTCATCCTTAAACTATGATGTGTTGCATTATTAAGGATCTTGGTTACTATTGATTGCATTATAGGATGATGTTTATGTGTTTGAAGTTTATGGGTCTTTGAGCTTTCCATCAATACATATTTATGTTAATTGTAAACATGTATATGGATGTGTGTCTGTGTGTGTTTATCTGTGCATACAAGCATAAGTATGTGCATTTGTATGTAACTAGAAATACTTACGAGTATACATGCATGAGGAATCAATTATATATATGGGTATATATATATGCATACACTTAATGTATATGTCTATCAACAAGGATATGAATGTATTCATGGTAATATGATTGATTATGTGGTTGAATGAGTATTTGGGATATATGCATATGTCGACATATGCATATGTTAGATATAATGGGATGTCTGTATGAGTATGTTAACATATGTGTAATAATGCATATATGGATATTGACATTAATATGATGTTATATGAGGACATAATCATATGGTCATAATCATTCAAGTATCGAATGGATTATTTGATTATCGTATTGCTATAGAATATATATATATGTGAGTGCATATATATATATACACATAAGCATTAATGCTTATATAGAAGTGTGTATATATATATATAATGTATTATAAATATATATTTATATAATGATTGAGCTATATATTTGGAAACACATAGTATATGTACCATGACATACTTTATAAAATATTGTTAGCTTGTATATATCTATATCTAAAGGAAGAGCCTATATATATAAGCGCTTAAGAAACATGGAATGCCTCATATTAGAGGTTGCACATGGAAAAAATCAAGAAATAGTTACAATCAATGCATGAATCATATTAAAGAATATTTTAAAGGCCAAGTTGTATATATGTTATGCAAAGTATTAGAGGTCGATCTATGCAAGTAATGTGTAGAAGATAAAGGCTGATATGGAATTAAAAGCCATGGGTGATATCATTCTAAATGCATCACTATTTTGAAGTGGAATATTACTTCAAACTTGGAATGCATTTGTCTAAAAGGTAAAGGGCGATGGAAATATTTTAGCTTCTTGTGTAAAGTGAATTAAATGCATGTTAAATGGAAATAACAACAAATGTATAATGTGCTTAGTCAAAGCATAGTTTAACGCTATTTTAAGGGAATTTGATTCATCCTTTACCTGTCAAATAACAAATGTATGACTAAGAAGACATGGTTACGTGTTTCCTGCTTGGTATTGACTATTTCCTTGGGCATAAGAATAGGGAAATATGTTGAAACTTGGTGCCATGTATTGAGTACTCTTTCTTGTAGAAATCTATCATTTTTTTCAATTCGATTCTCATCTATTGAGCATCATGTGCATATTGAAATAGTCTTGTGTTGATGTCAAGAAAAAGGAGTTTGATTTGTAGAATACCAACCTAAGCTTTCACTTAGAATTCTGCCACCTTTTTTTTGGGAGAGGTGAGTCAATTTGCATGTTAGAGTTGTGTCAACTAGCATACCTTTTCTTTAGGCATCAAAGTCTCAATATTCTATATAAATAGATAGTATAGCTCTCTCATTTGGGACACACAATTCTACAAGTTTATTTTGATACAAACATTTTGAGAGTTATATTTTGTGAGAGAATAGAGTTATATTGTGGAAGAGATTATAGTGAAGTATTACTTGGAGTAGTAAAGAGAAGTCTAGTTATTTTTCATTGGAAGGTTGCAAATCCAATTAGACAATTTGGATCAAGCATATTATAGGCATGCGGATCTAATCTTCTTTTACTCATCTTTTATTATGAAAGAATGAAATTCTTGGTTGCTTTGTTTGGAATTGCTTGGAAATTCTTACATTAGTGAATCATAGTATTTGCTTATGAAAATAAAATAGGTTTTTTTATGCTTTCCTATGAATTATTTGTATATACTCCATTATAGAATTGTTTGTTGTCATTAGTATTATATAATAGGAATGATGAAACAAGAATAGCTTAAGGTTTATTCATAATTTGAAATGTATCAATGTCACGAAGTGACTTGATACTATTGGCTTTGATGTTAGGAAACCTTACGAATGATAAGGTTTAGTTGTACATCAATGGTTTGAAAGAAATGATAGGATAAGTCATTGATAATTTGTATTGGTATGATCACTTGATCATTGCTTTACTACTGGATAAAACCCTAGGTTGGGAGTAACCTATTTGGGTTGAAAATTATATTGAAACCTAGGTTAAGATTTACCTACTAGCTTGGAATATTTACTTAATTACCCATTGGAACCAATAGGTTAAGAATAAATTTCTTGGATGGTATGTATGTTGTTCTTGTTTGAAACACATAGGTTTAGGCTAACCTAATTAATTACATTGATTTTTGATTATTGATTATATCTGAGATTAGGGTATACCAAGGTTGAGACTCACCTATGTGATTAAGTTGATCACCTAAGTTTATGAGATACTATATGTATGGAGACATAGGTGGGATTACCTATTGAGTTAGAGTTGCTACTTGATTAGCTACTTACACTCTTGATATGTAATCATATTGTTGGCAAGATTCTACTATTTTGAATAACTCTTTTTACTAAGGAGATTACGCTCTCAAATGGAACCATCTATTGATATAAATATTCTTCGATTGAGGTCATTCATTGTTGTGGCTGTACTCTTGATGATATCCACTTATTTATGTGATATGTTATTGAATGGAGTCGATTAGTTATGAATATTTAATCTATAATTATATGAAGCTTGTGTAGCTATTCTTTAGATTATAAAGTTATACTTGGGACTAGGTTGTCGTTTGAAGCAAATAGCTTGTCTATGCAAAGTTAATTTGTAGACTAGAAAAGCTTGTATGTTATACTTGGGATTAGAATTTCCATCGAAGGGGTAACTTATGCTTAGAATTTATTGGTAGAAATACCATATGTTTTGGGAAAAGGGGAATAGGTTATTTATGAGGTTAGGAATTACCTAAGCATAGTATATGAACGACCATAACCCAAACTGAGCTATAGAAGTGTATGTGAATAGGAAGATTGTCACTCAAAGTACTAGGTGAGAATACTTTGGCCAAAGTAGTGTAAGTAGCCACTGTTTACACTATTAGTTCATTATGTTCCTTTTATGCATTCTAGTTTAGGATTTTCATACTCATAGAGGAAATGACCATATGATTAGGTTCTAGTTTGTAGGACACAACACTAAGCTTAGATAGGCTATTTTTATGGGGTATACCAACCAATATCTTCATCGAAGGGTAGGGGCATCTTGTTATATGTGGTAGATGTGCGGGGGACTGCATTAAGTTTGTGGTTGGTAGAAAAGTGCTTGAGTGGTGCTTCTTCTCATCAATTGGTGGTTGAGGCTTGCAAATGTTTGCGCTAGCATTGGGGACAGTTGGATTGTATGCACCAAGAAGCAGGGACATCCAAAATTTATGTGCCATCATGGCGACATTAGGACCAATTTTTATATCTATTGCTAGATGAATCTCAAAAGAGTTATGTATGTATCTCGTACCCATTGATATGGAAGGATGTAATCTTGAAATCTGTTATGGAAGGATGTTTAATTTGAAATATATGTTATGGAAGGATGTTTAATTTTAAATGTGTTATGGGAAGGTTTGTGAAATTATAATGAAATGAAATAGTTTGGAATTAGTATTATTTCAAATGTGCATGCAATTTACATTATGGAAATAAATTTTTTTATTGCTATGTTATGGCATCATGAATCATTCATTTGAGGTGATAACATTGAAAATTTTACTAAATAAAACACCAGGGTTGTTACATGTGGTATCAAAGCTACCAAGTTCAACTCTAGATCCTATGGGCTCATTACATAAGTGTTACACAAACCTTATCGAAAGATAATGGTAGAAAAGTTCTTGTGCCAAGATGGTAAGTGTAAAGAACAAAAGGAAATGAAAAAGAAGATAATATTCTAGAAAACTTGTTTAAAGTTGGGACTAGATAAAGAGTCATCCTTGGAGTTGAAAACTCCTAAACCAACAACTCATTATGATACCCCCTTGGATTGTGGAAGATTATGCAATTGGGTTATGTAGGAAGGTTATGAAGGATAACCAATATGTACCTTCACCCTAAAAAATAACTAAATGACTCTAAGGAGATGGGAAGAATTGAAATGACCCCCTTATTAGTAGCAACCTATACTTGCAAAGAGACAAGGATATTTGGATTTGGTAGAATATTATGAATCTATGAGTGTGCATTATTGGCATAAATTGGAACTTCAAAACAAAGTAAGTCAAAATTTAGTGAATCTAAATCAACAAAGGAGGTGTCTTAGAGGTTGGATAACCCTTGAGAAAATCTGATTTTGAAAAAAAGTTGGGATTTTGAGAAAAGATTTAATACCTTGAAATAAGGGAAGAGACCATAATGGACAAAAATGAAGTAATCAATGAAGTGGACATGATTCTACCAACCAAAATTGACAAGATCAATTTGTATTTTTGATTAAGATAGGGAAAAAACTAAGCGACATAGGGAATTTAAGGTTATGAAGTTACCAAGAATTGGGACAAAATCACTTGGATAGGTGATTGTAAGAAAGAAACCTAAAAAAGGTAAATCGGGTTTGCCTGGAAAAGGTTTGGATAGTACATAGATTGGTTGGAGTACAAATTGAAGTCACCAATGTGTCAACAAAAAATAAACTTATGTTTAGAGGATCCAAAAGGAAATGGAATACAAAAATACACTGTGTCAAGTCAATAAAATTAATAAGGACACGACGCTCTAAGTTGATGACACATCAACAAAAGAAGCTTTGTGGATATGAAAATTCCTCCACAAAAAGGATATTTGTATACATGGAAAAGAGAATTGGAATATTAGAGTGTCTCTTAGCTTGTAAAGTTGTTGATTAATCAATAGATCTCTTTATTGACAATCCAATTATTGAATCTATGAGGTTAGAGATCAATGATGAATCTAACTTTGGGAATAATTATATTCAAGGCATACCATGGAAAGTACGAAAGACAATAGAAAGCCAACAACAAGGAATGATAAATCATTTCAAGAAAGAAATTTTTTGCTAGGAGTTCAACTTTGAGTTGATCGAATATTGTGGAAAGACTAAGGGGGGAAGGAAGAGAGTGGAATGAATCAAATAAAGTACCCCACTCAACAAAAATCGTAAACACATTTTTGATTTGGAAGAACTTTTGAATTCTTCATAAGTCATAGCCTCAATTAAGTCATATATTTCATGACCCCAAGGATAAGGTATTGGAATTTTTGGAGAAAGATAGTGGAAAGGTCAAGGATTATGACCTACTATCACACCATAACTTATATATATTTGATTGTTAAATCAATTGCTATTATCATTGATGCCTTAGAAAAGGATAGGTAAGTTACTTGATTGTAAAGGAAAGATCATTGCCTATGGGATAGGCAAGGGAAGATCCAAAAACTCATGTTTTTTAGAAACGTTCATGATTGGTAAATTAAGGTATGCAATAAAATTTGATATCTTTTAGAAACTACCATGATTGAACGAGAATTATTACTCAAAATTAGTACTAATTCTCATCAAGAAAGATAGATTGAGTTGAAAATCAGTTTACAATTTTGAAAAGGATTTAAGGACGGAAGAAATCCAAGGTATGCATGTCCTAAGATAAAGGAGATTTATCTCCGCAAAACTTCTAGCCATTAAAATAGAGAATCAAATGTAGAATGAGACCACAAAATAGGTTTTCACTTAGTCATAATGGACTAATATGAGATGTAAAAGAACCTATGAAGCCAAAATTTTGGGAGATTAAGAAATGAAATTAGAAAATTGATGCCATATTCAGGATATTGAAATTAAAAAAATTATTTATTGGATGAGGAACCACTTTAATTTGGAAACGATAGAGTAAGATGTTGCAAGGAAGGTATCAAGTTATTGTCCAGTGAGCTAGGAGATGAAGATATGATGTCATCATCGGTAGGATATGTATACTCTCTTGAGATTTGAGAAAGGAAGTTGTAGAACACAAGATAGTTTAATCTATCTATGTTGATGGAACTGACATAATATTATAGTGGATAGACTCGCCAAGGTAACCAACGCTGGTTGGAAATTCTAATTTATAGGATTATGGTCCTAAATAATATATTGTTTGAAGTAGTTTCTTAGTGTCCTTGAGAAGGCTATCTCAGATGAGAACAAGAAAATAATGATAAGTTTTTATAAACAATGATCATATTAGGAGAAATTCAACTAAACAAATGCTTAATATATTATTATAGCTGGATAGGCAAAAGTGATAAACCAAATCTTGAATTATTTGTAGAATACTTATAAAATTCCATCATTGAGGTCTTGTCCATTATATGGAAATGAGGGTTGAAAACTCTATTAAGCTGAAATAGGCTAAGAAATGGGGTTAACCTTAGACTAGAAAAATTGTAAAATAGAATAGAGATCGAAAGATCAATGAGAAACTTTGTTATACAAAGGTTGAAATATGAAGTGGCATCATTATGTTTGGAATTGGGAGGTGTCCAAGAGCAATGTTATGCTCAGGATGGAAAATAGTCAAGAGCATTACTTTTATGATTAAGGAAAATGGATGTGTAAGTGATGGACGAACTCAGATTTTGTGTTATATGAAGGTGTAAATACCAAAGGGAAGGATGGGACCTATGGTGTAGTGTATAATACACCGACATTCCTTATCTATTTGGGTTACACTAAGGATAAATTCATGGGCCAACAAGAATGTGTTTTCCAGTCACTGTGACATAGGTGTCATGTGGTATATAGTTACTATTGTACTTAGGATGCACATACAATATACTATGATTATAATGTATAAATCTCTTAGAGAGAGAAAGTATGTGTAAAGCACACAAGTTCTCCCTATGCGTTAATGAGGACACTTGATGCAAGGTCCAGGAAGGACAAGATTACAAGGAGTGATATTACAATGGAATATTATTTTATAATTCTTACATGAATTGGAAATGATAAGTAAAACCTTTATTTGACTTTATTTGTATGTTAAAGTGCTTTAAATAATCATGGATGATGATTCACAAGGGGGAAGTATGTCACACCCTGTCTTGCTATTACTGATTTACTTTTTCCTTTACGGGTAAAAACAATGATAGATACAATCATGATTTTGATATGCTTGCTAAAAGAATGGAATGCTGAAATAGGTATTATGTGAAAGTGTTGATAAATGCTAAATGTGGCTTTGAAAGAGTAAATATGTTTACATTGATGAATAACATGCGTTGTTATATGAATATGCTAAAGTTTTAAGATGCATGTGGAATATTATGAACATCTAACTACCTTGGTGTTTTACTAAGCTGGTTGTGGGGATACGTTCAATCCTCTGAAAGGGAGGGGAAGTATCACTCAGGAGAAGTGATTGGTCAAGTAACCTTTACAAAACCTATCTAAGCTTACACACACTCACAGTATTGGGAATTGGTAATTCATCCTTAAAGTATGTTGTGTTGCATTAGTAAGGATCTTGGTTACTATTGAGTGCATTCTCGGATGATGTTTATGTGTTTGAAGTTTATGCATCTTTGAGCTTTTCATCGATACATATTTAGATTAATTGTAAACATGTATATGTATATGTGTGTGTGTGTTGATTCGTGCATAAAAGCACAAGCATGTGCATTTGTATGTAAGTAGAAGTAATTACGGGTATACATGCATGAGGAGTCAATTATATATATTTGTATATATATGCATACACTTAATGTATATGTTTATTGATAAGGATATGAATGTATTCATGGTAATATGATTCATTGTGTGGTTGAGTGAGTATTTGGGATATATGCACATATGCATATATATGCATATGTCGACATACGCATATATATGCATATGTCGACATACGCATATATATGCATATGTTGACATACGCATATATATGCATATATCGACATACGCATATGTCAGATATAATGGGATGTCCATACGAGTATGTTAACATGTGTAATTATGTATATACAAATATTGACATTAATATGACATTATATGAGGACATAATCATATGGTCATAATCATTCGAGTATTGAATTGATTATTTGATTATCATATTGCTATAGAATATATATATATGAGAGTGCATATATACATATACATATATATACACATAAGCATTAATGCTTATATATAGGTGTGTATACATATATATAATATGTATTATAAATATATATTTATATAATGATTTCTATATATTTAGAAATGCATAGTATATCTACCATTGCGCACTTTATAAAATATTGTTATCTTGTATATATATATATATATCTAAAGGAAGCACCTATATATATAAGCACTTAAGAAACATGGAATGCCTCATATTAGAGGTTTCGCATGGAAACCATCGAGCAATAGTTATAGTCAGTGCATGAATCATATTAAAGCATATTTTAAGGCCAATTTGTATATATTTTATGCAAAGTATTAGAGGTTGATCTAGGCAAGTAATGTGCAGAAGATAAAAGTCTATATGGAATTAAAATCCATGGGCGATATCATTCTAAATGTATTGCTATTTTGATGTGGCATATTACTTCAAACTTGGAATGCATTTGTCTAAAAGGTAAAGGGCGATGGAAATATTTTAGCTTACTATACAAAGTGAATTAAATGCATGTTAAAAGGAAATAAAAATAGTATTATAATGTGCTTAGTTAAAGCACAGTTGAATGTTATTTTGAGGGAAGTTGATTCATCCTTTACCTGTCAAATAAGTAATCTATGACTAAGTCGGCATGGTTACGTGTTTCCTTCTTGGTATTGACTATTTCCTTTGGCATAAGAATATGGAAAGATGTTGAAACTTGACACCATGTATTCAATACTCTTTCATGTAGAATTCTATCATGTTTTGGAATTCGATTCTCATCTATTGAGAATGTGCATATTGAAATAGTCTTGTGTTGCTATCAAGAAAAGGAGGTTGATCTGTATAATACCAAGCTAATCTTTAACTTATATTTATACCACCCTTTTACTAGGAGAGGTGAGTCGATCTACATGTTAGAGTGGTTTCAACTAGCATACCTTTTATTTAGGCATTAAAGTCTCAATATTATGTATAAATATATGGGATAGATCCTTCATTTGGGACACACAATACTGCAAGTTTATTCTACTGCAAATATTATGGGAGTTATATTTTGTGAGAGATTAGAGTTACTTTTTGAGAGCATAGAGTTATATTGTGTAAGAGATATAGTGAATTATCACTTGGAGTAGTAAAGAGAAGTCTAGCTAGTTTTCATTAGAAGGCTACAAATCTAGTTAGAAAATTTGGATCAAGCATATTATAGGCATGAGGATCGAATCTTCTTTTACTCATCTTTTATTATGAAAGAATGGAAGTCTTGGTTGCTTTGCTTGGAATTTATTGGAAATTCTTGCATTAGTGAATCATATTATTTTATTATGAAAGGAAAAAAAGGTTGTTTTATGCTTTCCTATGAAGTATTTGTATATACTCCAGAATAGTAGTGTTTGTTGTCTTTAGTATTATATACTAGGAATGATGAAATAAGAATAACTTAAGGGTTATTCATAATGTGAAATGGATCAATGTCATGAAGCAACTTGACACTATTGGATTTGATGTTAGGAAACCTTAGGAATGATAAGGTTTAGTTGTACATCAATAATTTGTAAGAAATGATAGGATGATTCATTGCTTACTGCTAGATAAAACCCTGGGTTAGTAGTAACCTATTTGGGTTGAAAATTATATTGAAACCTAGGTTAAGATTTACCTACTAGCTTGGAATATTTACTTAATCACCTATTGGAACCAATAGGTTAAGAATAAATTGCTTGGATGGGATGTATGTTTTTCTTGTTTGGAACACATAGGTTTAGGTTAACCTCCTTAATTACACTGATTGTTGATTATTGATTATATCTGAGATTAGGGTATACCAAGGTTGAGATTCACCTATGTGATTAAGTTGATCACTTGAGTTTATGAGGTACTATATGTATGGAGACATAGGCGGGATTACCTATTGAGTTAGACTTGCTACTTGATTAGTTTCTTACACTCTTGATATGAAGTCATTGTTGAAAAGATTCTTCTCTTTTGAATAACTCTTTTTACTAAGGAGATTACACTCTAAAACATAACCCTATATTGATAGAATATTCTTCGATTGAGGTCATTCATTGTTGTGGCTATACTCTTTAGGAGATCCACTTATTTATGTGATATATTACTTAATGGAGTCGATTATTTATGAATATTTAATCTATGATTAGATGAATCTTGTGTGCCTATTCTTTAGATTATAAAGTTATACTTGGGACTACGTTGTCCTTTGAAGCAAATAGCTTGTCTATGCAAAGTTAATTTGTGGACTAGAAAAGATCAGATGTTATACCTGGGATAGGAATATCCATTGAAGGGGTAACTTATGCTTGAAATTTATTGGTAGAAATGCCATTGCATTTTGGGAAAAGGGGAATAGGTTATTTTTGAGGTTAGGGATTACCTATGGAAGGAAATTATCAATGCATAGCTTTTGAATGGTCATAATCCAAACCGAGCTATAGAAGTGTATGTGAATAGGAATAATTTCACTTGAAGTACTAGGTGAGAATAATTTGGCCAAAGTAGTGTAGGTAGCCACTATTTACACTATCAGTTCATTGTTGTAGAAGTTGAGAAACCAAACCTCACAAACCCCAAGAATCACCTGCATGCAATAACCCATCATGTGCAAAAGATATTCAAAACCAAAGAAGATATTCTACAAGCCTCAAACAGTAAAAATGCATTAAGAGAATCAAATAATTATAATGTGATCAATCCTTATGAAGGAGATCAAGAAACCCTAGTGTTCACACTTAATAATTAATAACTAATTAATTATTAATGTGCCTAAGTTTAGCTTAAGTAACTAAAGTGATAAGTGACTTAATTAATTGACCAATATGATATAATTAATTAAGTGAAATAACTTATTACTATAACACCCCCCCTTAAGACGAACTTAGGAAGTAGCTAAAACACTAAGGAAAATATGCATAAAAGAAAAGATGGGTCCGAACAACAAAGGCCTAATCAGGTACCCATTTACAAATGCAAGAATGAGGTAGAGAAGAAAACCTAGTGGGACAAACCCCCTACAATGAGATGGCCTGCTACAAAGAAGCACTGGAAGAACATTGTGGAGTAACACTGGAACCTGAATCCAACAAGAAAGGAAAGATACTTTTGTTTACTACTGAAACTAGATGAGAGTCACTAATTGACTCAAGGAATCATGATAAAGCAACAACAAACGCGATGTCATGGAACACTCAAACACTCCAAACTGGCACAACCCTGGAATCTATGAAGTAGCAGTAGATTATTGAATGATGTATTAATGAAATGAAGTGAATAGATTAAAGTTTCACCTTGATCAATCCTTATGAAGGAGATCAAGAAACCCTAAAATGGAAGCCCTAGTGTTCACACTTAATAATTAATAAATAATTAATTATTAATGTGCCTAAGTGTAGCTTAAGTAACTAAAGTGATAAGTGACTTAATTAATTGACCAATATGATATAATTAATTAAGTGAAATAACTTATTACTCTAACACCCCCCCTTAAGATGAACTTAGGAAGTAGCTTAAACACTAAGGAAAAGATGCATAAAAGAAAAGATGGGTCCTGATAACAAAGGCCTGATCAGGTACCCATTTACAAATTCAAGAATGAGGTAGAGAAGAAAACCTAGTGGGACAAACCCCCTACAATGAGATGGCTTGCTACAAAGAAGCACTGGAAGAACACTGTGGAGTAACACCGGAACCTGAATCTGATAAGCAAGGAAAGATAATTTTGTTTACTACTGAAACTAGTTTAGAGTCATTGATTGACTCAAGCATGATAAAGCAACAACAAACCTGATGCCACAGAACACTCGAAAAATCCAAACTGCCACAACCTTGGAATCTATGAAGTAGCAGTAGATTATTGAATGATGTATTACTGAAATGAAGGGAATAGATTAAAGTTTCACCCTTCCAACTACCAAAACATCCAAGGAATCTCCAAAAAATCCATCGGGCCAAATTTGGACTAAGCGACCAACTTGTGACAGATATAGAAAAATAGTATGGATAGAAACATAGATCTCCTCAATACCTTTCTAACGCCACAAAGATTGTAGAAATGGAAGATCGTGGAAAAAAATTATGAGCTCGTAAGTGATAAATGAACATCTGACTTTAAACATAAATAAATGCATCTAAATAGAAAAATAGTGAAAAATAAACTACACCACATGATAGTGCTCAGAACTAGATTTTTTGCGATATCTCATTTTTGAAAAATGGAGATTATCTGCAAAAAAGATGCTCGATTCCATGAAAACAACTCCAGAAGGGCCAATATGGCCTGTAGGCAGCCCAAGGGGCTAAAAAGAATTCAACCCTTGGTCCTGTACGTGACTAGGGGCTGGCGGGCAAGGGGCTGGGGCGGAGCCCCTAGTCATCCATATGACTGGTGCTAGGAGATGAGGTTAGCGCCAAGCGGTTGGGGCATAGCCCTCGGTCCTCAATAGGACTGTGCATAGAGGCGAAGAAGCTCGTGGGGGCTGGAGGTGGCGGGCAGTGGTGTGAAGGGGCGACGCTGCCCAGGGGTCGTCGCTCTTGGTGACCGTCGGGTGGCACGATGGTGGCACCAACTTTAAAATTGCATTCGCTTTTTTAAAAGCATTTTTTATTATTATTATTTTTTTTGAAATTTTTGTCTCGAGAAGCGTGCTAGGGAGGTCGTACGACCTCTCTGGCAAAAAATTTTTGCCTCAAAAACCAACTGCTCCAAAATTGATGATTTGATAGGCATTCCTAGGGTTTTGGGCCGCTGTGAATGCGATGGTGACCTCCATTTGAGCCCAAAGTGTCCTAAAAAATTGGATACCCCCAAATCTTGCAAAAAAGATGTTTGTCTTGAAACCCTTGCAAAAAAAAAAAATCACTATGAGGTAGTATCTTCAAAAGATGAACATGTAGCTATAGGTCTGGAGCTCTGATACCATGTAGAATTTGATAAAACCAACCTCACAAACTCCAAGGATCACCTGCATGCAATAACCTATCACGTGCAAAAGATATTCAGAACCAAAGAAGATGTTTTGCAAGCCTCAAACAGTAAAAATGCATTAAGAGAATCAAATAATTACAATGTGATCAATCCTTATGAAGGAGATGAAGAAATCCTAAAAGGGAAACCCTAGTGTGCACACTTAATAATTAATAAATAATTATTAATGTGCCTAATTTTAGCTTCAGTAACTAAAGTGATAAGTGACTTAATTAATTAACCAATATGATATAATTAATTAAGTGAAATAACTTATTACTCTAACAATTGTGTTCCTTTTATGCATTATAGTTTAGGAATTTCATACTCGTAGAGGAAATGATTGTATGATTAGGTTCTAGTTTGTAGGAAACGACACTAAGCTCAGATAGGCTATTTTTATGGGGTTTACCAACCAATCTCTTCATCAAAGGGTAGGTCCATCTTGTCATATGTGGTAGATGTGCAGGGGTTTGCATTAAGTCTGTGGTTGGTAGAAAAATGCTTGAGTGATGCTTCTCCTCATCAGTTGGAGGTCGAGGTTTGCGGATGTTTGTGCTAGCATTGGGGATAGATGGATTATATGCACCAAATAGCTGAGACATCTAGAATGTATGCACCATCGCAACGACATTAGGACCAGTTTGTATACCTATTTCCAAATGAAGCTCAGAAGAGCTATGTATGTATCTTGTACCCATTTATATGGAAGGATGTAATCTTGAAATCTGTGTTATGAAATCTATGTTATAGGAAGATTTATGAAATTACAATGGAGTGACATAGAAGTTTGAAATTAGTATTATTTCAAATGTGCATGCAATGTACATTATGGAAATAATTTTTTTTATTGCTATGTTATGGCATCATGAATCATTCAGTTGAGGTGATAACATTGAAAATTTTACTAAATAGAACACGGGGGTTGTTACAACAAAGGAAAATTGTGGGTTAGATCCAATAATGGTGGTTATAGTAACACGGTTGGGGATGGGAATCATTGGTATTCCCTATGATGTAGTTTGTCCTTGGAGCATTCCAATCCCCTCAATCCTCCACAACAAACCCTAGGTTTTGACCCTCTAGGGAAGGATCTTTATATTGCAACACTTATGTTGGACTTGTCCCTCTTGTGTTGTATCCTTCTATGCTTGCTGCCTGCAAAAATAAATCAAACCCTGGCCATGTTTTCTCTACTTTATGTTTGGAGCAGATTTAGTAGGCCAAACCTTGCTCACCTCCTTCCAAATCTCTTATTGATCCACCTTCTTCTCCCTTTACAAATCTTGATTCTCAATCTGATGGCCCTTGTCTTTCTCTCGAGGATGCAAAAGTGGTTCCATCTAATGAACATAAGGATTTTTGCATCTCCAATAGCAACATTGATGCAATCACTCAAGATATTGGTAAATGGTCCTTGGTTCTATGATGCTTGTGAAGGCATCCGTCAGTTGATTCTATCTTTGAAGTGATCCAAACCAAATGGAGTAACCTATCCACCCTAGGAATTGAATATCTAGATTTTTATTTCTTTCTAATCACTTTCAGCTCTACTATAAACTACAATTTTTTTTTCCAGAATAGTCCATGGTTCTTTGGGAATTCTAGCCCTCTCATCTCTTCATGGTCCCCTTTGTTTGATCCAACTTTTGCAAAAATAACATTTGTTCCAATCTAGATCGGGCTCTATAATATGTCCTTGGTTTTGTAGAACAACGATTTAACCCATGATCTAATTAATCAAATTGAATCCTTCATTCAACTTGATTCTGATGTGGCTTCTCCTGATCACAGATTTTATAGGGTTTGTGTTATGATTGATATTCCTAAAAACCTCTCTCACTCTATTTGAATCCAATCCTCTCATGGTATTTGGACTCATTATTTAAATTTTGAAGGGTTTCCCTTTAATTGTTTTCATTGCAACATGTTGTGACAGAAAATTGAGGCTTGCTCTATCCAGTGGCAAGTTGAGCTCAGGTTATTTAGCTTTAAAAAATTGGTAAAGAAGGATGGTTCTCTGGATGTTGATTTTATTTGAGGAAATCATGGTAAGTTTCAGGATTCTCAATAGGCTTCTAGGTAGGAACCTTTTCAACCTATGGAGTCTTCTCCTCTTCCAATTATTGTTGTCCATGATAATTTTCTTGATACCTTCTCCCAGGATGGATGTGGATGGCTCTAAATTTGAAGGTACCTTTCCTTTTATGGATGATTTGGACAATCTAAACCTTGACTGATATGAGGATGACATGGTTTTGGAGCCACCTTAGAAACTTGGGATCTCTCAGACGATGAGCAATACGCTTAAACCTAAATGTGGTGGTTTAAGGAGGAGGAAGATGAGGAAGACTAACACTAAAAAGCTTCAAATTGAAGGCATAAAATTTTTCATTGAGGGCACCCAGTGGACCATGGATGCACTCTTCTCTTGAAACAATAGAAAATCCTAAGGGCTTATTTTTGGGGTCTTTTTCTTTTGTTTATGTTCCTAGTCTCTGACTAGTTCTTTGTGGATATAATTCCTTATTTTTACTATGGTTGGGACCCTTTGTCCTCTTGAGGTTCTCCTGGGTATCTTTCATCCCTTCTGATCATGTTTGGAAGATTCTCTATAAATTCTATTTCTCTATGTTTTAATAAAAAGTCGTGGACTCTCTTGCCACAACTTACAAATCAAAAAAAGCATGCTAGGAATATCTAGAGAAGCATAAATAGATGTGAAAAGAAGATTCTTGCATGTAACTACAAGATTCTACATTTTCTACCTTCTATAAATGTGTGCCTAGGTTTTTTATTCCTCATGACAAGAGGTGGGCACACATGTGTGAGTAAAGAAAAGAATTTGTATTCTAATATTATTTTCAAATAGTATAGTGTTACACCCGAATTGTGTAATTACTATTTACTATTACTATGTAGGGTAAATATGAATGTAATGTAAATTTTGGATATGAATGAATTGTGCTTGCACTTTGTTATCAATGAATTATGAATGTATGTTTTTTATTAAGGAAAAAATAGGTTTTGAAGGTGTCCTGAAACCCTTTAACAACAAAGAGGAGAAAGATAAAGCATGAAATAGTTCATATCAAAAAATAGAAAGTTGCCAAGAAAGATGAAGACAAAGAACCATCCCAAAGGCAACACAACAAAAACTAGCAAAAACCCAAAGAAAGTTGAACCACTAGGCCAAATTCCTCTAGATATCTGCCACCTCCTGCTCCAAATTGTTCATATTTAAAGCTACTTTTTTTTATTTCTTGGATGTTGATAGGGATCTTATCAGCCTTCCTCTTTAGGTTGTCTCTAGTTCTTTTTCTCAGCTTGACACCCTCCACCTAGCTTTTTTCTTTCTCATCTTCCAGATCCACAACAATCCTTACCTGATAAGCATTTTCCAAATTTTCAACCATCATATTCATAGTGTTCGTGGTGGATTTTAATATCTTGTGGCTCATTTCCAACACTTTCTGAATAAACTCTTTAACATTCTTAAGATTTTCCTCCATAGCAGATAGCTTCCCATCATGGTTTCTCTTAAATTGTTGTAAATCCTCAACAGTTTTCTTAAGGCAATCCACCATGTATTTTTTTCTTCCTCGGTCCATAATTCAGTGGCCTGTGCTCTATCTTGGTTAGTGTTATCCATCATATCAGTCTTTTCGAGCTTGCTGCTAATAGCCCTTTGATTCAACTTAATCTCCTTTATTTCAAAAAACACCCACCTAATCAACTTGAAAAAGTCAACAGACCCATTACGAGCAATAGCAAGGATATCAACAAGAAACTCTCATTCAACTTTTAAGTAATGATCATCCTCCTTAAGATCACTAAGATACCTAGGCTTTTCCTCTCTATTAGTTTTAGGGTAGCTGGAGTACTTCGATGAAGGGGTTGATTGAGGATCATCCTGATTGGTTTCATAGGAGGGGTCATCCACAATCTTCCTCTTGCCCTTACCTTGGGGGGAAACACTTGATTTTCCTTTCACCTTCAATTTTTTTTTTTAGAACCTGGGAAAAAGACTTTAGCTCTACCTTTAGAGATCATAGTACTAGGTTTAGGAAGGGTATGGGCCTTGGACTTACCTTTTTTTACTACCCTTCCCCACCACCTTCAAGGGAAAACCTTCCTCATCCTCCATATCAGTCTCCCATTCATCCTTGTCCATGTAACTAGCACCTAATTCATCCTTAGGAGAGAGAGTGGGGAGAAGGGATCTGGTGGGACAAAGCTGACATAGCTCTAAAATGTTCATAGATTAAAACAAGCAAACCCTCATGAAGAATGGGGTGTCTAACCGGATTTGAGCTATGGTCCTAAAGGCTAGCATTCAAAGAGGTAGAAAGATATAAATGGAAGGAAACCCTAACTTGATGTCGGAATTGATTCAAGAGCACAAAATGATAACCAAAAACCCTGGTATACCTGCCATCTAGCGTAATGTATTCCATGATCACCTTCAACACTTCCCGCCAGATCAATTTGATCTTCATGGAGTCATAATTGCTTTTGGTAGCTTTGTGCAGGTCCTCTTTTTCCTTATCAGTCTTCAAAAAATTTCTCACAGCCTGGTCAGAAACTTTCTTGTCCCTATAGAACTTGAGACCATACAAAGGAAGCCCCGTGACCTCTGCAATCAACTACTCATAAATGGTGGCCTTTCTCCAAACAAATTAACCTTACCATTACTCCATTCCTTAGCGAAAAACTTGGTAAACTTCTTGTCCCATCCATGGATTTTCTCAATGTAATTAGTGATCCCACCCTTCTCCAGCAATTCCCAAACCTTAGTGTTGCTCCTTAGATCCTCACAATCTGTCAATTCAATATGATGAAGCTCACCACCTATGTTGATAGAATTGCAAACTTGCTTCGAAGAGTCTTGAAATCTAAATAACTGGATAACCAAAATGCCCAGAAAAGTGTGTGAAATGCAAGGTATCGGATTGGAAACTAATATTATGACACTCCAGCCCTTGATGAAAAATAGTTAGACAATAGTCCCGATATTGCATGATAGGACACTCAACACCCATAATCATTAATTGATAGGGGAACTTGAACCTTCATGTGATTTCTATCATACATCAATAAGGCGGTAACATCAACCTCCAACTTGTCATTCCTCTGCCACATCATCTTGCCTTTAGCCTGAACCCCCTTATTGGAAAATAAATCTGCCACCATCTTAATTTCTCTATAAGCATGGGAAATGAAGCATTTATCAAAGGAGCTAATAATCCCCTTAGAGAGATTAATCCAATTCTCAATGGTCCATGAGGGTTTTTTGGATCCTTTAATACATTGTATTATATTGTTCGAGTCCCCTTCAAGCCGCACATTTTTGAAGTTCAATTGACGAGAAATATTTAAGGATTGGAAAGCCCCTATGGCTTCAACAAAGTGGTTGGTCTGGGTGTCCAAGGGGAGCGCCACTACTGAAATAAAAATTCCATTCTCATCCCTAATCCCTTTTTATGAATGTATGTTATCACATATGATGTGAGAAAGTTACTACATATATGTGTTTGAATGGTTATTGTATTAATATTCTAACTTTGGAGATGTATTACATATATTGCATATTTTGTGAACAATTGATTGTCGTGGGCATGTGTTAGTGGTTGCAAGTATATGTTCAATTCCTCCAAGAAGAGGGGAAGTATCACTTAGGAGAAGAACTTGGTTGGGTAACTGTTAACAAAAACTATCTGAGCATACACACACCATAGTAGAATAATGGAGTTGTGTCATTTAGTGGGAAGCTGGTAAGTCATCCTTAGTTGTTGTGTCTACATTAGTAGAGTCTTGTTTACTTTTGTGTGTGTTATTGGGTGATGTTTATTTGTTTGAGCTTTGGATTTATTTCTTGTTATATTATGGTTATATTGATAAGGACATATGTGGAGTACGTGTATATATACACATGCATGTGAAAGGGATCTAACATGTATATGTATAGGTGTACCACATGTAGGTTATATGTGAATCGAATGTGTACATATATATATGTACAATATATACACTATCCATATTTATATATGTCTCGATACACACATACGATGGCAAATGGATATGCCCATACATATGTATCGATATATGTATACATACGCATACATGTACATAGAGGAATATACTTATATATATGCGTATACAATCGATATATTATGATTGGTATGTGAATACTATTTTGATTATACTTATTTAAATATTGAATGTATACTTACATTTATGGCTTATGATATATATAAATATATATTAACATATATATATGTTGATATATATATATATATATATATGTAATATTATATATACATATTAATATATTATCTAAGACTTAAAATCAATTATCATTGATAATGATAGAGGTCAATTGTAAGTTACTTGTGACTATATTATGCAAGGCCAAGTTTTATTCTTGCTGCCACACATAGTGGAGCATGTATACTATAATATTGCTCACTACAATAAAGTCAATACTTGGTGGAGACTAAGTCAACGCATATTATGAGTATCTTGTTTGACTTAGCAAGATTTAAACACCATGCCATTAATTTTTAAACCAACAGTCTGTAGAGATGTGTAGACAAGTCGATGACTTTGTCAAAATGATTTATTATATGAATCGACTCAGTCGTGACTTAGTCAATATGAACTTGGTGTTGCATATGTGATATTGAATATTTTTTTATATGAAGGAAACTATGCCATATTTACAAGTGAATAATGATGCTTGGAACCACCTTTGAATCCTTTTATCTGTAGCTATCCATTATGAAAAGCAAACTAAATTCTATCATTTGGAGATTTGAATTAGTCTCTAATTGTTGTCGATCAATAGGGTTGATCTGTAGTTGTTTTAGCTGAGTATGGGCATCCATGTTTGCCACGTTTTAGTTGTAACATATGTGTTGTTGTGCATTCTTGATTCTGTTAGAAACCATTCCTAAATTATAGGTTGAGTACTCACTAAATCACTATCTAAATAGAGATGATTGATGTTATGCCCTTACCCCTATAGTGTGCATCGGGTTATGAGTAGTCAACTTGTGGCTACCTTAACTCTTAATTAAGTCATATTATCACTATTATATTGTTATTTAGTTATTTAGGTCAGTCTAGGGCTTATATAAGGTTATCTAAGTCGGCCTAGGTGATATACTAGGCATAAATAGGTATATATAGGAGGTTGTGAGTCTTATTTGATCATCATGTTGAATATTGAGTTCTTATTGTAGAATATTGGAGGTATCCCCCTCGAAGTGGCATATTATTATCATGTATTTATAGCATATTTCATATTATGTTCTTCTTGTGCAAGTTATTTCATTACAAGTGGTATCAGAGCATGATCTTGGTACCGTAGAGGCAAGGTTTTTTCTCAATATTGAAGGCAATTTTGGGAAGAGCATATATTTCTGAAGCTACAATACATATTTTAAAGGAATTGGAGTAGAATTAAGTGAATTATTGAAGAATTAGGGTTTCTACACAATTTATTTGGAATCTACATATCTCTCACATCCTTCTGAATTAGAGCCTTGTTTTTATTGGGTTTTTGAATAAATACTAAAGGATCCTACAATAAAAAAATTGGAGAAATTGAAGCAGAAATAAGCGAGTTATTGCAAAATTAAGGTTTTGAAAAAAAATGATCTCAAGGCTGCAAATTACCTTATTTTTTGGGAAAATTTTCTATTGGAGTGTGACCTAGGCCTTGCCACAAAAGAGAAAGAGAAAGAGAAAGAGAATAGTAGGAACAAGAAGCAATAGAAAGAGAAGCAAAAACAATGAAGAAGATGAAGGAGATTGAATAAGAAAGGCCTAAAAAGAAGGCCAAGATCCTACACTCCACCAGGCTCACAGACAAGGGAGAAATTGTTGCTAAGTGTGCCATACCAATGACAGAAAAGGAGGTAGGAGACATGCAGTTAACGGATTATCAATTAAATACTGTTAACTTGGGAAGGCTTACCAGAAATCAGCAGATGAATCTAATTGATGTGGTAGTTTCGACAACCAAGTCAAGGATGTTAAAGGATAAGCAGAAGAAAGATGAGCTTAAGGCTCAGTTGGATCAATTGCATTCCTTTTTGAAAAGTGTCTCTTCTCCAAGATCACAACAGGTAGCTACTATTGAGACTCCAATTTTGTTGAGCAAAAAGGAGGTAGATGATTTAGTACAAGTAAGGGGCAAAGCGGAGATGTTAGATAGGTGGGTTGACAAGTTAAATCAAGAAGTAGGTGAAATTTTGGTCAAAAGTTTTTGATGTTCACAAAGGAACAGAAGAGTTGATAGGGGAAATGCATCAATATATTGAGGCATTGGAGAATCAGCAAAAGGAATATAAAGAATATAGTCAGAAATTGAAGAAGGTTAGTGCATTGCCTTTGACTACTCTTCTTGAACAGTCGATACTCGAGGAAGATAATAAATATTTTGTGGAAAAGACCTCTCGTATACTCTGATTCAGAGTAGATTTCTTGTGCAAACACAGAAATGAAGTCCATGATGCTATTAAGGATCTAACTGAAAAATTTGAGGAGTTGGAGGTGGTCATCGCTATCATAGTAGATGTTAATATACTAACAAAGGAAGGCCTACCTTTGAGCCAAATAAAAGAGAAATGGGGTGAAAGGTTTAGAGGACTCATGTAGAAAGGAGATGATGGTGAAGATCTGTTGATAGATCGACTGATGGACATCAAAGAAGAGATAAAGGCTGCTAAAAGAGAATTGATGAAGATGAATGATATGAGAGGGTTTGCTGCAACAGATTTGGAAAGAATTAAGTTCGAAGATAGTTGGGTTGATGGGCCAGAACTAGATGTATTACAACAAGTCTTTGCCAGTTATGATGAGTTTATTGCAGAACCAACTTCACATGCATAAATCTTATGCATGCATGGATTTATTCTTCTTTACATGTTGCATGCAACACTGGTAGTTCTTGAAGCGTGTGACTTCCTTTTTCTCTTCTATTTTTTGTTCTTCAGTTTAACTGAATGTTTAATGTAAGAACTCAAGATCAAATTGATTTGAGTTTCCAAGAGAGTTTTAGTTCCTAAAAGGGTGGATCAACTTAAAATAGAAGTGGAGTTCAGAGTTTTATATATCTATAAATACCCTTTGGGTATCATATTGTAAGGGTCAGCTGATAGAGAATAGAATTGGCCTACCTGATATTAGGAGATAGAATTTTTCGTAGTGATTACAGAGATACATTGTTACTTTATTTTTATAGTTAAATAAAATTACACGTTTATGGAAAATGGTGTTAGAATTAGGTTTTGCTCAATAAGGTTAATGAGTTATAATCTATTTGTATGCCAGTGATTGTGTTGAAGCATGATTGTTTCTTATGTGATGAAAGTCATTAGAAGAATCCAGATTTAAGGATTATCTTTTTAGATTATCATTGGATTAAATTTATTGAAGTCTATTGATCTATGATCTTGGCAATGAATGAATGTGTGTTCTCTTAAACTAAATCTTTGAAATAGTTGTGATAGGAAAATTAAAATAAGCACCTTAGATGCATACAATGGTATAGATTATTTTGTGAATTGTATCATGCTTTGGTTTTATTGATCTGATTGGAAAACATTCATTGTTGAAGATTTATGTCTGGATGCTAGATGAGTTTTGTTCATGTTTACTGGTTTACCCTCTGATCTATCTTTTCTTTTGTTTAAAACCCCTTGATTTACTAAAACAATTCAGTAAAATGAGTCATTGCTTGCATTCTTTGTTACTAGCACAGGCCCCTTGAATATTACAGTTGTATGGACCAATTGAGTGACACCAGATAGTTGAGAACCAACTACCAGGACCTTGGGAGTTAGGCTGCTATATGTTGTCTTTCTTTTTCAAGAGAAATAGAGTAGAAATATTTTGTTTTAATGTTGTTTGTGTCATTGTCACCATCAACAAAAATTGGCACTAGAGGGAGGGCCTGAAAAAACAAGCTGGCTCGCATTGTGTGTTTCTCACCAGAGAAATACAGGAGGATTCTCAGATCCTCCACTAATCCTGAACTATTTGAAGAACTTCAAACCCCGATCAGACCTAGACCCCATGCTCGTAGGATATTGATACCTACCTTGCCACTACCACTTACTCCACCTCGATTCCCACCAAATCCACCTACATCACCACTGCCAAGTAGGCTTGAGTCTCCACCAATTCAGCCTATATCACCACCTACTCAGCCAATCCCACCCATGGCTTACTTTGTGAATAACCCTTGTCCATTAGGGACTATTCCAGAAGGAATCCATGATTTTCAAAAGAACCCAAAAAATTTTTGTTCTAAATACATACATGGTGAATCAAGAAGTGTTGAGGAGCACATACAAGCATTCAAAGATGCTTGCACACGAGCTCAATTTGCTCATCAGGATGTGGTATGTAGACTGTTTCCTTATTGTTTGGGGGATATGGCATATAACTGGTATTTAAATTTTCCCTAGGGATCTATTATGGGTTGGACAGATTTAGAAAATGTATTTATTAATCAATTTCAGGTTTGTGTGGACCCTGCTATCTTGTATCACCAGTTTGCTACAATAAGAAAGGAACATCATGAGCCACTACCTTTGTTCAATACTAGATTCCAAAAAATGTTTCGTAGGTTGCAAGACCCTTATCTAGTAGCTGAGAATATCACCATACAGGCATATTTAAGAGTTGATCCCTTAATTGGCCTATTCTTGTAGAGAACTTATTAGCCTAGTGATATTGACTCTTTGTCTAAAGTTTATCATCTGGCTATCAAGTTGCAACAACAGATAAGTTTGCAACTAGGAGGTTTAGGAGTAGCTCTTCCTCCCATGAACTATCAAATGCCTAACCCACCATTATACAACACTATCCTAGGGATGTCTTACTCTCAATATGGACCAGTTTCTGAGCTACAATCTCCACCTACCATGCCCTTTTTCGGTAATGGCATGAAAGATTCTTCCCAACAACCTCAAAATCCACAACAACAAGTGGGAGGATCAACCCATGTTCATTCCTGAGCCATAGTACAAAATGTGCAAAATGAGAAAACTGTCCAACTGACAAGTGAGTTAGAGACTCTCAAGAAGACTCTATCTCAAATATCTAATGACATGGCACAACTTAGGCAAAACCCTCCCCAAAACCAAAATCAGAATTATCAGAATCAAGGAAATTATTCCAATCAGAATGGGAACCAGAACACCAACCAGAACTTTCAGAGTCAAAATTCCTCTATCCAAAATTACCAAAATCAAAATAGAGGATATAACTAGAGGTTCAACAACAACAAAAATAGATAGTGTAATATTGGACCTAACAATGGAAGAGTTCCCCATAACTATCAATCTGGTGAGGAGAGACCACACACTGCTAATGTTGCTAACCTTAATTTCATGACTAATTGGTGCAGGATACATGATACTGCAACACATTTTGAGGTTAACTACCCTGAAATGGAGAAGATTGTAAAGATTGCACAAGCTGGTGCCCATCCTCCAGCAGGAAATTCCAATCAGGATAATGGGCCAGTCAGTACTGCTATGACTTATGAGACTATTGAAGAAAAATATCAATTTCCTATGCAAGGAGATAATGAGCCAGAGGAAGATGTATATGATGCTCAAGCTTTTTAGTCCAAAGGAGGTCACTTTCTGAGAAATCAGAATAAGGCCCATTTACTACATCTGCACCCCCAAACAACATGGTCCCACCAAACCAAAATGCAGATAATAATCCACCACCACCAAAGGGACCTTCTGATCTTCAAAATAGAGGCAACCTAACTCCTTTTCCTAAATATCGAGCTAGGAATGATTCATAATTTGACTTTATTGCAGAATTACAGAGACAGAAGACATCACTATCATTCTTTGACATCATGAAGTGGTGTCTAGCTCAACGGGAAGTAGTGTTGAAGGCTTTGGAAGAAGTAGATCGCTTAAAGGGGAAAGGTAAAGTGACTCCAACAAAGGAGACAAATGCAATCATTTATAAAGGTAAGACCAGTACCCCACCTTTTCTGTTGAGTTGAAGAATTTTTGGAAAGAATTTGCATAATTGTTTATTAGATTCTGGAGCATCAGGGAATGTCATGCCTTTTTCGATTTATAAAAATTTAGGGTTAAGTCCTATCCCAACCAATAAGAAGGTGATTCAGTTGGATAAAACCAAAGTCAATGTGGTAAGAGAATTAAAAAACATGCATGTGTAGGTTGGATCAGACCCAAAGATCCAGACCTACATAGATATCGAAGTAGCTGATATCCCAAAAACATATGGTATGCTCCTAAGTCGAGATCTAATGAAAAGCATAAGGGGATATATGTCCTTGGATTTCTCTCACATGTGGTCACCATGGACAGGAGTTGCAACACAAATAAGGATTGAAACTTAACCAAGACTCAAGCACATGATCACAGAGTATGATGCTTCAAATGAAGTAGCATACTTTGAGACTAAGATAGGAGTTTACAAACAAGAGGAAGTCCTTACTTTCTTTGTGCTTAATATTTGGGATATATTGCCCCTACAACCCAGTGATCTGATAATCTGCATCAATCAGCAAGTACTGATAAGGAAATTGCAACAAGACTTGCTGGTTCTAGGAGATGAAACCGATCTGAGTAGTTTGTTACTTCCTAACTGGTGTAGGGTTCATTATCATAATCATTCTAAGTTAAACTGCCATTCATGTCTAGAGATCTTAAGTCATGTAGATCCGCTCCAATAGATATGTCAAGAGAAACAAGCCCAGACCCCCATCAATGAGTTTTCTTTCCACGTTAAGGATGCAACTATTCTTACACGGGCTAGTCTTTCTCAACAGGAAGGTTCCTCACCACTAGAACTGACTCAGGTTGTATGTTCTAAAATCCAACAATAAGTTGAGGTGTCACAGTTCCTATTTAATACACCTGCGCTAGATACTTTGCCAATACCCAAGGCATGGATGAGAAATGAGTTGGATTGCAATTTAACCCAAGAGGTTGTTCAAGAAGTGATTTTTGAGTAGGTTGAAAACATAGAAGAATCTTCATTTAAGCCTTGTCCTGAGTCAAATTCTGATAAACAACAAAAGTCTGAGCCGCTACACATTTTAAGTAAGTCATATCCTATTATCCCTAAGAAGAAAGAACTCCCAGCCAAAGACCAATTATGGACCCTTGAATTTGATGGTTCTAAGTCTAAAGCAAGAAGTGGAGTAGGGATAGAACTAACCAACCCGAAAGAGAAGACTTATTTTGCTTCTTATAAATTGCAGTTTGGTTGCACAAACAATGTTGCTGAGTATGAAGCACTTGCTCAAGGTCTTATGTTTTCTCATAAGAAGAAGGTCACTTCTCTCATAGTTATGGGAGATTCTAAGGTGATTGTAAAGCAAGTACGTAGCCAATATACATGTCATAACAAAAGATTGGCTGCATACAGAAACAAGGTGTGGAATTTAATCAAAGATTTTGATGCTTTTAAGATTAGTTTAATCCCTAGGGAAGCTAATCAAATTGCAGATGCTCTGGCTATTACTGCTAGCACATTGGAACCCATGGAAGATTTTGATCTAAAGAGCTTTTTAGTTGAGTTGATTTCAGTCCTAGTTGTTACTGATAATGTTCGACACTTTCAGGTATTTGATGATGATCAACAAATTTTATCCTTTTTTGAAAGTTCTGATGTTTTTCAAGGGTAGATAATAGATGAATCCGAAAGAGATCGGGGAGATTGGGACCCTTAGAGAGAGAGTCCAGAAGGGATAATGGATTTAAAAAAGTAATAACATTTTGAAGGGAATGGTTGCTTTAGAAAGGATATTTGATTCAGATCCAAGGGCTTGTCAAAGGATGTCTACAGAGAGTGAGGGAGGTAAGTATGAATCTGTTAATTTGACTCACTCAGACCCAGAAAGAAATGTTCTTATAGGAAAAACTTGTCCTCGGGAAATTAAGGACAAGATAATCAAGGTCTTGGAGTAGAACATTGAAGCTATTGCTTGGAGTTATGATGATTTGAAAACTTTTGACACTTCAGTGATCACTCACACCATTCCTCTCAAGCCAGATGCCAAGCCTTTTCGCCAAAAGCAATGCCCGGTTAATGCTTTAATTGAGCCCTTGATTCAAAAGGAGATGCAGAAACTTTTAACGACTAGAATAATCTTCTCAGTTAAACATTCTACTTGGGTGGCTAATTTAGTTCCTTTCCGCAAAAAGAATGGTGAGATTAGGTTATGTGTGGATTTTAGGAATCTAAACAAGGCTTCTGAGAAAGACAATTATCCATTACCTTCTCTTGATGAAGTATTACAAAAGGTTAATGGATCCAAAATGATGTCATTCTTGGATGGTTATTCTGGATACAATCAGGTCTTGGTTAGTCATGAGGATAGGATGGAGACTTCTTTCACCACTAAATGGGGCATATTTGCTTACAGAAGGATGCCTTTCAGTCTCATCAATGCTGGAGCTACTTTTCAAAGGGTGATGTATGTAGCTTTCAAAGATCTAATAGGAAAATGTATAATCATTTATGTAGATGATTTAACCATCTTCTCTAGGAATAGAGAAGATCATGTTGTAGACCTAGAAAAGGTTCTAAAGAAATGTATTAGTTATGGTGTTTCTCTTAATCCAAAGAAATGTGTATTTGGAGTGTCTGAAGGAAAGCTCTTAGGTCACAGTATATCAGAGGAAGGGATTTCCATAGATCCTAACTGAGTGGAGGCCATTTTGAAATTGACAAAGCTAGGCAACAAGAAGGAAATGAGGTCTTTCTTTGGAAGGATCAATTTTGTTAGAAAGTTCATAACATGGTTTGCAGAGATTGTCAAACCTCTCCATGAGATGATGAAGAAGGATGCAAAAATTGAGTGGAGTGAAGAGGCTAAGTCTGCTTTCATGCAGATTAAACAATCCATATCTGAGGCACCTATTTTAACAAGCCCAGATTATCTAAAACCCTTCTATATTTACTCTTTTTCTTTTGACCATTCATGTGCAGTAGTTTTAACATAGAGAAGAGAAGAGAGCGAGGAGAGACTGATTGCTTTTATGAGTTCTCCATTTAAGAATGCAGAAGTAAGATATTCACCACTAAAGAAACAAGCCTTTGCATTGGTATGAGCAATGAATAAATTCAGGCATTACATAATTCGAAGTCAAGTGATGGCTATAGTCCCAGATCCGGTTGTGAAGTCTCTTCTGATGCAAAGTGAATTAGGGGAATGAAGAGGGAAATGGATGGAAATCTTGCAAGAGTTTGACTTAGAAATTCACCCGATGAAACTCGTTCGAGGACAAGGTTTGTCAAAAGCAATGGTTGAATTAGACAAAAATATTACTTGCCAACAGTATATTGTCCAATCGTTCACGAAGGATCCCTAGTATACAGATTTAATTTTCTTCCTCCTCAATAACAAATGTCCAGAAGGAATGAATGCTACTTAGAGGAGAGCATTGAGGATGAAGAGTGCTCATTACATGCTCAAAGGGGGATCCATTTACAAAAATAATTTTCAAGGAATTTACCTACGTTGTTTAGATCAGCAAGAAGCTAAGCATGCTATTTTTGAGTTTCATGGAAGACAAGGAACAGGGCATGGGTCCGTTGATGCTTTGGCTGATCAGATTTTAAGATCGGGCTATTATTGGCCTTATGTATTTAGAGATGCACATCAACACTATAGGACTTGTCATGTATGCCAAACTTTTCAACCTAGAGAAAGAAATCCTACAATGCCCCTACAACTAGTATATGAGGTAAGGCCATTTTCTCAATGGGCACTTGATTTTGTAGGTGTAATTAATCCAAATTCTTCTGCAGGTCATAAATTCATCTTGACTACAACTGACTACTGCACACATTGGATTGAGGCACAACATTGCAAGAATAGCACCATAGAGGTGGTCATCAAATTTCTAACTGAGGACATCACAACCAGGTTTGGAGTTCCATTTTCTCCGGTATGTGATAACGGCCCTGCTCTTTCTTCTACTGAATTCATTTCATGGGCCTATGAACATAAAATTGTTTTGAAATATTCTTCCAATTACTACCCTCAGGGAAATGGAGTGGTTGAGTCCACAAATAAAAACTTGTTGGAAGTTATAAGAAAGTTTTTAGAGAATAATCCTAGGGACTGGCATACCCAATTGAGATTTTCCTTATGGGCAGATCGAACCAGAATTGAAGCAGCTCTAGGAAACTCACCTTTTAAGTTAGTTTATGGCCAAGATCCAATCTTCCCCATCCATTTACATATACCTATCCGTAAGTTCATGTAATAATTTTATACCAAGGATGATAGGATTGAGGTTAGACTACTTAATTTGTTAAACATGGAAGAGAAAAGAGATGCTGCTTTGCAGCAATTCTCTAAGCATCAGGTTGTTTTCAAACGCTGGTTTGACAAAAGAGCCAAGATAAAAGATTTTAGAATATTAGATCTTGTGTTATTATGAGATAAATACAGAGAGAAGAAAGGAGATCATCAGAAGTTTGATAGACTTTGGTTAGGTCCTTATCAAGTGGCTGAAATATTAGGCGAGAATTCTTTTCGTTTGAGTACCTTAACAGGAGTGCCTGTTCCATTACCGGTTAATGCTCAATTTCTCAAGCACTATTTTGATGCATGAAAGGTCTGATGTTTTAAAAAGAAAATGTATTATACTATATCATATGTAATTAAGTTTCTATTTTTTTTTTAGTTTTATTTTTTGTTTTGTTTGTTTTCTTTATTTATTTTTGTTTGTTTTGTTTTGTTTTGTTTTGTTTTGTCTTGTTTTGTTGGGGATCTTTATTTTGTTCATTTCAAATTAAGGGGTTGTTATTCAAAGTATGCTACTGGTACTAGGAGAGAAATTGGTTTAGGTATTTTCATTATCATCATTGAAAAGGATTTCGTTCTAGAACTTATGTTTTATGACCATTCTAGTTTGGGTTGGAAAAGTTATTAAGGACAAAAGATATATTGTGAATATCTCATGAATTTTGATCAAAGTTTTGTCACCAAATTAGGAAAACATCTGCATGAGTAAGTACCTATTTGTTTTAAAATGGCTCTACCCTTTGATTCAAGTGAAAAATCTGATTCCAAGACTATCATCAAATCCATAGTAGTTCTCAACGCATGTTTCAGATTCATTATGTCTGAAGTATTGAGCAAGGTGCACAAAAGATTTCCACAAGCAAGGTTTTAAAAAAAAAAAATGATGAATGAAAGAAGAAAAAGAAAGAAGAGGCAAACTCAATATCAAGTGGGTAATCAAGTATCTCTATCGGGGCTATGGACGCCTGGTTGGCAGTAGAGCAATTCTTTGAGAGAACTAGAGGTATCTCCGTCGGGACTATGGACGTCTGTCTGGTAGCGGAGCAATTTCCAGGATTATTTTAGCACAATAGTTAAAGGACTCAACCTATATAGCTTGAATCTTAGGTATAGTTGTTCACAAAAAGAGAAAGTATCTACAAAGAATGATGCACAATATAATGCACACACTCAGATTCAAAAATAACTCATGAGCACATACATCTGAGATTCTAGCTCAAACTTATCCTACATATATCTAATCTTATTCAAGTTAGTATGCTTCATAAACCAAGTAGTTTTAGGGTGAATGAAATTTTCTTTGGGTATCTTGAAAATGGGTAATACATTTTCCCAGTCGAGTCGCCATTTGTTATGCCTTGCATAACCACCCCATATTTTGCCTTGGTCAAAATGGGTCCCCCTTTGTGTTTTTATCTTTTGTTGATTTTCAAACAAAGTTTGGAGTCTTTCGTTTCCAAAACTTTTGTTGTTCTTTGGTTTAGTTTGTCAGAATCGGAATCGGATCCAAATCGGTTTCTGAAACTTCTTTCAAAACTCTTTTCGATCCCCATCCCGACAGTCTTTCTTTTTGACCTTTCGTTTTGTCTTTATCGGAGCCGGAGCCAGAGTGGACGTTAAGTTGGTTTTTATCAAAAATACCAAAATCCGAATCCATCCCGTCTCCACCTCCGCTTTTTCAACTTTGGTTTTAGACTAAGTCCTTGTGTTAAGTTTTATTATGTTGGTCTTTTTATTTTACTTTTGTGTTTGGTTTCATTTTGTGCTTTGTTGGCGGAAGCGAACCCAGAACGGGAACGAAGTTGGGAAATTCTTTGAGTTTCTGAATTAGATTCCATTCTGATTCCGCTCTTGCCGTTTCTTGGTCGTTGACTTTTCAATAAAGTCGCAGTGCAGTGAAGTGTTTGTTTTTCTCTAGTTCTGACTCCACTTAACTGCATTTAATGCATTAATAAAAATTGTCATGCGTAGGTAGAAACTCCAATTTTCACCTTAATTAGGGATTAAACGTGTTATTATTATCATTGTTAAGAAATCAAAGAGCGAAATAGAGCAACTGTGGAGTTCATCTGAGTGGATCGATTGAAGGAGGAGGAGATAGTTGTTTGTGAATTTCTTTAGAAGGTTTGCCAAGTTTTGCGTTCGAGGTAGGGTTCCTATTCTCGTTTTTCTTTTATTTACTTTTGTGTTCTCTGTTCGTGTCTATTCTTGTTTTTGGTTTTGGGCAAGTTCGCTTTCTTGGTGTTTGCATGTTTATTTTTCTTTATTTGTTTGTTATTGTTCTTGGTTTCGTTTTGTGCTTGTGTTTCTAGTTTTACAGTGAATTGGGGCACGGTCGTTTTCACGTCTTGTCATGATCACGTCATGTTGCGTTAGGTTTTAAACGTGTAGATTTAATTAGGGTTTGCCAATAATTTAGATTAAATTTTATTTTATAGTGAGTTAGGGTTTATAAGATCTCATTTTTACTTAGGATTTTTATTTATGCATTCGTCTGGTTAGAATAGAGGGGTTAAATCCATGCCCTAGTTTTATATCGCGTTTTCTAGATTAGGGTTTTATGTGTTTTTGAGATCACGTTTAAAAAATGATTAAGTATGATGCCCTAAAATACAATCGGCCCCACGGTCATATGGACATGGTCCTTTCAAGCTATATTTTAAGCCCTATTTTGTTTAATATGACCTTGGTCTTTAATCATGAAGTTATGCATTAAGTTGTTAAAATCGTTGATGACGCCATGGTCAACATAGTTGGAAGCTGGATTAGAATTGATTTAGATTTTGTTGGATGTGTTTTATAATTAGTATCGATTTCATTTTTGATCCCGTCTCTGACTCTACTTAAAGTAAGAAGCTTTATTTCAAAATAGTAATAACCTTGTTGGAAGCGGAAGCAGAACTGAAACAGAAGATGAAAACATAAAATCTGAAGGAAACCGAATCAGTTTCCTTTCCGGTTCCAATTCTGATCACTATTCCACTTCTGACTCTAAGCCCACTTCTTTTTAAAAAAATATCAATAACAGTTTTTGCTCTGATCCGGGCAGTATGTTAAAAGAGGATTGTTTAAGATATTTGCTACTTGGTTCCACCTCCGATGTATGTATGAAAGGTATGGTTTTAAGACACATTTTAAAGATGTTTATCCAAATATCTAACTAGAGGTTTTTGTTGTAGGAAAGTTGAAGAATGTCGAGAACATCACGAGAAGCCTCCCAAAGGAACCAGCCTGCAAGAACATCAAAAGCAGTAGCTAAACCAAAGAATATCAAGTCGGAACAGTTACCTTATACCTTGAGGTATAATCACAGGAGTCTTGTTGTCACAGTGAGCAAAGTAGAATCAGATTGGTCGGACATCACCGATAAAAATTTGGGCCAATACAATTTTGAGGAGTTGTATGCAAAAACCTTTATTGAAGATATAATAGGGAGAACATAAAGAATTGTTGATTCTGGCTTGGCTCATATCACCCTGTTTCCCTTATCAATCTAGTGCTCGAAATTAATCTTGACAATTGCAAGTGCTTACAATCCAACTACTAGACAATGCATGGATTCACAAAACAATGTAATCATTGATCTCACTCCTCAAGCATTTCAAAATATATTTCGTGTCCTGGATCCCAAGAATTTGGTGCAGTTGGATGAGGCAGAGGCCTTAGAGAAGTATAGAAAGTATAAGGAATCCAATAAGTCTCACTTGAACAAAAAGTGGTTGAAGACAGAGAAGAAGTCTATAACCAAGCTGGCAGACCAACCAAAAAGGGCAGATTTCTATAAAGAAGTATCAGATATAATAATGATGTTGTCTAGGGATTTTGGGAAGAGAGATGCCTTTCATTTCAAGGAGTGGATATTTCCCTTTATCCAAGTAATCTTAAATGGTACTCATCAATTTGATTGGCCGATGATTGTATCAGATGCCATTCATGATTAGTTGACTAGCATAAGGGATACTAAATGCTTTTTTATGAATTATTACATTGTGTATACAACAACAAGAGTAGGTGTCTTCCCGGGTTTGAATAGAGTGGGGATAATGGGAGAGTTAGATGGACATAAGAAGGTGTGGGAGAATTATAACTAGCTATCTCTATAGGTTGTTGAGACTCAATACAGAAGGGTTAATGATGCATTCATATATGTGGTCATTAACCAACTCAATGGAGATGCAGGGTATAGATTGAGTCAAGAGGCCATGGCATTTATTGTTGAATGGGGATGTTGGTACATTCAATACCCCAAGTTTACATATTTTAGGCTAACTGATTTTGAGGGCCATCCACATCTGCTGCCAAGATCTTGCAATAATAGGATAGTGTTAATGGAATTTGTATATCAGGCTCTTGGGGTTAATGCTTAGTTTGGATTAAAACATAAGGCAGGATGTCACAAGTTCCCCATGAAGTTGGGTGAGTATAGTTGTTAGCCTTTGGTAGGAGCAAAGGTGGTCTGCAGTGAACTGATACAGTTAAAGTTAGGTTTATATACAGCTCATAAGTATTTTGATCTGAAGGGTAAGATGAATACCTTCTTTCCTTCTGTCTTTGATAAGCATTTCAATTTATTAGAAGATTTTTGGAGTGACCGACCGGATGAGTATGATTTGATGAAGAATAATTATGAAAGATTACTTATCGCACTCATGTTAGAGTTTGGAGTCAAAAATGACATTCTTGACACCTTGGTGGATGATGGAGTTGTATTGGATCCATCTTATGAAGCTTTGAATATTGGAACTAAAATTTTGGATCCAATTGACTGGAATAGTGAGGAAACTATTGATATTAAGCATATAGGAAGAGCAGTCTTGGATAGAAGTGTTCAATGGTTGGTTCTAAGAACCGAAGCTCCTCAAGGACAAGCTCCTAAAAAGGGGAAAGGATATAAGAGGCTCAAAAGAAAGACACCTCCCAAAGAGCCTTTGGAGTTCCTTCCTCTAGACATTGAAGAAATAGAGCTTGGAGCAGCAGTTGATGAAGTAGAAACACAAGAAGGAGATGCTCAAATGGGATCAGTTGTTTCAGCACCTACATTAGGTGAATCTTCTACTCAAGTCCCACTTGCAAAACAACAAAGTGAAGAAGTTCAAAAGGGGACTCTTTATAGTATGGTTGAAACTACAAAGGAAAAATAAGTGGAGGTAGAAATTCGTGATGTTGGAACGAATTCGGATGAAACTGTGTCAGAGAAGGATGTGCAGGAGAATATGCCTCTAGAGGAGGATACTGAATAGGTAATGACACAAGAGGAGTAGTGGGCATTGTTTAAAGAAGTGAAAAAGGATGTTGATGCAAAATTTGCTGTAATAGAGAAACAAAAGGTAATTGATGCCAAGACACAAGCTAATGCTATACTACAACAGCAACAAATTGAAGCTAAGTCAAGAGCTAATGAAGTAGAGAGGTAGAAGAGGCAACAGGAGCATGAACTCAAGGTTAAAGAGGAAAATGATAAGTTAGAATTAATACAAAATATTCATGACCTTGAGGAAGAGAAGGCAAGACACCAGAGGGAGAAAGAAGTCCTAGTTGCCAAGTTAAAGCTTACTGAGGAAGCTCACCGAAAGGAAGAAGAAGCATAACAATTACGAAAGGAAAAGGATACGAAAGAGCTGGTTAGAAAGCAACAAGAAGATGAAGAAAAGGAAGAATAGATTAAAGCTCTAGAGACAGAAAGATTAAAGAAAGAAAAACTAGAGGCTCTAGAGAAGGAGAAACTGGAAAAAGAAGCTCTAGAGAAGGAAAGATTAGAGAAGGAGAGACTGGAAAAGGAAAAATTGGAGAAAGAAAAACTGGAGAGAGAACTATTGGAGGAAGAGAGGTTGAAGAAAGAAGAAGAAAGTAAGAAGATACAAGAACAAAAGGATAGGGAAGAGGTTGAAAAGCTTGTGCAGATGCATGTGGTGCAAGAACAACAAGAAGAGCCAAGGGTTGATTCTCAACCCCAAGTAAATATGCAACCACCCTCTACTACTACTATTGCGTCTTCTTCCACTATGATGACTACTACTCCAAGTGCTCCCACTTGGTTGAAATTGGACCTATAGAAAAGAACAGTAACACCTTCACAACCTCTCAATTAGGAGGATATGATGAAGGAGATTGAACAAGAAAGGCCTAAAAAGAAGGCCAAGATCCTACACTCCATAGGCTCACAAACAAGGGAGAAATTATTGTTGAGTGTACCATACCGATGACAGAAAAGGAGGTAGGAGACATGTAGTTAACCGATTATCAATTAAGTACTGTTAACTTGGGAAGGCCTACTAGAAATTAGGAGATGAATATAATTGATGTGGTAGTTTCGACAACCAAGTCAAGGATGTTAAAGGATAAGCAGAAGAAAGATGAGCTTAAGGCTCAGTTGGATCAATTGCATTCCTTTTTGAAAAGTGTCTCTTCTCCAAGATCACAATAGGTAGCTACTATTGAGACTCCAATTTGGCTGAGAAAAAAGGAGGTAGATGATTTAGTACAAGTAAGGGGCAAAGCGGAGATGTTAGATAGGTGGGTTGACAAGTTAAATCAAGAAGTAGGTGAAATTTTGGTCAAATTTTTTTGAGGTTCACAAAGGAACAAAAGATTTGATAGGGGAAATGCATCAATATATTGAGGCATTGGAGAACCAGGAAGAGGAATATAGAGAATATAGTCAGAAATTGAAGAAGGTTAGTACATTGCCTTTGACTACTCTTCTTGAACAGTCAATACTCGAGGAGGATAATGATTATTTTGTGGAAAAGACCTTTTGTATACTCCGATTCAGAACATATTTCTTGTGCAAACATAGAAATGAAGTCAAAAATGCTATTAAGAATATAACTGAACAATTTGAGGAGTTGAAGGTGGTCATCGCTATCATAGTAGATTTTAATATACTAACAAAGGAAGGCCTGCCTTTGAGCTGGATAAAAGAGAAATGGGGAAAAAGGTTTAAAGGACTCATGCAGAAAGGATATGATGGTGAAGATCTATTGATAGATCGACTGATGGACATCAAAGAAGAGATAAAGGCTGCTAAAAGAGAATTGATGAAGATGAATGATATGAGAAGGTTTGTTGCAACAATGTTGGAAAGAATTAATTTCGAAGATAGTTGGGTTGATGGGCTAGAACTAGATGTATTACAACAAGTCTTCGCTAGTTATGACGAGTTTATTGCAGAACCAACTTCACATGCATAAATATTCTGCATGCATGGATTTCTTCTTCTTTACATGTTGCATGCAGCACTGACAGTTCTTGAAGCGCATGACTTACTTTTTCTCTTCTTTTTTATGTTCTCCAGTTTAACTGAATGTTTAATGTAAGAACTCAAGATCAAATTGATTTGAGTTTCCAAGAGATTTTTAGTTCCTAAAAGGGTGGATCAGCTTCAAATAGAAGTGGAGTTCAGAGTTTTGTATATCTATAAATACCCTTTGGGTATCATATTGCAAGGTTTGGCTAATAGAGAATAGAAATGGCCTACCTGATATTAGGAGATAGAATTTTTCGTAGTGATTACAGAGATACATTGTTACTTGATTTTTACAGTTAAATAAAATTATAGGTTTATGCATTATGGTGTTAGAATTAAGTTTTACTCGATAAGGTTAATGAGTTATAATCTATCTGTATGCCATTGATTGTGCTGAAGCATGATTGTTTCTTATGTGATGAAAGTCATTAGAAGAAGCCAAATTTAAGGATTATCTTGTTAGATTATCATTGGATTAAATTTATTGAAGTCTGTTGATCTATGATCTTGGCAATGAATGAATGTGTGTTCTCTTATACTAAATCTTTGAAATAGTTGTGATAGGCGAATTAAAATAAGTACCTTAGATGCATACAATGGTATAGATTATTCTGTGAATTGTATCATGCTTTGGTTTTCTTGATCTAATTGGAAAACACTCATTGTTGAAGATATATGTTAGGATGCTAGATGATTTTTGTTCATGTTTACTTGTTTACCGTCTGATCTATCTTTTTCTTTTGTTTAAAACCCCTTGATTTACTAAAATAGTTCGGTAAAATGAGTCATTGCTTGCATTCTTTGTTACCAGCACAGGCCCCTTGAATATTATAGTTGCATGGACCAATTGAGTGACATAGACAGTTGAGAACCAACTACTAGGATCTTGGGAGTTAGGTTGCTATATGTTGTCTTTCTTTTTCAAGAGAAATAGAGTAGAAATATTATGTTTTAACGTTGTTTGTGTCATTGTCACCATCAACAAGTATTTGAGAAACTACATTGTTTTAAATTGATTGGATAAGCGATAACAGGCATGGGGATATTCTGCTTTGTTATTTTATTTATAAAGATTACTCTCCATGAATGCTTCAAATTGTCTTTTTTTGAGTACTTGTGTTTAGGGAAACTAGAATGGCTTTGTAAAGGAAATAGAAGCTTTATGGTATTTTTGTGATGTTCTTGTATTTACTCCATAATAGGAGGTTGGTGTTTATCATAGGTATTACATACTAGATATGATTAAACATGAGTAGCATATGAGTTACTCTTAGCTAATTTATTGATTTAACTATCATAGATTGTGTTTACTCCTAGGATTATATATCTAGTATGAGAGGGAGCTTGTGTATTTACTTTGTTAAAGTAGATTTATTCCAAGTATGTAGAAATGGTGATAGGTTATCTTTGGGTTGATAGATTATCCATTGAAGGAAATACCTATGTGTAGGTTAAGATGGCCTTAAGTCAAATTGGCCATGATTAGTGTATGTGATAGATGAGCTTCATTTAGATTACCATTTGAGAACTTTGGCCAAAGTAGTGTGACTTCCTCTGGCTCCACTATCAGTTCATCGTGATCCAGTATTACATGCTAGTTCCAAATTGTGGGATTACTAGTTCTATTTATGTAGGACACGACACTATGCTCAGTTGGTTGTTGTTATTCAGTTACTCTACAAATATCTTCGTTGAAGGGAAGGGCCATGTATCGAATGATAGATGTGTGGGGGATTACATTAAGAGTCCATGGTTGGCAGAAAAGCGCTTGAGTGATGGTTCTCCTCCATAGTAGGCGACAAAAGAACCAAGATTTGAAAGGAAGGATCCTGGACTATCTTACAACTATTTGTTCCAAAGCTCATTGAGTTATGTATGTAAATGTATACATTCTTGTGTGATTGTAACTTATGAAATTATTGTAATGAAATGGAATCCTTATTATATTATGTTATGAATCTTTGTTCATATATTTTCAATAAAGAAAATATTTTTTTATTGCAATGGCTTGCTACATAGTCTATTTACTTGCAAAGTGAAATCTTAGGAATTTTTACTTCATTGAAGGGTTGGCATGTTACATATAGTGACACATAAGAATGAAGTTATAATTCAATATTATTTGTAATGAATATGTGTAACACTATTTTATATTATCCTAGGTATAGTAGGAATTTTTTTTTATATTTTATATTCCCAAATAGTCACATATTCTCTTTTACTTCATGTTGAGTATCTAATGATGCCTTACAATGCTTCCTCCCAATTATGCCCCTCACGCTCAAATTCCAAGTTACCTAGAGAACAGTAATCAATAAGTAACATCCTTTAACCTTATGTGGACATCCAAGTTGGACCTCTCCATGATCCTTGATGTCATAATTAATTTAATATTAAATAAATTGATGAAATGCAATAGCCCTAAGCTTGCAAGGTGAATATTACCCCTGGTTCTAACAATTCCCTGGTGGAAATATCTTTTTAAATACATAAGATGCAAGTTAAGAAATTTATCTAACTTATACCAATATAATTTATTAATATTATTTCTCGTTTGATAGTTATGGATGGTTTTGTTTGTTTTGAGCCATAGGTAGGTGAGTATCATTGTAATAGATAATGAGTCCTAATATCATTTACTATAATTTTTTCCATAATATTTTAGGGGCTTCAATGGATTCACTTAATGAAACAGTGACACATCATGTGCATTTATAGGGTACCAATAATCATCCTTAATTTTCTTTCTAATCCTTAAATTTATGTTTTTGATACCCCTTTGCATACACTAGTATAATTAAAATACCTCCCTATTTTGACCAAGTAGATTATGTATCTATTTCTTTGATTGCATTCTATTCCTCTTATTATTTTTATTCCATCAACCAAGGGCATTTCCTACACCTATATTTGACTCAAAACTAGTTTTTATTTCCATCCCATACATTAAATCCTTGGAATAAAAACCTAGATGAGCTATGACAAATATGTCATCCTATAGAAATATTTGATGTAAAAAAAATTATACATCTCAACCCCCAAATCCTTTCCACACCAATTCTAAATATGACCCCCATAATAACAATAATTTCAATTATAATATACATATTCAATTAGAGTTATAATGAAAAATTTAGATATACATGGTGATAATTTAAGATAGGGTCATGAAATTACCAAAAGATGTTTGATAATTGGGTCTTGAAAACTTGATCATTATTGTATCAAACCTACATGACCTTGATGTGACCATTATTTCCTTTTTTCAATGCATTAGAGGTGGTATTAAGTTGATACTCATAAAATTATGAGATTCTAGCACAATACAAGACTATGTGGAGTAGAAAAAAGATAGCTTTATGACCTTGGTAAGATTAACATAGTGAATGGAATTTCCTTTAATTGACCTGTGTAAAGTGATCTATAGAGGATTTGAAATTCCACATATAAACACCCCATCCCTTTACATGCATGTTCCCAAACCCCAATGCATACTCATATCACATTAATTAAATAATCCCCTTTCTCCCTAATACTAAAGTGAAATATTGGATCACATTTTGGTTATTTAAACAACCCCTAGTATGCATTTTTGTGATAAGGTATTGCTTTAGAGGTGAATTCATCAAGCTTGAGGTAATTTTCCCCTAAGATATGTATGGATAGAGAATGAAAGGAGGTAAGCACTACAACAAATCCTTGTGATTAGCTCCCTTTTTTGCTTCCACCCACTGTTTTAATATATTTTTCTCCAATTTTTTGAAAAATTCGACGCTATTTATTAGGTTGGTGCCATTTTTGGCATTTTTAGCATCAAATTTAGTCAGTGGCATATCGGTAAGAGATATTAACTTTTCTCATCGACACCGAAAACCAACATCAGAGGAACATAATATCTAATGTCGATGAGACATTGAGATATTGGTAAGACAAATAAGATTGTCTCATCGACACTCTTCAAGTAATGATCAAAATCATACATCACTATACCGTCGAGAAGGTGAGAAAAATATGTGGTAGAGTGGTATACACCACAACCCTGATACTATAAGGCTTCCATGGGGTGGAGGTATAGAGGTTTCAAACTCTAATGATGGTGGCATGTGCAAGGAAAGGGAGCTTGAAAAAATCAAATAAAAATGAGAGTTAAAAATTAGGGCTTGGGTATTTTGTTCTAACTCATTATGGCGGCAAAAATATCGATGTGAAAAAACTCAAATATTTTTAATCATTAAATCTTTTAATATTCAAATAAATTTAGAAAAAAAAATACATATATTTTATAATAAAAAAATACTATTATCTATTAAATTCATAAGTGTTTAATTTCATGCTTTTACCTCTGTACCACTGGATGATTGTGAAAGAGGTGTGGTAGCATGGTATACTGCCATACCATAGGAGATTTAGTACTGCCTAGCGGTAGTGTGGTGTATACCACCATACCGCAAGATGATTCTAATTCTCTGGCGGTAGTGCGGTATACCGCCACCTTGCGGAAGCCTTCTAGTAGTGGGGTTGTGGTGTATACCACTCTACCGCATATATTGCTCACCTTCCTGATTGTATAGCAGTGTATGCTTTTGATCATTACTTGAAGAGTGTCGATGAGGCAATCTTATTTGTCTTACCGATATTTCAATGTCTCATCGACATTAGATCTTATGTTCCTCTGATGCTGGTTTCCGGTGTCGATGAGACAAGTTAATATCTCTTACCGATATTCCACTATCTACATCTAGTGCTAAATTGGATTGCCTAATACCGCCATACTGTGAGAGATTTCTTACTACCTGGAGGTAGTGCAGTGTATACCGCCATACCGCAAGAGGATTTTGACTGTCTGGTGGTAGCACGGTATGCTTTCTGTTGATTTTGAGATTTTTCTTCACATAAATTTCTATTGAGGCTGAATCAGGTAAAGCTTTCATGGTTCATCATTTGTTTCCACTTATCTGAATGCATTTTCAAAGACATTCCTTCTCGGATTCCCATGCATTTTTCTCTTGCTTTACTCTGTCAATGCCTTGCTTGTCTTCAAGCTAACATCAAAGAACTTTTGCAGCTCGCATTTTTTTGAACAACAAGAAGTTGAGTAAGCTTCTATGTGCCATTTCTTTGTATTTTAGCTTTGTTTTCTGTCAAAACAATATCGATTTGGACTCAATAGATACAAATGAATGGGTGTTTTATTTCTACCATGCATCCTTATTTTGTAACCCTTCTATCTTGGTTCGGCTTCTTTGGACTTAGCTCACTAGCAAAAGAAACGAAACAAATCATACTCTCCATATTTGGTTTGACCAAACGATGATTTTTTTTTTCTACATTTTTTCTCTTTCTTGGTGATAGCTTGGTCGCGGCCTCTCTAGAATATTTTTCTATTTCTAAAAAGAACAAAGTGTAAAATTTTCTTTATCATATTTTTGAGCCTCCTTCATGGCTCCATGATTATGGTTGCGGGCTCTATTCAATGGCATTCTGGGTTTTTCTTTGATTTGCGGTTTTTTCAAAAACCCATGAATCCTATTACAGATACAAACTCTCAGAAAAATGAGTGCAAGCCTTTTGGCATGATCTTTCACTTCTCAGAAAGAAAAAAAGTTCCTTCCACATTTGGGGCTTGGCCCAAAAACCCTAAACCATGGGTTTGTAATATTCTACATATCCTTCTCCTTTCTTGCAAGTATTTTACATTTTCATTTTTCAGAAGCCGCTTCACAAGACAATTGCACTATTTTTCTGTATGTTCATTTTTCTATGAACAAGACAAAAAATGAAGATGATTGATGTAGAGTATGGTGGGATTCAAAGGTATTCAAATAAACATACACATTTTTGCAAGATCACTTGTGTAAGCCTCTAAGAAGCTTCTCAGGCTACTAATTTGTAATTAGTTTGCAAGGGATTGTTTGCTCTTTCTTTTCCAATTTCCTATTTTATAGGGAGTTATGGTTTGTTTCTTTCCAATCACAAGGTGCATTTCAGTGAACTTGACCATTCTTAATTATTTAAATGTAGACACCATATGGTCGATGTTGAATTCTATTGCTGCTCCAAGGCACTTTGACTTCTTCCTTAGATAATGAGATTCCATCAAGACATGAGTGTGGTTATCATAGCTCTAAACACTTATTTCAACATAAAGAATGCATCAATGTGTAGTAGAATTTGTAAAGAACTTGTCTCTGATTGTGAATTTTTTAGATTGTTACATATAGTAATGGTTAGATTCTCATGATAGATTCCTTTGAAACTTGTGACAGGTATGTATTTCAAGACCAAATTGAGTTTATCAAGGAATCGGTACTTGAAGGAGAACATGTACTTTAACAAATTAGCTCATATGTTGATGTTTTGAATTATATATAAGATATCTTCTTTAGATTTAAATAGTAATAAAATATATGTTTCTTGATTTGGTTGATTGGACTAAACTTTAGAGAACAAATGGAAAATATTTTAGAGTTTTATATGTATTTTTATAAGACTTTTTAACTTTACAACATAGATTATGTATTATTCACTTTTGATTTTTTGTTAATTTTATCATTATTGATGTTTTATCCTAAATTAGGCTGAGGGTGATGATTTTGAAAAGGATTCTAGGGCAAAAAAAAATTCACACAAACTCTAGGTGGGATGCATTTTCTTAATGCTTGAAATGAGTGTAGCATTTAGCTATAGAAGGCATCAGAAATAATTTTGCACCATAAACTGTTTAATGTACATATATTATATGAATCAACTACTTTAATTTTTATTTTACTCCACTGAAATTCAATAAATCCTCATTTGAAATCATCAAGCCATGGGAAGGAATATTGTTTCCTTTTATTTTATTCCTAACATAGTAGCAACTAAAAAATTTCATGTTATTTTCAAAATTGTTGGTTATTTGATGCTAGCTTAACTTTTCTTGCAATGGTTGTATAGGATGAAAATAATAGCCATGTCAAATTCCTTTTTCCCAAGTCCTACTCTTTGAAGGTTAACAATCTCAATCTCACTAATAGTGATTATTAAGAAAGGTAATTCCACCAACTCTACCAAACAGTTTATCATAGGAACAATAAAAGTAGATGCTTTGAAAGGAATTCCATGAAAACCAAGCTCTCTAAATGGTATATGAAACTCTAGTTCAAAATATTTTAGATGAGGTTGCTCCCATAGCTCTGTTACTCATTTGAAAAATCCTTGAAACTCTGCATTGATTTTATTTTTCTTGTCCCTCTCTTGTTGTTCTTCCTCAATTTCATCAGGACCATACATAGAACTTCTTGCCCCTCCTAAAGTTTGGACCACATCCATTACCTCAACATAAAATTGGACATCCTTGGTCTTCTTGGTCCACACCATGATATGGTTATGCAAATGAAAATGAAGCAAAGTAATCATCTCCTTCTCCACTGGTTGGAAGAATGCATGCTTAATATTTTGATACATGATATTAGCTCTCTCTTTTGCTCTCATGGTTGAATATCGAAATCCATTATGGTGGGCCTCCAAATTTCCAATCATCTTTCTTCCTCTTACACCAAATTATGACATATTTTACTAACGTTTATTAGAATTCTTGCATGTTTTACATCATTGGAATGACATATTAGTTGTAACATTTTTGAAATTTTATTATGGTATGTTCACTTTGATATGATGTAATATGATTATGGTTTTGTTTCACATGTTGTAATATTAGATATATAACAAAAAATAAATTATTCACTACGACAAATCCCTATGATTTGCTCCGCTTTTTGCTTCCACCCAACGTTTCATTGTATTTTTTTCCCATTTTTTGAAAATGTCGGCACTATTTTTAGCGTTTATTTGGACCGATCAAGACTAGTCGATGCTAAAGTAGGCGCTAATGAACATCAGAATTATCAATGCCTTTAGTGCCAATATTGGCTTCGAGTGTGGCATCGTCATTACCATCGCCTTTGGCTCCAAGTTTAGCTTTGATTTTAGCACCACTTTTTGTTCCCAACTTTAGCTTCAAGTTTAGCTTTGGGTATAGCACCAGTTTAGACACCCCTATGTCGAAGAGACTTATTTATATGTCTAATCCACGATGTAAAAAAATGAAATTTCAACAAGATACGGGCATATCAAGGAGAGAATCACTTATGCCACATCGACAAGGTATATCTACAACTGCTCGATGAAACACAACTCTTGGATATAACGAACTAATGTCGATGAGACATTGCGATATCAGTAAGACAAATCAGATTGTCTAATCGAAACTCTTCAAATAATGATCAAAATCATACATCGCTAGACCATCGGGAGGGTGAGAAACATATGCAGTGGAGCGATATACACCACAACAAGAAGCCTTGAGCAAGGAGGTAGTGTGGTAAATAGTTGAAGAGAAGGGAAAAACACTGCCATACCACAACGATAATCATGAGTCTACCCAACATGGCAGAGTTACACCAATATATAAATAAATACCACCGAAGGAAAATATCGATGATATAGTGGCATATCGGCAAGAGATATTAACTTGTCTCATTGACACTAGAAACCAACATCAGAGGAACACAAGATCTAAAATCGATGAGACATTGAGATAAGACAAAGAAGATTGTCTCATCGACACTCTTTAGATAATAATCAAAATAATACACTGCTATACCGTTTGCAAGGTGAGCAACATATGCGGTAGAGCAGTATACACCACAACCTCGTAGCAAGAAGCCTTGAGCAAGGTGGTAGTGTGGTAAACAACAAAAGGGAAGGGAAAAATACCGCCATAATGTAGAGGGTATAATAAGAGACGATGGTAGTATGGTAATCATGGCAGAAAATCACGTTAGTCACAATCCATTTGAATAAATCATTTAAGGAATCAAGAATATATCCCGCCAAAATACTCTAAAACTCTAATAAACATATAAATTTTTTGTCGAAATATTATTTTCAAGCATAGCTCACCAGAATGAAGTTTTCATTTTAATAACCTTATTTTCAGGTGTAGCTCGCCAAAATGAAGAAGTGTTTTAGTAAAGAATGACAAAGAATGGTAAGAAGATGTGTGTGATAGGAGGCATAGGATTCATTGTTGTTTATCAATTCCAGCTCTGATCAACAAGGGTTACAATGTTCATGCAACTATTTGTAATCCAGGTATTTAATTGACATATGTTTGCATAATCTCAAATTCCTTCAAATGCTTTTGAAGTATCAATGTATCCAATATAGGGTTTAGAATGAATTCTTTTAATTTTAAAAAATAAATCAGATGCTTTGAAGTATCAATGTGTCCTATATAGTGTTTAGAATAATTTCTTTTAATTTAAATAAATAAATAAATGATGTATTTTCCTATGATTAGATAATGTGGAGATCTCCTAAATCTACCCTATCACACTGTCCTCTTTCGCACTATGTTCATTACTTCAACTGCTAGGGTTTTGTATTTGACATCTTTAATATCTTCATGATAGTGGCTTTTAAATAGATCTCAATATTGATCATGGTAACCCTTGAGTTCCCTAATCCACCTTCAATCTCTTCTAAGAACGTTGTCTTAAGCTAGACTGCATAGTATGTATATAAATAAATTCCTTCATACCTGCCATTGTTCCAAACCACCACTCACCACCTTGCTTAAAATTTTGCCTCCATAAGATCAATACCATGTTTGTAACGCCCCGCCACGTAACCCTAGAGGAAGTTGCAAACAACTACTTAAACAGGCTAATTTTTTTTTTGCTTAAGTACAATTAACATGCAAGTTCATTAACTAATGCCAACAACCTCTAAGGTTACGAGACAGAGGTTATATAGAACCTCAACAAAAAACATGAACTTCATCCATGACATTCATTTACACAATTATATAAACACATACATTCCAATAAGATGAATTACATCAAAGCATAAAGATAACTTTCCATTTCATTAATCACAATTAAACAATAAGATTACAACTCTCATTCCCCGAATGGGGCAAATCCAATAAATAAGATTACATTTACAACCTCCTCCTCGATAAAAACTGAGGGGTAAAATAATACAAAATCAAGTGAAATGAAATAAAGCAAGAACTGATACTGAAACCAACGAGCTCTCCAACTGGAAGTCTCGTCCACAAAAACATGAAGAAAGAACCCAACGGATTTAGGTGCACGCCACCCAACCAAGTGGAACCCAAAGGCCCACCCCCCGTGCTAGGAGATAGTAACTAGGAATCCTAGCCAAGACCATCTACCTCTAGACACAAGCTAACATAAAACAGAACCAAACTAAAACAACCAATCACATGAACCTCACAAGTACATCCCAAGGTACAACTCAAATACAACTCAAATACCATGCAAGTACAACACAAGTACAACTTAGATATCTTGCAAGTACAACACAAGTACAACTCAGATATCATCAAATACAACTCAAATACCATGCAAGTACAACTTAGATATCTTGCAAGTACAACACAAGTACAACTCAGATATCATGCAAGTACAACACAAGTACAACTCTACATGGTCACATTGCTTCCAAAAATAAAGCAGGACAAGTATGTTATGAGAACCATACCACATAATCAAACACCAACCATGGCCACATCAGGTATGTTATGGAAACCATACCCACAATAACAAGTACCAACTATGGTCACACAAAGTGCCATCTCATAGCACATCATGAGTTACCCACTACGGATCGTCAGGATGGTGGCCCCAAACCGATCCTTGGCCCTCATACCTACTAAAGCAAAATTAGAAACCAATTGTTGTCCTAGACAGAGTGTCATCACACAGCTCGTCATGAGTTACCCATGGAGGATCGTCGGATGGTGGCCCTAACCGATCCCCGACCCTCATACTTACTAATGTGGAATCAAATACCTTTCGTACAAACAAGATAGATGACCTTTCCATTACCGGCCTTCCCACCCATCCCAAGCCTAACCGAGCACATGGGTCCATGAGTGAGGCGTACTTATCTTGATTAGTGAGAAGTTAGTCCTAAGCTTCTAAGTTTTGTTTTTAGTTATCACTAGATTAAATAACTTACAACGAGTTACCCTGGCACCACTTCGTGTGCCGGCCCCCGTTACAAGCCACTCTTCTACTTGAAAACACATACACACCATCCAAACATCAATGGAACCAAGGTGCAACAAACAAGATACCACGACCTCTCCTTTCTCAGGAGGCAACACAAGTTCAAACCCTCTCCAAACACTTGGAGGTAACAAGGTAACAAAACCACTCTTGACAAGGAGGCACTAACCACATAATCCACTCCTAAACCAAGGAGGTACAAGACATCCCCGTTCATGAAAATTGGGTACTAACATAGACACAACCTCATGCACTATAAAGAGAATTCGCAATAGGTTGACATCACAAACGACAACCCTCACAAACCACAGACCATCTGGAAGGCTTACAAATAAAACACACCTTTAACCCATTTCCCGAAGAAGAGCACAAAGGGAATATCCACTGAAGGCACATGAAATAAACTACCTTTGGATTTTCTAAATCCATTCCTCATTAACGTTCAATAATCTATTGCATTGATAAAACTGAATTAAAATTCATCTTTTCAGATAAGGGAGATATTAACACTAATATTCAATTCCCTAATTTCTCTTAATAAAATAAGCATTTCCAACTGTTCAGCAAATAACATTTTAAATAAATAAATGCTTCCTCTCTTCGACAAACTCATTCCCAAAACAATTAACTTATCTTAAATAAAACAATTTGTTCAACATCAATATAATATTCCATCCGACATATTATTCTAAAATAAAATTCAATAGTTTGATTGAGAGAATAACGTTTTCTTTTTCACAATCACATTTAAATCATGCGATTAATTTAAATCAATGTTTAATTCCCTCAATTAAACTTAAAACATGCTTTTGAATATACACCATTTTAAAATAAATAATTATATTAAAATAATACCCTCAATTATATTTAAATATTAAATTGAAAACTCAACTACAAAAAAATACTATAATACTATATAATATAATATTAATTATTTACTATATATTATATTAAATATAATACATAATAATATATTAATATTATAAATATAATATTATATATTATTAAATTAAAATTTTAATTTTGAAACATAAATTTTATTTTAATTACCCCACAAGGCCTTGGGCCACTCGCCAACTATTAGAGTTGGGTCATGGCTGCCTTGGGCCGCGTGCCTTCCTCTCGAGCCACATGCCACATTGGGGTTTAGGGCTGCGGTTTTTCCTTGACCGTGTGCAGATCGCACAGGGGTCGGCATTTTATGGGAGGGCGACCGCGGTTTACTGTCGGTCGCGGTTATCACTTGGTGGCCGACTGTGTTTAACACAGTCGACCCACCATAGTGGTGGGCGTGGCTGTGTTAACCACAACCGAACCCACCATAGTGGTGGGCGTGGCTGTGTTAACCACAGCCGAACCCACCACAGTGGTGGCGACGGTTGTGTTTAACAAAGTCATCCCACCCACCGTGGGCGGCTGAGTGGGGTGCGCTGGGCGTGGCTCCCCACAACGCCTCCCATGGGGCGATTGTGGGTTGAGCCCCCAGCAACCCCACCACTTTTTTTTATTTATTTATTTATTTTAAATTTTATTGAAAGACCTACGGATTTTTCGAAATCCGCACCTCTTCCCAAGGGCTTTTTTTTTTAAATTTCAACAACATAACCATAATATAAAATATTATATATATATATATAGGTATATATATCAGTATATATACATATACATATATATATATATATATATATATATATATATATTTAAATTCCCAAAAGATAGATTTGCTTGATTAATTGAAGAATCAAATTGAAAAGACAATTTTCCAGCCAAGAACACATTCCTTTCCTTTTTTTTTTGAGAAAAGATCACATACAAAACAAGGTTTAACCATTTCCAAATAGAATTAATAAATTGTAAATCCCTTCAAATTGAAACTACTAATTTAATGAACTTGATTTCCTTGAGTTTGAGGTGATCCAAAAACGGTGCTTAGCTCCCAACCTCATCTCCACATATTTTCACAACCACATGCCAAAACCCACAAAATGAAAACCATTCCTCCTCACCTCCATTTCCAATTTTTCAACAACTTCATGATCCAAAATTGTGATCCAAAATCCAAACATAAGGATGAAACCCTAAAACTTTAAACCACCACCTTCATAAATTCATCAAAACAGAAAAATAGAAAAATATCTAATTTCTTTAATTTTTTTTGAATTCAAACTTCTAATTTGACTTTTAAATCATTTTCAATGTTTCAATTCCAAATTTCACAAATTGACTTTCATGCATTTATTTATTTTCAAATTCAACAAAATAATAATTTCAACATAAATAAATTAAATTCTTTCAACATCATAAATTTAATTACTTAATAAATAGATTTAATCAATGATTAAATTATTTATTAATTAAATTAAATTAATAATAAAATCAATTACATTTCAACATAATTTCTAGATCAAATTAATCCACAACTTAAATACATTAAGCTATTTAAATCACCCAATTTAACTTGCAATTAAATAACGAAGAGAGGGGACGATAATCAAAACAACACAACCCGACAAACAACTGATGACATACAAGGACTAGGGTGACGACTTGGCACAAAAACCTAGCTACTATCTCCCAATCGAATACTGTTGGGTATTGAACACGCTCCAACCTGTGAAACCAAGTGGAGTCGATGTCTTGTACCTGTCAACTTGTAATTCAAGTAAACAACAACATATAGTATGAACAACATAAAATACACACCATGAAGAGGAAATCATGGGATCGCAGGGCGCTCGCAAGCTAGTGATACGATACCGTCCCCTTCACCAATACACTGCAAATAACTGACAAATCTAACATACTATTATAATCCAACGCATAAACATCTTTAATTCAAATAACCACTATGCTAATCCAAAGCATGGAATAAAGATGACATATGAATAACCAGAAACACATCATAACAACATACCCACACAAGGACACACTATCCAACCAGAAGGAAAAACGGAGGAGTGTTACAATGTTTTAAAATCATGGTTGTTGTAGAAGTTGATAAATCCAACTTCACATGCCCCGAAGATCACTTGAATGCAAATAACCTGTCACAAAAAGAAGAGATGAAGACAAAAAAGCAAGGGTGCTCTAAAAGCTAAAAAATGTATTAATTAGAGAGAGTAAAATACAATGATCAATCCTTATAAAGTAGATTGTGCAACCCTAAAATTAACCCTAATAGGTAGATATTTAATAATTAATGTAATTATTAAATGTCACAATATGCGAACTAAAGTGAAATCTTAAGAGAGGAATAAAGGTAACTTAATTAACATAATTAGGTTAAAACCTTTACTCTAACACCCCCCTTAAGATGAGCAAGAGTGTAGCTACAAACATGTGAAATAAATAAAAAGTAACTACAATGCATGAAAGTAAACATGGGTCCCAACAACTAGGCCTAATCAAGTACCCATTTACAAATGCAATGCAAACTAAATGAAACGAGGTAAAGGAGAAAACCCAGTGGGAACAAAACTCCTCCCCAAAATAGAATGCTAGGAAAGTAACACAATGCACTAATGAAAGAAGGATAGGAGGCAGATTACATGATACTCCCCATAGAAAACTTCTATCATATAAGTACATATACAATGGTCTCCATAGGAGAGATAGAAAGAGACAAGAAAGCCCTCCCACAAAGAAGAAACTCTTGTCGCAATGGTAGATGCCTGATGTAGAATCCAAAAGGAGATCCTAAAGTGGAAAATGATATTCCTCCCCTTGGGAAGAAATGAATCCAAAGGATGATGTCGAAGAAACCCTATGAAGAGTGATGAACCAATCTGTCTCAAGATGTGATCCATGATAGGATGTTGAAGAATCTCTCTGTCTAAACTAAAACAAATGATGTCAAATCCAAAATGATGTGGAGAATCCTGAAATGAAACCTTTGAATGCACAGATGATGGTGGGTGTACAGTGATAACCTGAATGTCAAGGTAGAGGAGATGAATGTCCTCAAAATAATCCTCTAAATTTGCAATATAGGACTCCACAAACAAGAAAGATATGTCTTCAACATAAGAGTCCTAAGTAGCTATGTCTAAAATATGAATGATGCCCTGCTAGACTGAATCAGGAACAACAAGATATGTTGATGAAGTCTCAAAATGAAGAGTGGGAACATGAATGCAAGTCTCTAAACCATCGGCACATGTAAGACCTGTGAGATACTCAAGCTCCTCTAGAGTATGGTTATCATAGGGTATGAAATCTACACTTGCAAGAGGGATGAGACAATCTACAGCGGTATCCTCTGGGAATGGAGAGATATTAGGGTCTCCAAAAATATCCCAAAGATGTTGCCAAAGTGTGCGAGGACCACGAATGTCAAATAAAGCACACAAAGTGTCAAAATCAACACTACAACTAATAACCCCTACAATATGATCTTGACTAATAACCCATGTTGATAAAACCCTTGATCTATCTGGCATAGGTATGATATCGTATAAATAAGGCAAAATATTGAACCACCTACAATATGTAAGTATTCCCTTTTCCCATGACTCATAATTACCCCGTTCCAGAAATACAATTGAAGGGTGAGTATAAAAACCCATTATACTCACTCAAATGAAAAAATCAGAGACTAATGATCCTAGCCATGATAAATAATATTAATCTAACTCATCCAATGCAAATAGAACCCATGTATGTGCCAAAACGTCCAAGTAATTGAGAAAAGTGTAAAAACACACAAATCTGAATAAAATTTACTTGGTAAATTATCTGATGCAATAGACTGCATATCTAGAAATAGCATTGAAACACCTTTCCAATGCCTATTCTTTTGCAAAAAATGAAGTTTGAATGCAAAAGAAATTCCCTCTAGAGTGCAGAAACCATCATCTGACTTTGATTGCTAAAATAGGAAACCAAACTGCAAACTTTTAGAAAAATTCTTACACCATCATGATGGGCTTGGAGCCAACTTTACAACACCTATTTTCATTTGAAAATCCAAGCAAAAATGAGCAAGTTACACCCAATTTTGTAAAGGAGGTCAAAATTTGCCCAAGAAACCCTTCTGCAGCCTTCAAGGGCTAAAACAATAAAGCCCCTGGTCACCTGGGCGGACCAGGGGGCTAGCAGTTAGGGGCCTGCGATGGAGCCCTTGGTCATTGATATGATCAGAGCGAGGTCTTAAGAACCAACGTAGGGGCTAGGCACTGGCGGCTGGTCCTCCAAAGGAACCAGTGCTTAACTCTTAAGCCTGTGAGGGCTGGCGGCAGGATGGCGACGGTGGCGGATTGGAGGCTGCCTAGTGGCTACTAGGCAGCGACTTCTTTTTGAATTAGAAGCGCTTTTTTAAGCGCGAGTTTCAACATTTTTTTATTTAAAAAAAAAAAAATTGCCTCGAAACTCGTGATGGGGAGGTCGTACGGCCTCTTTGGCAAAAAAAATTCGCTTCTCCGATCAACTTTGTCCAAAATGGATGAATGAACAATCATTTTTGGGGTTTTGGGCTGTTGTGGACTCAATGGCGAGGTCTGTTTCGGCTCAAAATTCTCTGATCTAACAGGTATTCCCTGGATTAAAAAAGATAAACCCCAAACCCTTGAAGCTCCAAAAAACCTTTAGAAGCCGAAAAGGAAGCAATAGGTCCAGACCTCTGATACCATGTAGAAGTTAATAAATCCAACTTCACATGCCCCAAAAATCACCTGCTTGCAAATAACCTGTCACAAAAAGAAGAGATGAAGACAAAAAAGCAAGGGTGCTCTGAAAGCTGAAAAATGAATTAATCAGAGAGAGAGTAAAATACAATGATCAATCCTTATAAAAGGAGATTGTGCAACCCTAAAAGTAACCCTAATAGGTAGAAATTTAATAATTAATATAATTATTAAATGTCACAATATGCAAACTAAAGTGAAATCTTAAGAGAGGAATAAAGGTAACATAATTAACATAATTAACATAATTAAATTAAAACCTTTACTCTAACAGTTTCCAGTGATTGACCATTAAGGTCACAACTTTCATCAAGATACAATGAGATTTTTGTCTTCAAACTTAACACATTATGCAGGATAACATTGTGAATTGTTTGTTGTGTACAATTTGATTTTCTTGCACATTTACTGCTTTGCTAACTTCCTTTAAGACTGGATATTGCACCATCAACTGCAATATCAAACAACTCACTCATTGTCAATTGAAGATTCCTTTCATGAGAATCCTTGTATAAAATCAAACTATGCCCTATAGACTACCTACTTACTAATATAGGGGATTCATTGTTTCATGGTATTTTTAGTTTTATTTAGAAGGGGTTAATATGCGCAGGAAGAATAGATTGTGATGCAATGTTCAAGTATGGACGGTTCAGGAAAAAATGGATTGCTATTAGTGTCATAACTAGGTTGGATTGTACCTTGAGCCGGTGTGAAACACTTCCAGGTGTTCTCTTCAAACTTTCTCTTTTTGCCCTATTATGGTTTAAAAGATGGTTTGGATCATCCTGTCCAAATCTTAATAACCCAGATGGATCTTGGGTATTAGTATGTGATTCATAAAAAATTTCTGCCTATCAACAAATGCAAGCAATAATTTAATGTTTGGCAACAATTGGAATGGACCCAATTTTTTAAGTTTCTATGTTATGTTGATTATGCTTTAGTTAAGAAATGATGTAAGTTTTGTGAATGGACCTGAAGCTTGTTGCTTCTCGTACAATTAGGGAAACCAAGGTCTGATTTTGATCATCATATCATCATCATTTCAATTGATTAGAATAGATACTAGACTATCGCATCCACTTATTCATATCAAAATATCTCATGTTATGTATGTTTATATTTTGAGCAATATAATGGAGTAGATACATTATAACTCGTAATCCATCTTTAGTGTTCAAATGGTGTGTCGATTTTCATGCTTATTTATTGATTTGTTGTCTCCAACGTGGTCTTTTCAAGTTGTTTAAATCTGCAGGATTTATCAGGGCACATTTTTTGTTGTTGTTTGGTCCAATTTGAGGTGCAATTGTAAGGATTTGTCTTTTTAATTATACTTTCTGACATTTGTATTGATAAAAAATATTACTTTAGAATTATGGTATTCCTATGAAGGAAATTTGTCCATTGTAGTTATTGCAGGAAGGAGTTAACGCTAGCAAGTAGAGGAATGTGTTTTAAATTCTTGAAGGACTTGAAGCATTGATGAAGGTATTGTTGGTGGCATTGGACATACGTTCGACATTAATGGTGAGGGCTGACAATAGGATGTGTTTTAAAGACACGCAAGGCATTTCGTTTGATGCTTCTCGATTTACGGTGGCAAGGAATGTAATAGGTCTGTGGTGTGAGGTAGTTTGGAAGCTAGCATACCAGAGAAGAAATGGAGGCCAATTTCACTCTACATTCAAGGAGAAAATTGGACCCTTTTGTTGGCAAAGCAATTGTGAAGAGGCTGAGAGGATTATTCCTCTCCAACAATGTGAAGGTGGCACAATCTATGCAAAAAATCTTGGGTACTGGCTTTGAAGATTTGAAGCACCTACATTGTACTAATATAGATATTTACTCATTTATCATGGCATGGGGGTTGGACTTAGGAGAGTCGATGGAGGAAGTGAGGAAAGTAATGAAGGCATTGGTAGACAAGTATTTCTTAGTGAATATGGAAAGTATCCTAGAATGGGCTATACCAAGAGAAGGCTTTGATGTGAGCGAAGGCATGGAATATCATGTGGACCCTGAAGTAGTAGAGATAAATTGTCTGTTCATTAGGTGGCCAGAAGGAATCACCAAATCTATGTGGAGAGGAAGAGCGAAACTAGGATAGAAAGCCCTAAAAGTTTGTGTAGAAATAATGGAGGTCGAGACAGTCATTGAGGGGACTCAAAGATGTCACCAGAGAGGAGCTACGAGAGAAGAAAGGTTTGCACCCAAGGAAGAAGACGAAGCCAATCAAGGAAATATTCCCAATGCAACTAGGTAGCACGTCAGACACTTCGCATAAACTGAAGCTCAATTTTGGTTAAAATATTTATATCATAGTTTTTGTTGTACGTTTTATGGGGTTAAGCCTTGTTTTTTATTTGAAAATGTAAACAGTATGGGGTATGGGTAATAGTAGATAGGGTTGTTTACAGGCGGATTCAATAGTTTTTTTTTTGGTTTGTTGGGAACTGTGGTGGTTAAACAAACATATTTTAGAAGCTGTTAGATGGACTTAATTTTTGAAGTTGATGTAAATTATGCATTATTATTAATAAAATCAAATATTATCAATGATAAAAAAAAAACACAGTAGGTTGCATGTTAGATTTCAAACATTTTCTTTGCATTTTTTTGTATATATTATTTTCTCAGTGCATCATTATGTAACAAAAATTTCACTTTTGAGATATACAGTAAAAATAAATGAAAGCAAATGTTTGCTTTGTCAAGGGAAATTTCTTTCAAATAAGTGTGCAAGTGAAATAAGACAAAACTGATTGAATTTGATTTTCTACTGTACAATTATTTTTTATGTGCTTTTTACTTTTTGCATGTGGATTAACCTTAGAAAGAGACTACTTATCTTTTCTTAAATGAAGCCTTTACATTTCCTGTCTACAAAAGGAATTTACTGCTTCACAACAGGTTTGTGAACTTCGTACAAATTAAGATTGGTGTAAAAGGCCATCCGCACAAATGTTGTTTGGTCTAGAATTATAATGGAAAATAAAAAAGCTTTCTAGGAGAATAAAACAGGTTTTCAATTATCCAAGTACAAAATAATATTACTGAAGCATTTCAAATTTTAGGCCATAAGAATCATCCTTTTTTAAAAATGGATTGCAAATAATTCTAAAAATTTAGAAGTCTTGGTCATTAACATTATTGTCTGCTACAATGTCCACCCACTTTCCTCTCAGCGATTTAGTATTTCTACATCGTCCATGTCATTTGTCCATGGCCTCCTATATGAATAAAATTCTTCCATAGAAGATTTCACCGCACTACCACCGAGAAGGAAGAAGCAACTTGCGGGGCTACGATAAAAACCGCTCTATGGCACCGAGCTGATGAAGGAGTCGCGAGAGAGTGGTGGTCACTGCACTACCACATGCCATTGATAAAAGACTTGCGGGAGTCATTGCAACACTACCAAATCCTTAAAGAGGAGGAGAAGCAACAACAACAAGATATGTTTATGCCTTAGTATTTCATAGATTTGATGGAATTTTAATTGATTTTTGTTGCAGCGGATCGACAGAGGTTCAATTTTTTCTGAACAATGGATTTATGTGCTTCAAAACAAGGTCGGTGGTGCTCATCTTGGTTCACAATTTACTTTTGTTTTTTATTTTATTTTGTATTATATTGCAATGCCCCATGTTTGTTTGTGGAAAGTGTTTAGTGCAGAGGCTAGTCTATTTAAGCCCTGAAAGGCCTTGCATGTATATGATTTAAATTGATGCTCCTTTTTAAGAAGGCTTTAGTAATAGTTGGGGTTTCACTACAAGCATTTATTTTTAATCTATCATTAAGCTTGTGAGGATTTGTTAAAGAAAGAAAAAAATGTGAGACAAGGTAGTGAAAATGAAATAAGCTCTACGAGTCTTGATCTCTTGACCTCTAGACACAAATATGTGGTCAAATACTTTTTTTCAAGAAGCTTTAGATTTATGTGATTCTTTTTTTCTTTTTCTTCTTGGGTTTTAGAGGAGCCTAATCTTAATTTTGGTGTTCGAGTATTTTTTGTTTTTAATTTATATCCATTTTGACTATTGAGAATTTGGGGTTTTGTCCGTGAAGGATTCATGCTTTTTATGATTGTAAGGGAAGGAGGAGGAGGGGGTTGTAGAAACAATAAACCTAGACTAATTGTAATGAATATGATTTTTTTTTTTTGCAAGAGCAGCTTGAGGTGAGACTAGTGGTCATATGTTGTAATATTAGATATATAACAAAAAAATAAATTATTGCATGAAATAAATAATAAATTTTCATTTTAAATGTTTTTCTTGTAGAACACGGGTCTTCCAGAAGATCAAGATGATCCTCAACATGATATAGATCCACACAATATTGGTTCTACTGGTACAAATCACATGGCAGAGGATGATGATGAAGTAGATACGAAAGACACCTAGGTCGATGACAATGATGATGATGAGACAGTTGGTGATAGTAACTAGTGGCATTCATGATCATATAGACTACATCATGGATCATTGTTGATATATCATTATAATGACTCTTTTCATGGTTACTGTCATATGTATCATTTTCACGGCCTAAAATACTATATTACTGAGTTGTATCATATTGACATGTATCATCTTGACTTGTATCAATTTAAGATACATAAGTTATCAATTTTATTTATATCATTTGTACATGTATCATTTTCACTTATGTCGATTGTTGGACATGTTTCATTTTGACATGTTTTTTATGTACTGGCATATTTGACTTTCACTTGTTTTAGTTATATATGATGATGATCTTATCAGTATTGACTTATCAATTTATATATATTAAAAGTGGTTGATGTTTTTTGGATGGATATTTATTAAGTATGATGATTTTAATTTACTGCTCAGGATGGATGTTGTCAAATTCAATTAAATTATAGATATTTGACTCACTTGTTTTAATTATAGATGATGATCATGTTACAATAATTATATTGTTATTTAATCATATGAGTTATTTAAGAGGCACGATATATTTAAATAATCAAATTGAAATAAAACATATTAAATTAATAAATCGAAGCAAAACAAGAAGCATTTTTAGAAGCAAAAAAGGAAGCAACAATGGAAGCCAAACTAGAAGCAATCTTGAAAGAAAAATTGGAAGCAAAATTGGAAGCAAAATCGGAATCAAAATTGTAATCAAACCCGAAAGAAAACCTAGAAGTAAAACCGGAAGCAAACATGGAAGCAAAATCAGAAGAAAACATGGAAGCAAAATCGGAAGAAAAACCAGAAGCAAACATAGATGTAGAAGGGCACTTCACTTGAGAACCTCCCATGTAGCTCTCCTCCCTTCCTCTCTTCATTTACATGACCACATGTCTCACCTCAAGCTGCTCTTGCAAAAAATAAAATCATATTCATTACAATTAGTCTAGGTTTCTTGTTTCTACAACCCCCTCCTCCTTCCCTTACAATCACAAAAAGAATGAATCCTTCATAGAAAAAACTCCAAATTATCAACAGTCAAAATGGATATAAATTAAAAACCCAAAATACTCAAACACCAAAATTAAGATCAGGCTCCTCTAAAACCCAAGAAGAAAAAGAAAAAAAGAATCGCATAAAATTGAAGCTTTTGGAACAAAAGTATTCAATCACATATTTGTGTCCAGAGGTCAACAGATCGAGACTCGCGGAGATTATTTCATTTTCACTACCTTGTCTCACATTTTTTTCTTTCTTTAACAGATCCTCGTAAGCTTAATGGCAGATTAAAAATAAATGCTTTCATTGAAACCCCAACTATTACTAAAGCCTTCTTAAAAAGGAGCATCGATTTAAAACATATACATGCAAGGCCTTTCAGGGCTTAAATAGACTAGCCTTTGCACTAAACACTTTCCACAAACAAACAAAGGGCATTGCAATATAATACAAAAGTAAATTGTGAACCAAGATGAGCACCACAGAGCTTGTTTTGAAGCACAAAAATCCATTGTTCAAAAAAATTTGAATCTTCGTCGATCCACTGCAACGAAAATCAATCACAATTCCATCAAATCCATGAAATACTAAGGCATAAACATTTCCTCGTCCTCCTGCCGCTCCTCCTCCTTAAGGATTTGTCAAGCGAGTAAGAGAGCTATGGGAGAAGCCTCATCTAAAATATTTTGTATTCAACCATGAGAGCAAAAGAGAGAGCTAATATCACGTATCAAAACATTAAGCATGTGTTCTTCCAGCCAGCAGAGAAGGAAATGATTACTTTTCTTCATTTTCATTTGCATAACCATATCATGGCGTGGGAAGCAAGAAGACCAAGGATGTCTAGCTTTATGTGGAGGTAATGGATGTGGTCCAAAATTTAGGAGGGGCAAGAAGGTCAATGTATGATCTTGATGAAATTGATGAAGAACAACAAGAGAGAGACAGGACTGCATAAACACAAAACATGTAAGAGAGCTATGGGAGCAACCTCATCTAAAATATTAGATTACATAATCATGGACTGTAGAAACACAAAACATGTAAAAAAGGAAAGATGCTAAAACTATAGAGTGATTATATCTCGTAAATAAGATCATGCTATCCATAATGCACACACTCATTTTAAGGCATTCAAAAAACAAAATAGAGATATAGTCTCCCCACTAAAATACAAGCATATACAGTAACCAGGGATTAAATTCCTTTAACAATTCTCTCAAAAATATACGATGATAAAATAATTAGCTTTATATTAACAAGGATAAGGACAAGAACTTATGATTCACCTCTAGATGTAGAAGGGCGCTTCACTTGAGCACCCCCCATGTAGCTCTCCTCCCTTCCTCTCTTCATTTCTATGACCACTAGTCTCACCTCAAGCTGCTCTTGCAAAAATAAAAAAATCATATTCATTATAATTAGTTAGGGTTTCTTGTTTCTACAACCCCCCCCTCCTCCTTCCCTTACAATCATAAAAAGCATGAATCCTTCACAGACAAAACCCCAAATTCTCAATAGTTAAAATGGGTATAAATTAAAAACACAAAATACTCGAACACCAAAATTAAGATCAGGGTCCTCTAAAACCCAAGAAGAAAAAGAAAAAAAGAATCACATAAATCTAAAGCTTCTTGAACAAAATTATTTGACCACATATTTGTGTTCAGAGGTCAAGAGATCAAGACTCATAGAGCTTATTTCATTTTCATTACCTTGTCTCACATTTTTTTCTTTCTTTAATAGATCCTCACAAGCTTAATGGTAGATTAAAAATAAATGCTTTCAGTGAAACCCCAACTATTACTAAAGCCTTCTTAAGAAGGAGCATCAATTTAAAACATATACATGCAAGGCCTTTCAGGGCTTAAATAGACTAGCCTTTGCACTAAACACTTTCCACAAACAAACATAGGGCATTGCAATATAATACAAAAGAAAATAAAAAACAAAAGTAAATTGTGAACCAAGATGAGCACCATAGACCTTTTTTTGAAGCACATAAATCCATTGTTCATAAAAAATTGAACCTTTGTCGATCCGCTGCAACGAAAATCAATCAAAATTCCATCAAATCTATGAAATACTAAGGCATAAACATATCTTGTTGTTGTTGCTTCTCCTCCTCTTTAAGGATTTGGCAGTGTTATGATGACTCCCGCAGGTCTTTTATCAATGGCATGCGGTAGTGCAGTGACCACCACTCTCCCGTAGCTCCTTCATCAGCTCGGTGCCATAGAGAGGTTTTTACCGTGGTCCCGGAAGTTGCTTCTTCCTTCTCAGTGGTAGTGCGGTGAAATCTTCTATGGAAGAATTTTATTCATATAGGAGGCCATGGATAGATGACATGGATGACGTAGAAATACTAAATTGCTGAGAGGAAAGTGGGTGGACATTGTAGCAGACAATAATGTTAATGACCAAGACTTCTAAATTTTTAGAATTATTTGCAATCCATTTTTAAAAAAGGATGATTCTTATGGCCTAAAATTTGAAATGCTTCAGTAATATTATTTTGTACTTGGACAATTGAAAACCTTTTTTATTCTCCTAGAAAGCTTTTTTATTTTTCATTATAATTCTAGACCAAACAACATTTGCGCGGATGGCCTTTTACACCAATCTTAATTTGTATGAAGTTCACGAACCTGTTGTTAAGCAGTAAATTCCTTTTGTAGACAGGAAACATAAAGGCTTTATTTAAGAAAAGATAAGTAGTCTCTTTCTAAGGGTAATCCACATGCAAAAATTAAAAAGCACATTAAAAACAATTGTACAGTAGAAAATCAGATTCAATCAGTTTTGTCTTATTTCGCTTGCACACTTATTTGAAAGAAATTTCCCTTGACAAAGCAAACATTTGCTTTCATTTATTTTTACTATATATCTCAAAAGTGAAATTTTTGTTACATAATGATGCACTGAGAAAATAATATATACAAAAAAATGCAAAGAAAATGTTTGAAATTTAACATGCAACAGAGTATTTTCTTTTTATCAGTGATAATATTTGATTTTATTAATAATAATGCAGAATTTACATCAACTTCAAAAGTTAAGTCCATCTCGCAGCTTCTAAAATATGTCTGTTTAATCAGCACGGTTCCAACAAACCAAAAAAAAACTATTGAATCTACCTGTAAACAACCCTATCTACTATTACCCATACCCCATACTGTTTACATTTTCAAATAAAAAATAGGGCTTAACCCTAGAAAACGTTCAACAAAACCGAAGATATAAACTATATTTTAACCAAAATTGAGCTTGAGTTTACACGAAAGTGCCTAAAGTGCTACCTAGTTGCATTGGGCATATTTCCTTGATTGGCTTAATCTTCTTCCTTGGGTGACAACTTTTATTCTCTCACAGCTCCTCTCCGGCGACATCTTTGAGTCCCTCAATGACCATCTCAACCTCCATTATTTCTACATATAGTTTCAGGGCTTTCCATCCTAGCTCCACTCCTTCTCTCCACATAGCTTTGGTGATTCCTTTTGGCCACCTAATGAAGGGATAGTTTATCTCTACTACTTCAGGGTCCACATCCTCCATGCCTTCGCTCACATCAAATCCTTCTCCTGGTATAGCCCATTCCAGGATACTTTCCATATTCACTAAGAAATCCTTGTGTACCAACACCTTCATTACTTTCCTCACTTCCTCCACCGACTCTCCTTAGTCCAGCCCCCATGCCATGATCAATGAGTAAATATCCATATTAGTATGATATCTGTGCTTCAAATCTTTGAAGCCATTACCCAAGATTTTTTGCATAGATTGTGCCACCTTGACATCCTTGGAGAGGAACAATCCTCTCATCCTCTTCACAGTTGCTTTGCCAACAAAATGGTCCAATTTTCCACTCGAATGTAGAGTGAAATTGGCCTCCATATCTTCTCTGGTACGCTATCTTCCAAACTTCCTCATACCACAAACCTGTTACATTCCTTGTCATTGCAAACCAAGAAGCATCTGGCGAAATGCCTTGTGTGTCTTTAAAACACATCCTATTGTTAGCCCTCACCATTAATGTCAAACATATGTCTAGCGTCGACAACAATACCTTCATCATTGCTTCAAGTCCTTCGGGAATTTAAAACACATTCCTCTACTTGCTAGCATTAACTCCTTCCTGCATTAATTACAACGGACAAATTTCCTCCATAGGAATTCCACTAAAATATTCTATCTGAAGGAACCATCTTCAGAGCTCTTCATAGAAATGAGGGTTGAAAACATTAGAAGAAAAGAAATAGCATAATTCTAAAGTAACAATTTGTATCAAGACAAGTGTCACAGAGTATAATTAAAAAGATAAATCCTTACAATTGGACCAAATAGTAACAACAAATGTGCCCTGACAAATCTTGCAAATTTAAACAACTTGAAAAAACCACTTTGGAGACATCAAAGCAATAAATAAGCATGAAAATTGACACAACAATTGAACACTGAAAATGGATTACGAGTTATAATGTATATGCTCCATTATATTGCTCAAAATATAAACATACATAACATGAGTTCTTTTGATATGAATAAGTGGATGAGATGGTCTAGTATCTATTATAATGGATTGAAATGATGATGATATAATGATCAAAATTGGACCTTGGTTTCCCTATTTGTATGGGAAGCAACAAGCTTCAGGTCCATTCAAAAAAGTTACATCGTTTCTTAACTAAAGCATAATTAACATAACATAGAAACTTAAAAAGATAGTCTATTCCAATTGTTGCCAAACATTAAATAATGCTTGTGTTTGTTGATAGGTAGAAGATTTTGATGAAACACATACAAATACCCAAGATCCAACTTGGTTATTAAGATTTGGATGGGATGATCCAAACCATCCTTTAAATCGTACCAGGGCGAATAGAGAAATATTGAAATGAACACTCGAAAGTGTTTCACACTGGCTCAAGGTACAATCCAACCTGGTTATGACACTAATAGAAATCCAATTTTTCCTTAACCGTCCATACCCGAACGCTGCATCACAATCTATTCTTCCTACACATAAAAATGCCATATATTAACCTCTTTTAAATAAAACTCAAAATACCATGAAACAATGAGTCCCCTATATTAATAAGTAAGTAGGCAGTCTATAGGGCATAGTTTGATTTTATACAAGGATTCTCATGAAAGGGATCTTCAAGTGACAATGAGTGAGTTTTTTGAGATTGCAACTGATGGTGCAATATCCAGTCTTAAAGGCAATTAGCAAAGCAGTAAATGTGCAAGAAAACCAAATTGTACACAACAAACAATTCACAATGTTATCTTGCATAATGCCTTAAGCTTGAAGACAAAAATTTCATTGTATCTTGATGCAAGTACTGACCTTAATGGTCAATCACTGGAAACCATGATTTTAAAACATGGTATTGTGCTTATGGAGGCAACATTTTAAGCAAGGTAGTGAGTGGTGGTTTGGAACAATGGCAGGTATGAAGGAATTGATTTATATGCATACTATGTAGTCTAGCTTAAGACAACGTTCTTAAAAGAGATTGAAGGTGGATTAGGGAACTCAAGGGTTACCATGATAAAGATTAAAGCAAAGATTGAGATCTATTTAAAAGCCACTATCATGAAGATTTTAAAGATGTCAAATGAAAAGCCCTGGCAGTTGGAGTAATGAACACAGTGTGAAAGAGGACAGTGTGCTAGGGCAGATGTAGGAGATCTCCACATTATTTAATCACAGGAAAATACATTATTTATTTAAATTAAAAGAAATTATTCTAAACACTATATAGGACAAATTGATACTTCAAAAGCATCTGATTTATTTTTTAAAATTAAAAGAAGTCATTCTAAACCCTATATAGGATACATTGATACTTCAAAAGCATTTGAAGGAATTTGAGATTATGCAAATATATGTCAATTAAATACCTAGATTACAAACAGTAGCGCGAACATTGTAACCCTTGTTGATCAGAGCTAGAATTGATAAACAACAATGAATCCCATGCCTCATGTCACACACATCTCCTTACCATTCTTTGTCATTATTTATTGAAACACTTCTCCATTATGGCGGGCTACGCCTAAAAATAAGGTTTCAAAAAAGGCTTTATTGTATGTTTATTCAAATGAAAACTCCATTCTAGTGGGCTATTCTTGAAAATAAGATTTCGATGAAACTTTTAGAGTATGTTTATTAGATTTTTAGAGTATTTTTGTGGGCTATATTCTTGATTCCTTAAATTATTTATTCAAATAGATTGTGACTGACGTGATTTGCTGCATTTAGTGTTGTAAATTGTAATCATGCTACGATTACCATAATAATGTCGTCTCTTATTATACCCGCTATGTTATGGCAGTGTTTTTCCCTTCCCTTCTATTTTTTACCACACTACCGCCTTGCTCAAGGCTTCTTGTTGTGGGGTTGCAGTGTATACCACTCTACCGCATATGTTGTTCACCTTCCGAGTGGTATAGCGGTGTATGCTTTTGATCATTTTTTGAAGAGTGTCGATAGACAATCTTATTTTTCTTACTGATATATCAATGTCTCATTGACATTAGATCTTATGTTCCTCTGATGTTGGTTGCCGGTGTCGATGAGACAAGTTAATATCTCTTGCTGATATGCCACTATCTCATCGATATATGTTGGGGAGACTCATGATTATAGTTGTGATATGGCGGTGTTTTTCCCTTCCCTTCAGTTGTTTACCGCACTACCGCCTTTCTCAAGGCTTCTTGCTACAGGGTTATGGTGTATACCGCTCTACTGCATATGTTGCTCAGCTTCCTGACGGTCTAGCGGTGTATGCTTTTGATCATTACCTGAAGAGTGTCGATGAGACAATCTTATTTGTCTTACTGATATCTCAATGTCTCATCGACATTACTTCATAATATCCAAGAGTTGTGTTTTGATGAGCACGTGTAGATATACCTTGTTGTTGTGACATAAGTGATTCTCTCCTCGATATGCCCATATCTTGTTGACATTTCACTGTTTTACATCGTCGATGAGACATATAAAAATGTCTCTTCGACATAGGGGTGTCTAAACCGAAGCTAAACCCGAAGCTAAGCTCGAAGCTAAAGTCGGAGCTAAAAGTGGCACTTTACTCGAAGCTAAACTCAGAGCCAAAAGAGGCATTAATGACGGTGCCACACTTGAAGCCGATATCGGCACTTAAGGTGACACTAATTTTGGTGCTAATTAGCACCCAAATTAGCATTGACTTGTCCTGATTGATACAAATAAACACCAAAAATAGCATCATCCTGAATAAATAGCATCGATATTTTCAAAAAATTGTCAAAAAATACATTAAAATAGTGGGTGGAATTAAAAAATGGAGCAAATCACAGTGATTTGTTGTAGTGACACAATGGAAATGACCTCAAGGTGTGGGACCTTTGCGTATATGAGGTCAAATCTCTGGAGAAGGTTGGATTCATTTTTCACCTAGTGCAATGTGTTGGTCCAATCCAACACATGAAAACCTACCACTATCTTACTCTAACAACTCACAAGGGAAAAGGGGAGAAGGAATGCATGAAAAGGAAATGGAGGTGGTACACTAAGATAGAAGATTTGTTTCTTCCTGGCCAAGATTGCACAGTACGTTTTTGAAGAAGGGCAAGGGATCTTTCACAACTCTCTATTTGGTTGACTTTTAGAGGCATATAAGAAGGTTAGGGTTTGACAAGGCGCTGGAAGGAAAGCAAGGTTTCTCAAACCAGTAATTGTAAAACATTAAACACAAATATACATGCATGAAAATACAATAAACACTCAGATACAAAGGTAATAACTTACTCAAACATAGAAGAGCTGAGAAGAGGAAAGCTTGATTGATTTTATTAATGTAGAGGCAAAAAGCCAATCTTTATAGTAACAAGGATGCAAAAATGCAAGTCTTCCAAAGAAAAACCCTAGAGAAGCTAAACGAAGAACCAACAACCCTAAAAATGAATACATTTCTTGCCTTTATAGATCAGGCATAATTGAGAAATAAAAACTAAACCCTAACCCTAACCAAGGTTAGAAATGAAGCCTGTGGCATGAAAGAATGGAGTCATTCATGAAAATCTTGAATAGGGCATAGATCCACCAAGAAAGTAAACAAAGAGGAATCAATGAGCATGGACACCCATTAAATCCACTTGTAGAAGGAAAAATAATGGATTAAAGTCATCCTTGAAACCCTAAAAATTGGATCTGGTAGCTGGGGAGTTTTTGAGCATTAATGGTGTCGCCCAAAAACAACACGCCAAACGTAGGAAGGTCGAGGCATCGAGCCTGAAAGGAAGCCTTTACAAGCATGAATTAAATGGTTCAGAGCCCCAAAAAATGTTTCTTGGTTGAGTTCAGGCATTGGGTCGTCAGATGTCAGAAGTCGAGCCTGCAGTTTACCACGTACCAAAGGAAGAAGGAAACCAGAAGGAACTATGAAGTCCAAAGGAAACATTGGGGGTAAGAGATAAGGCTTACCTCTGAAAATCAGAGGTAAGGGAGAAGCATTACCCCCGAAGTTCAAATAATTCTATACTTAGTCAAATTATAAAAAGAGGCCATCGGGGAGACAAAATAATATTGGAGAGACCAAAGAATAAGTCCCTTTGACATTCTGAATAAGTCTAGGCGATGGCCAAAAACCAGAAAAATCAACTTTTGTAAATTGGAGGGAAGATTTACCTCTTACCTTGAAGGTAAGAGGTAAGATGCAAGGGAGAAGAGCGATGGCCAAATACCGATAGAAGAAAAGAGCAAGGGAAGAGGAAATAGGGAAGGTCGACCCCTGAATTCTGACAAACCAAGACTTAAACAAGTCTTGAAACTTAATCAAGCTCTGGTGGTCAGAGGTAAGGCCTGAGGCTTACCTTTAGAGATCGGTAGAGGGTAAAGGGAAAAAAAAAATGCCAAAACACTTAGAAGAAAAAAGGGAAGGAAGAGAAGAAGGAGAAAGAGTAATGAAGAAAGCATGAAAGGTAAGCATGCAAGGTAAGCATGCAAGGTAAGCAAGTAAGCGACAACCCGAAACCTCAAAAATATGGGACTTAGAAAATTTTATATAACTTCAAGGAGAAAACATGCAAGATGGCCCATGGGGATCACTCAGATTGGATATTAGTGATGGGTCATCAAAGGGTGGCATGAAATGTCAACATTACTAAAGGGAGTGTCACTCCAGCATCACTGGTCACTTGAAAAAAGTTTACCAGGTGCATTGTAGTTTATAGGGGGCTACCTGATTCTTGCAGTGTAAATTAATACATAAAGTTTATAGCCTATAAATTAGGTTTTTATGTTTCATAATACAAAAACTATATTATTTATATAATTAACATTAGGAACAAGATTCAGATGTCATTCCTAATAGAGAATAATCTTCTTTCTATATACATGGTAGATCACATGAGACATAATGGATCAGAGGATAGAAGGTCCAAAATTTATTCATGCATTTTGTCATCCATCGACCACTATGTGCTAGGAAATTCTCCATCTAAAGATATGAGTCCTATTTGAAATAATTAATTCTAATTCTACTTGAGATATATAGTGTTATCTGGGTGATTATATTTTATCATTATTCTTTGTGAAAGTGAGTCATAAACATAATTGATTATTAATTTATCCACTTCAAGCTAAGTTATGGTTGGGGGGATAGTTACTTTGATGTGTGGGTTTGTATCAACTTCCCCATATGTAGTTATATATTTCAATGGATTTGGATGCCACTTAGAGTATTTATACATTGGATTATATTGGCGTTTCAATTAGCACCTCTAGAGTGCTTATTGGAAATGAACAACTATTGCAAGTGTTATAGTACTACTCTTTGGATTATACAGAGGAAGAACTCTCTTTGTTGATGTTCTACATAAAAAAGGGTACTAAGGTTCCTATCTTTTTTACTCAATGATAGGACACAAGGATGCATAAACATAATGTGTCATAGCTAAGCTTTTTCTCTAGTTTACGCAGATCTTAACTATGACTAAACTAGCTTTGAAACTATCCTACCTCCCAAAGATTAACAGAGATGAGGGCATAGGAGCGAAATGGATGGGTTAGGTCACTTGAATCTGTCATCTCCATAGAATATGACCAAGGCTCTGAACTCTTGGATATATGCTAGGATAAGGTTTTATGCAAGTAAACACTCTTTATGGTAGGTTGGATCTCAGACTTGCCAAGGAGGAGGAACCCCTGTCTGAGGTATAGGCTAGGAAACAACAAAGTACAAAGAGTTGGGTATCAAGATTGCTAATGAGGAGGAACCCCTGTCTGAATTATAAGATGAAATCCAAATATTTAAACAACATCAAACGATAGCAATCGATGAAAAAATATCAAAGGAGGAGGAACCCCTGTCCAAGGAGGATATTGAAACAATAAATTATTTAGAACAAGATGTTGAATTAACTCAAATCTTAGACCCAGTATGCATGTTCCATCTAACTTTCTTCTTTAATCTTTTCCAAATAATTACAAATATTGGGACAACAAAGGCACAAAATCATGCACAATTACAATCAACCAATAAATTCTCATCCAAAAGTGAACAAATACAAACATGCAAAATTTGGCAACAATGGCACAACAATTTTACGTAGTAAATAAAGGTTAAAAAAATAATGATCACAAGGCTCTTATTTATAGAAACTCAAAGGAGTAGGAAACCCTAAAATTTATTTGAGTTAACAATCAGTTCTTTCCAATCAACAAGACTTATTCCTATGTCTAAATGTAGGTGAGCAAGCAGTTAACTGGAAATATACTTCAGTTAACTGAAACTAAAGAAAAGTCAAACTAGAAGTCTACCTCAGTTGACTGAAACCTAACTAAGAGTGAAATTAAATTACAAATGTGCCTCCAAAATAGACATCCAACTTTTATAGAGATTTCACATCCATAAATAGTGGGAGTCAAATCAGACATCCTTAATTAGTGGGATCTGACATGCATGATATGTGGGATCTGGAGTTAACTTGGAAAGGGGTATCAAGTTAACTCTAGTCATAGTTATTGCTACTTGGAGGGTAGGACGTCCTTCTTAGGGTGCTTTACACCTCATCACCACTAGTCAACAGTTCCTTTATCCAGTCATTGACCTCTTCAACCCCTGGGCAATCAATGATCTGCAAGATGACGATGTGATGTCTCAAAATTTCTTCACCTATCACAAGTTTCTTCTGATAGTCTATGTATTTGGCAGTTGCGTCATCCAACTTGGTATACATGGTTGTAAATTTTTCCAACTTGCAACCATTGGGATCATCAAGGAATGTGCTATGAATAACATCTCAGAATTGTTTTTGCATTGTTCCTATCTCAATGAATTCTCCTCCCTCATGCTGATATTCTATGTGAGGGAAGGATATTACCAACATTCTTGCAAAGTTGATAATACCTGTGACAATATGTTTGTATTCAATATCATAGGATTTCACCTTGTATGCCAACTATTCCTTCCAATCAAAAATATGGCGCTTGTTCTCTTTGGTGTTAGCTGATTGATATGCCAATTGCAAATCAGTGACTGTTATTTCATCCCTTGGCCTCTTCTCTGTTGTCCTCAATTTTGATTGTTGGATCTCTGAGCGGAGTCCATGTGCTCTATCTCTCAAATGGTATATTTTCACTAGTACACATCATCCTCTGATGACAAACTCATCCACTTGGTTTTTCAAGTGTTTTCCATATGTGATCAACTGATGATGGTTTTTCTCTGCAAGGAGATCTATTAATTCTCATGGAAAAGCAAAGAGGTTGGGAGTGTCGTGCATCAAGATGGAAATGTACATTCTCAATTGTCAGCTTTCAATCTGTAAGGCTGCTTTGTATTGGCCATCCTTAGCCATCCTCTCTTGGGTGCTCACTGAGGCTATTCTGAGAAGGTCTACCTCCACCTAACGAGTGGTCTTTTTGAGGTTCACCTTTGATAGTGTGAAGTCTTCAACCCTTACATTATGTATGTTTTTTCCTCAGGTGGGGCAACAATCTCTATGATGACCTCGTTATCTGCATTCCTTTCTACATGTGCTTGCTTCTTCAACTTTTTTCGGCGTGTCTTGAGGGACATGATCAAACTCTGTGAAGTTGAGTTGGTAGGACAACCTTTCCCTCTTCCTTCCAAGGAAACTCTCAAGCTAGATAGAATCCTGACTAGCCTTGTTGGAAGGAGGAATGTTGGCCCCCTGAATGTTGGATGAACAAGACTATGTTGTATTGACATCTCGTGGTGGCGAGTCCAAGTCGATGGGAAATTATGATTGTTGTAATGGTGGTGAAGTAGGTGGCTCTATCTCTATCATATGCATTGTATCTAATGCAACTACTTCTAGAATGGGCTCTATTTCAGTCGCGATTGCCTCAATCACTGGCTCTGGTTCGGCTGCAATAGTCTCTACTACCTTGGGTAATTTGGTGGCTATCTCCACCGGTACTTCTTGCTGATTTACATCATCCATCTGTGTTCTTCCCCATGGAATCCTTGACATCCGCATCCCTTTGGGAGGATTGCTCCACTACTTTCTTCTGGGTTTCTTCTTGGACATGGAAGGTAGTGTAGACTGAACCATTGGTGGCTTTGTTCGAGGGAGTACTACCTTCCTTATCCTCTTGCTATCTAGGTAGATTCAACTATTTTTGATGACTCTAATTGTTCTCTCCTCTATAGATTTTCTTTCTTTCGCATTTCGATCCACTCTACCGAGTGGTTGTGAATCCACTTGATCCATGAAGAAGGAAGGGAGAATGACTTATTCCTCATCGTCGAATAGGTCTTTTGACATGAAGTCAATAATTTTTGTTAGCTTAAGCCGACTATAGTTCCTTCTTTGCACCTTGAACTTATCATCATAATTGACCTAGTAATCTTCTATGGAAGATTCATGTGATGAGCAGTGCTTGAGATGTGTTGCATAGAGCCCTCTTGGATCATATGACCTCCTTTCAATGAGGTACTTGAGATTGAATCTCATTGTTTCTTGGCTCATCAACTTGGCATCAACCATTGTTTTACATCTATAGATTCCCATCTAAATGGGAAAGTTTGCAGCTGATTTCTTCTTCAAGCATAGGTGAGAGTGAACTTCAACCAACTATCTTAGGAATTCCATGAACACTACCTTATCTGAAGGGTAGCGTGCAATCATGGTGGGGTGACCATTGTAGCCATACACGCGTATGTAGGTGAAGGTGGGGAATTGAATAAACCAATATGCCCAATCCACCATTGCCTCCTTGGCTATTGATGATATATGCACATGTATCTCATGGTCAAGATCTCGTACGATGTGCATGATGAAGAGGTCATTCATCTTTTTAAAGTGTCATTCTTCTTGAGTAAACTCAAGACGTGAAAAGTATTCTTGGACCTTCTACACACCTAAGGTCCCCATAGTGTTTAGTGTCTTGAACTCGCCTTGGAAGGAAAATAGGTATACTAGGTAGGAACACATGTGGAAACTATGAGCCTCTAGAAACCCGGTAGTTTGTTGGTGGAGTATGTCACTAATCAAGGAGGCCTAGTCGAAATGTTCTCTTTTGCTGATGATCGTGGAAATGATGTATTACATCCATGGCTGAAATTGGTTGCCCACCTCATGTCTAGTGATCCTGCTAAGTAGAGTGATTAACACTGCATACTCATCTCTGAATTCTCCTCTTCCAACTAATTTGGGCAAGCTCACCTTTTTCACCTTTAACCATTGCTCAACCATTTTCAACGAACACTTGTCCTTTGAAGCTTTGAATTCCTTCTCGCATTCCCTCATAGATATGACCTTGTTGGTCAGGCATGGCGGAATAGCAAAAAAAAATTCAATGTCCTTTGGTTTCAAACTGTAGATCACTCTCCCATCCACTGATTTGATTTCTCTTATGGTAGTATTGTAATGCTTAATGCAATCAATTACAAGCTCCAAAATCTATAATGTGATATAAATTGATGCAACTTGAAACAACCCGAATTCTTTGATGTTTTGCAGCATTATTTGATTCATGCCCTCCAAATCCTTATAATTGACTTATGGGTTCTTTTGTTGTAGGTCTGTGTCAGTCATTTTTATGAAATCATGGTACAAGACCATCTTGGTCTTGTATTATACCTAGGAGTGTTGCATTCTGAAAGACTTAAAGATCAACTATGCACACGACCTTGTTCTGACAATTTCCAGAAACCCTTAAAAATAGCGTCTGCTGAGAAGTATTTTCTGGGAAAATTTTTGCACATGGGTTTTGTTCGTGCTTCAATTTTGAACAAACTCAATTCCTTAGATTTTTTTCTTCTGAGACTTTTCCAAAAAAATCCCTAAAAATAGGGCAACAAGTTTTTTGTTTCTTGAAAATTTCAAAAGATGGGTTTCACTAGAAAATTATGTTGATCATACCCAATTGGTCAGATTTGTGATAGTATGTTGCTTTCTGTGACATACAAGAATTTTAAGACAAAAGAGAGGAAGTAGACAAGAGGTGGATTGGAATTTATTAACTGCCTCTTTGTAAAAAAATTGCCTCTGAATTCAACCTCTGAGAATAAATCTCCTTATGCCTATGATCTTCAAAAAATATTGAAGAACTATCCAAAACCCATGCTAGATCTTGAAAATACGTCCTTGAGAGAAATTTGTTGTTTTGACCTTCAACCTGCAAAAGAATAAATGAAAAAGGGATGCCTAGCTTGAATATATAATGATTCAAGTTGAGATCCATCAAGTTTGAGCGCCAACTCATGATTGAAGCCTGATTTGGAGTTCAAAAGATGATTTCCATTGATCATGGAGTGTTTGGCCTCTTTTTGCCTCCAAAATTGCTTAACTCAAGTCAACATATTGCTTTTGACCTTTTAGGCATCCTTTCTTGAGTGTTGAACATATTTTTCATCATTTTCGAGGTTGAAGTACCTTTGTTTGATCCTTGCTCATGGTCGTTCAGTTGATCTTCGATGGTTGCCGACAAATCTGTTGTCAAGATGGAACTAGCTTGAAGAGGTATGACTGAGAGTCATCAACTTTAAAAAGTGATTTTGAGGTTCCAGATTAAAGGGTGCATTTCTTCAAGAGGGGCTCTTTTGACCTTGCCTTAGTCAATTTTGATGAGTGTTCTTCATCTTCACTATTTAGACCCTTCGTGCTTTGATCTAATGTTACTGTTGATTGATGAGTCAGATGACTCTACTTGATTGTGCATTAGGTAATTGGCTCGGTCTCAGAAAAGATGACCGATTCCTCAACTTTTGAAAGAAATTTTAGGCCCTTCAAATCTAAGGGCACCCCTGGCCAATAGGGGTGCTTTTGACTTGTTTGACTAATAATTTCATGTTATAAACCGCCTGCTTTGATCTTCGTCATTAGATGAATTAGTTATCAAATTCCTTCATTGATGGTTTTGTTATCGAGATCGATCAAAGTAGGGAAGATCATCTTGGAGGTCATTGAGTAAACTGGTTGCATATGTATGCCTTAAATACTAGCACCTTTCTTGAAGAGGGACACTTTTCTTTTGTGCTTAGCAATTTCCTTTCATTTGGCATGTTCTTCATTCAACATCTCCATGTTTCGTTGAAGATTTCCAGTGATTCTTGAATCAGATGATCTTGCTTGATGGTGTGTTGAATCCAACATTAACATGAAGAGGATGTTTGCATCTGATGGATTTGATGTCTACATTTTCCCTTTGAGATCAAAGGGCACCTTTCTTCAAGAGGGGTGCCTTTTGACCTTTTTGACTACATCTCTGCCTTGGTAACAAGGCGTCTTCCTTCTAGAGTTAGCCAAATTTTGGCCTTTTCGGTTTTGAGAATCTCCTTCATCGAACAACATATTTTTTAACCTTTTCCACCATGGCTTCTTTGTTGAAGTTTTTGAAGCTTAGCTTTCAGCACCTGGTACTAGACAATTTGCCATTAATGGTTTCAGAGCTCCTAACTTTGTTCTTGAAAAAATGAGAATAGACCCACCAGAGTAAAACATGTTTTTTGATGATTCTGATTTGACCAGTGTGATTGTGAAGTCGATTAATCCTATCAAAATCATTTTCAATCATTTCTGGGAAGGTCTTATTTTTGGGGGTTTCCCTAAAAATAGGGGCACAAAACCCTAATTTTCAATGTTTTATAATTTTAACCATATGTTCCTTGACAGAAACCCACAAAGACCTTATGTTTGGTTAGACCTAAAACAAACTTTTGACGACATTTTTACATGATTTAGCTCAATTTAAACATAATGCCAAAAAATTATTTTGAGTACAACAGATTGTTTACTTGAGTTTATATATCTTTAATCACTATTTTATGTGTGGTGTATTCAACACGTTTCTGCATTATTGTGTATTATTCATGAGTTGTAATATTGATTCAAATGCACAACTTGAGATTATGTTACTTATCAATATTATAATACCTTGTATTTAGTAAATGGGTGTACTTGTGATCTAAAATATAGTCTAAATTTATGGTAGACCATTTAGTGGGGTCACTACTAACTTCATAAGTGTAAAGTCCTATTATAGGGCTAAATAAGTGGCCAAATGATGTAAAAGGGTAAAAAAAATTAAATATTCATATTCCTCTTGGAAATTTATGTAGTTTAATACATAAAATCACCAATCAAGTTTGGATGTGAATGTTATGGGTTTGAAAAGCTTATTATTGAAGATGCACATGTTATTTAGATGCACATATTATTCAAGTGAATAGTTTGTTGGCAAGGTGAATGTAACATGTTTTAAACCACCTAAATGGTTTTTGGGCTGTTTTGGAAGCTTATTAAGGGTGTCTAATAATCGTATATGGAAAATAAGCATCCTACAAGCATCCAATTTATAAAAAAAATGATAGAAAATGAAAAGTGATATTTATAGTCAAAAATACCCCAAAAGAATGACTTTTGGCATTCTAAAGCATATGATCTTTCATTATGACACTTTTGGCCTTTTATATTTTAATGTTTGGGGAAGTTGAGGGGGTACCTTAGCTACCTTCTCCGCAACTAGGAGAAAGGAGATGAATTGGAATTCTCATTGGTGATGTAAGAGCCATTTTTGTAAGACACAACACATATATGCAAGTTTGATACAATAGGGGAGTGCTTGTTGAGGTTTTTGTGAGATATTTTAATGCACGATGAACTTATTGAGACCGGTTTGATCCTTATAATACCTCTATACTTTCTTTTTGCATAGTGAAACAAGAATTATATGCATTGTTCCATATTTGTTGATGATTTCCATAGCTAATTACACATTTATTGATATTTAAATCTCTATTATATTACATTTTCATGCCTTTAATAGTGTCAAAATATTGTAAATAACATCTAATTAATTATCAAAGTGTGTTAATAGGTCTTAACATCCAAATTTTATTTGTTGATGACTATATGTGAGGCATAGCCACCCCAATTTACAAATCAACTTATGAGATTGGAATTATTAATGAAAATGAATTTAGATCTATCTACTTGTGCTCATTTATATTTATTTCTGATTATTTATCAAAGGTAAGAAAATTTTGGGTTTATAATTTTGGGGGATGTTACACATATATTTACATGTTTGCCTCATAAAATATATTTTCAATGCATGACAAATAATCTTATCTCGAATCCAACAAAAATAACTTGATTGGTTTACATTGAAAAATGATCTAGTAAACATCAAACTTAGCCCACATTAACTATCAAATTGTAGTTTATTGTCCATATTCCTCATCAATAAAATCATTATCATTTAGAAATAACTTTTCACTTGAGACATTATTATTATTTAAGTCTCTTCATTGACACAAATAAATTATATGTAGTTCCAACTTTGAGTCTATACAATTATTCTTTTTAAACTTTTTATGAATCCATATGACGCATTCACAATAATATTATATAACTAGCTTTACCAACATAATGATTATTAATGAAAAATGAAAGCACAATGCTACGCATTTGATTTCAATAATAAATGATACGAAAATATCAATATTAATTTACCCCAAACCCAAAAAATGACATAGAGATCTAAAACAAATCCTTTGTAGTCATGCACTCCAAACTCAAGAAGAAAAATGATAATCCAATACTATATTCAAAAAATTATAACAATATATAACTCTAAATTGATAACCCATCTTTAAAATAATCGTTGGTTACACATAATCATTAAAGATCAAAATCCACTTTAAGCCATCTTCAAACTAATAAAATTAAAAACCTACAAAACTACACTTTAAGCAATACAAACCAAAACCTTCAAAACTTCACATCATCAATGTTAGTGTTTCTTAGATCAGATTATACAACTGAAAGCACTTAAAATATTGCAACACATAAGACAATAAACACAACAAGATACCCTGGGAAAACACTCCTCTTGAGGGAGAAAAACCCAACAAATGATTCTCTTATATAAAGTAGAACAAGAGCAGAAATTTGCTTACAACTTAGGCCCAACAATGGCCAATAATTATACAATGAAATCACACCTCTCCTAGATGCAAGATATACAAATGAATATGATCTTCCTTGAATTAAGACTGCTGCTATGAAGGTGTGAACTTCTGATCTAATTGCCAATTTACTTGATTAACTTGAATGAGTATAATGACAATAGAAGACCTTGTATATATACAATTTAGGCACCTCCTCAACTTAGGTCGGCCCTCTATGAAGAAACATAATAAATGATAATTACAAGGTAGGTCGGCCCAAGCAATAAACAATTCATGTGAATCATTATAGGGTTGGCCCTTTATGTTTGTCAAATGTTATTAACATAAATTAAATAGCCGAAAGGCTACCATTTAATTTATGCTTGCTTCTTGAAGCGTGTGCAATGAAGTGCAACCCTAAGCTGCTATAACATCAACACTCCCTCTTAGCTAGGGATGATACTTCCACCTACACACGACACATCATATCAATATGAAAACAAATAGAATATCACCTCATCGTGATATCAACCATCATGGCTACCTCCATAAATGGTATATACAAGTGCTCATCACTTAATGTGATGTTGTCACCTCAATGTGACTTTCACCATGGCTCCTCCAGAGGGTGATACACAAGAACAAGTAAATCATCATGGATTCACTCACGTGATGTTGTCATGGAGTCACACACATGACATCCACCATGGCTCTCCCAGAGGGTGGAAACAAGGGCTTTCACCTCAAATCTCGAAGAGAAATGCACTACCAAGGACTTGCACCTCAAATCTCTCTCAATAGAGAAATGTATTATCAAGGGCTTGCACCTCAAATCTCTCTCAATAGAGCAATGCATTACCAAGGGCTTACACCTCAAATCTCTCTCAATAGAGAAATGCATTACCAATTTAAGGATCACTGATACTGAGACTCTTTCTCAGTCAAGGCTGCATTCTCCACCATACCAAGCTTTTCTCGAAAGTACACAAACTTGATTATGGAGAGAGGCTTGGTGAGAATGTCTGTCGTTTGCTCATTAGTGCTAATATACCTCAAATGTATAGCTTTCCTCAGTACCATATCTCTAATATAATGGTACTTGATCTCAACATGCTTTGTTCTATCATGAAACACGGGATTGACATAAATCTTTACACAACTCTAGTTATCACAGTGTATAATGGTAGGCTCCACTGATTGTTAAAACAATCCTACAAGGAGCTTACGAAGCCACACTACCTCACAAGCTGCTACACAAGTTGCAATGTACTCTACCTCGGTTGTACTCAAAGCCACTGAAGACTATTTCCTGCTACACCAAGAAATCATAGTAGTACCAAAACTGAAGCAACAACCAGAGGCGCTCTTCCGATCTGAGACACATCCTACCCAATCAAAATCAGTAAAGCCATGTAACTCCAAGTTCTCACCTGAAGAATATCTCAGTCCATATCTAATTGTGCCACACAAGTATCTCAGGATATGTTTAGCTGCAACAAGATGTATTTTCCTTGGTTCACACATAAAATGGCTAAGTGCACTCATTGCATAGCAGATGTTAGGTCTAGTGTTAACTAGATACATCAATGAACCAATCAATTGTCTATACATAGTAGAATCCACTGGATTTGAACTAGCTGCAGCCTCCTTCAGCTTATCTAGATTAGTCTCCATGGGTGTAGACATAGGTTTGCAGTCGATCATACCAAACCTTTTGAGAATATCAATAGTATACTTGCCTTGACTTAGAATCATCTCATCTAGATTTTGCCAAACTTCTAAGCCAAGGAAGTAATGCATGAGACCTAGATTCTTCATCTCAAACTTTGAAACTAACTCCTTCTTGCATTTTAGAATTAGGTTTTCTTCACCAGTGATAATCAAATCATCAACATACAAAACCAGAATCAAAGCTTCACCATTTACTACCTTGAAGTAGAGGCTAGAATCTGCATCATTCTTTGAGAAACCCAGACTCAATAGATATTGATCAATCCTTTCGTACCAAGCACGAGGAGCTTGCTTAAGACCATACAAGGCCTTCTTCAGCTTGCCAACATGAGACTCCTTCCCATGCACCTCAAATCCTTTGGGTTGCTCAATGTAAACCTCTTTTTCTATTACACCATTCAGAAAGGTTGTCTTTACATCCATTTGGTGAATCTTCCATCCTCTAGATGCAACAATAGCAATGATGGTTCTAACAGACGTATATCGAGCCACAGAAGCAAAATTTTCTTCATAGTCAACTCCCTCTTTTTGAGAGAACCCTCTAGCCACAAATCTAGCCTTGTGCTTCTCAATGCTCCCATCAACTGCATGCTTGATTTTGAAGAGCCATTTAGAAGACACCACAAATTTGCCTTTGGGTCTAGGAACTATATCCCAAACATTTTTCTTAAGTATGGACTGATACTCCTCAGTCATGGCATCCTTCCATACTTGTTGACTAGAAGCTTCTTTGACGTTTGAAGGCTCTGACTCAATGATTTGACTCATCAAGGCAACATAACTAGAGAACTTATGAGGTCTCTTGCTTTCTCTGAAAGCTCCTCTTGGGGCTGCAAAACTTTCTGCCTCCTGCATTGTCCTACGAGCCCAAAGATGCCTTTTCTTTCCAATCACAATATCTAAAGGCCCATCAGTAGGATCCAAGGGGTCAACTAGATCATCTTCTTCTTTAGGTTCTGGAACCTCCTTCTGATTCTCAGGAATATGGTCAAATTCCATATCTTGAGGAGGTTCTTCTTCATCGATCTCCATAGGAGTGCCCTTGGATCTTCTGAAGGCAACATCTTCCTCAAATGTGACATCTCTACTGATCTCAATAGACTTCTAACCTAGAATGTAGATTCTGTAGGCTTTTGATGTCTCACTGTAGCCCACCAGAATTCCCTTCTTCCCAGAAGGTTCTAACTTTGTTCTCTTTTCCTTTGGAATATGAACATATATTGGACAACCAAAGATCCTCAAATGACTAACTTCTGGTTTCACCCCTGAGAATGCTTCTTCAGGAGTTTTATTCTCCAAGATCCTGTGGGGACTCCTATTCTGAATATAGACAGTTGTCCTAGATGCCTCAGCCCAAAGAGAGATTTGTAGATCTTGATCATGGATCATAGCTTTTACTGCTTCCACAATAGACCTATTTTTCTTTCAGCAATACCATTTTGTTGTGGATTATAGGGAACACTGAACTCCCTCTTAATCCCTGCTTCAATACAAAAATCATGAAATGTGCCAGAGGTGTATTCTCCACCATTATCAGATCTCAAGACCTTGATTCTTTTTCCAGACAGGTTTTCAACCTGTGCCTTGAATTCTTTGAATCTTTCTAATACTTCTTCAGATTCTTTAGATCTCAAGAAATAAATCCAAGTCTTTCTAGAGTAATCATCAATAAAAATAATGTAATACAAGAAACCACTAGAAGATGCAATAGACATTGGACCACATAAATCAGAATGAATGAGATCAAGAATATATTTAGACCTACTTTCACTAGAATGAAACGTGCCTTTTGTATTCTTGCCTAGGGTGCATCCTTTGCATGTACCTTCATGTTCCTGATTGAATTTCGAAAGACCGGTGACCATCTTCTCCATGATAGGTAATGCGCGAAAGTGAATGTGGGCCAATCTTCGATGCCATAGATCACATATGCTGGAAGAGCTATGCACAAGAGCTTGAAGGGGGTCAGTGCATAGCCTATAGAGACATTCATGTCTAACTCCAATCACTTGAGCAGTTTTGAAGTTGGATTTCTTTGCCCATATAATAACTTTGCCTTTAGAAAATGCAACTTGATAACCCTTGTCTTCTAATGCTGAAATGGAGACAAGATTCCTCTTTATCCCTGGAATGAACAATACATCATTCAACTCCAATGAGATCCTAGAATCCAGGTGAAGAGTGGAGTTTCCAACTCCTTTCACAAAATATCTAACATCGTCTCCAATAATGACTTGTTCACTAGAGTTACTCTCCACTAAGTTTGAAAGGTGTTCCCTGAAACCGGTGATGTGCCTTGAGGCACCACTATCAATCAACCAAGTGTTGGTGTCAGTAGATACATTGCTTGACAAGGCTAAACATAACAAATAATCACTGGAGTCCTTCTGCGGAGCAACTTCTTCGACATTTGTGGTGGCAACCTGCTTCTTAGGTCTGAGAGGACAATCCTTCGCAAAGTGACCATACTTATCACAACAAAAGCATTGAATCTTGGACATGTCTCGTTTCCTTTTGAAGGCGAGAGCACCATCATTTCCATTTTCTCGATTCCTCTTGAAGAACCCTTTCTTAAAACCTTTTCCTTTCTTCGATGAATGAGAGGCAAGAACATGTATTTCTTCATTCTTTGAACTTTGACCAATTCCCATAGCCGTTAGTCTTGACTCCTCTTGAATGCAATCAATCCTCAATCGATCAAACTTGGGAAGTTTAGATATTGCATTGATTCCTTGAATAAACAACTCCCATGAAAGCGGAAGAACATTGAGAGCAAGCATAGTCAAGTCTTTGTCATCAATCATGTGACCAATTGTGGAGAGCTGATCTCTTATCTCTGAAATCCTCATGAAGTAAGTGATTACAGATTCTCCTTTTTGCATTTTCACATGATGAAGTTGTTGCTTCAGTGCAAGTGCTCGACTGGTGTTGTTGATTTGATACATCTCTTCCAAGGTTGTAAACATTTCTCTTGTTGTATCCAACTTGAAGATAATCAGTACAACATGGTCCTTGACGGAATCAACCAACACTTTCTTTGCCCTAGTATCTTTCTTCCTCCACTGTAGCTTCTCTTCTTCCTCCTCAGGTTTGGGAACTTTTGTTTTCACAAACTCAGCCAAATCATTCTCTTCTAATGTGAGCATGATCCTGAACCTCCATGATGTGTAGTTCAAAACTCCTTTGAGTCTATCCTCGATTTTCAGACCATTCACCATCTTGAAATTTGAATTAGGAGATAGACTGAAAAAGATTAGAGTGAGTGATGCAAACTAAATCTGATCACGATCTTTTTCACACCCGCTCTGATACCATGTTAGTGTTTCTTAGATTAGATTATACAACTGAAAGCACTTAAAATATTGCAACACATAAGACAATAAACACAACAAGATACCCTAGGAAAATCCTCCTCTTAAGGGAGAAAAACCCAGCAAATGATTCTCTTATATAAAGAAGAACAAGAGCAGAAATTTGCTTACAACTTAGGCCCAACAATGGCCAATAATTGATACAATGAAATTGCACCTCTCCTAGATGCAATATATACAAATGAATGTGATCTTCCTTGAATTCGGACTGCTGCTATGAAGGTGCGAACTTCTGCTCTAATTTCCATTTTACTTGATAAATTTGAATGAGTATAATGACAATAGAAGATCTTGTATATATACAATTTAGGCACCTCCTCAACTTAGGTCGGCCCTCTATGAAGAAACATAATAAATGATAATTACAAGGTAGGTCGGCCCAAGCAATAAACAATTCATGTGAATCATTATAGGGTTGGCCCTTTATGTTTGTCAAATGTTATTAACATAAATTAAATAGTCGAAAGGCTACCATTTAATTTATGCTTCCTTCTTGAAGCGTGTGCAATGAAGTGCAGCCCTAAGCTGCTATAACATCAACAATAAACACCTCAAAGCCACCTTTTATCAACTTGAATTTGAAATAAAAAATGAAATATCAACTTTGTTCATTTTTTCAAATATTATAAGATAAAACTTTGACAATTCAAGAATTTGTTAAGTGCAGAAAATCATCAGCCTCAATTTTTTCCCTCATGCCTTTTTTTCAACAAAACTCATGATATTATTTATCTTATTATTGATCACTAAAATCATATATATCATCCTTTCTTGCTAACAATTTTATTTTTCCATGTCATTATTTATCTCGCTAACAATGAACATATGCAAAATTGAATTTAGTCACAAATAAATATGAATTGACCTATAATAGTAAGATGGATGTGTGAATCTACAAGAAAAAACTAATCAATTTTATATTTCTAATTAATCATTCATGATAATTAAACAAGATGCATTAAATTCATACTCGTAAGGTATTTAGACAAAGTAAAAAATTAGCTCTTATCTTGGAAATAATGATGGTTTAGTTTAATTTGAGATAAATAAAGAAATTGAGTTTTTAAAACAAGAGTAGGTCAATTTTTAGAAATAATATATACAAACAAAAGTAATTATATCATTTATACATCTCTAATTTTCAATTATTTTCTTAGATGTTTCATGTTCAAGTGTCTTATGCTTGTGTTACATACTCATGCTTATTATCTATTTCTATACACATTATTATATCATGCTTTATTTTTATCCAATATTTTTCTCTCCTTGATTTATGTTTATAATTTTATGACACACACAAAATTAAGGAGGAATATTATCCTCAAAGTTCAATTGCATAGTTCATAAGGAATATGAATCATTGCTCTTGATATTATTCTTTCATTTATACCCGTCTTTTTTTCCTTTTCAACTTTGTTGTACTTGTTCATGTAGATTCACATGGACACAAAGGTGAGAGAAAAATGTTAGAGTGAAAATGAATACCTTACATTTTAACCGTTCATTTGATGCCACTTGACATGGTTGTCCTAAGTATGCAATCCTAACACATTATTTTGAATGGTTTGACTTTACCATTAACCCCGATTTCCAATTGACTCTTAGAAAAAAAACTTAAGTCATACTTAGAATTTTTTAGATCTTAGATTGTAAATTTATATTCTAAAGCCAAGTCTATATGCATTTAGATGATCCATGATAATTTCATGATATAATTGAATCTCATGTTCAAAATTCCAATTTCAAAATTCACCCCAAGCCCAAGCTAACTTAGTTTCAAATGGCCATCATGCACTAACTATAATGACCCCATCCTTGGGTAATTAAAATTTTCTAACATTTCATTTCAAACATATAATAGTAACAATTAACAAAGTCATTACAATAAAATTCTTCCTTTCTTTATTGATAAATACTTGCAAGTTTACAATATATATTTCCACATGAATTCCATTTTCATTGTAAATATAAATCAGAGTACAAAAGTAAAACAATTACATACATAGCTCGAAAGCTTTTTGCACAAATAGTAGTAAGATGGTCCAGTTTCCCTTCCTTTTAAATCTTGGTGTATCTGTCGCCTGCTGTGGAGGAGAAACATCACTCAGGCGCTTTTTCGCCAACCACAGACTATTAATGCGGTCCCCCGCACATCTATCATTCAATAGATGGCCCTCCCTTCGAATGAAGAGATTGGTAAAGTAACCAGCTGTGACAACCCAACTAAGCATAGTGTTGTGTCTTATACATCTAGGAATTGCTATTTCACAATCCCGAACTAGCATGATGGATCACAATGAACTAACAGGGTAGTCTCAATTATCTCACATCTAAGTGGATATCGTACCTTCCACTACTTTGGCCAAAGTATTCACATTCAGTACTTCGAATGAAGGTCATCTATCATATACACTACTCAAGGTCGATTTGACTTAAGGCTATCTTACACCACGCATAAGTATCATCCTTTACTTTTGGATAATCTTTTATCCCAAACTAACCTACAACATTTTTCTAAGAGATTTACACAAGATAGGTATATCTTGTTTCAAATTACCTACCTTTAGACATTCTACTTCCATAGCTACATAAGGGAGGTGTATCCTATTTTAGACAACCTACCTTCAAACAAACTACTTAATCAGGAATTGGAATACAATCAACAAGGGTCCCTCGGGTAACTCCTAACATGAAATTCTTTATCCATGGAGTACATAGCTTTTCCTAGTTTACTAACTTTAAAGCTTTAGACTACCTTGGTACCGGTTCCATCCTCGACCTAGTATTTAATAACTAGTTCCTCTTTTCCTTTATATAAGGAATTCAAGTAGTATTCAAGTAAATTCATTTCAAACATTACCTTTATAACATGGACTATCTATTCTTCCATAACAAGCTATAGACATGATTTTCCCTTATAAACGAGTTTTCCTTTTATAAACAAGTCAATCCCAAGAATTCAAGCTATTCTAATGAAATCAAGCTATTTACTTAAAAACAAGCTTTCTCAATGAAATTAAGTATTTCTTAATAACAAGCTATCCTTTTCAGAAACCAGCATTCCTTTCACAAACAAGCTTTCCCTAAGATATTTCATAATAACAAGCTATTTTATTCCAACAAAATTTCTTATACTTTCCTATTTTACTTCATATCACAAAGCAAAGTAATACATAATTTAATCAAGCAAATTAATTAAATCAACAGAAGTATTTGAAAGACATTTCACATGCCTGTTTCCTTGTTGTAAATGATTATAGTCTGCAGCTATCTCTCTTCCTCCTTTAATATCACTCCTCTCAATTATGGTTTCTATTATTGGTTTTGTATTTTATGCTTGCAGCATATAAAAATACCAGTCTCTCAGAAATGGTGATGGGATATACGCAAATTGGCTCTCAAAACAAATGCTTCTACATCAATGACAGAGTATGGTTCTCAAACAAATGCTTCTACAACAATGACATAATATGATTCTCAAAACAAATGCTTCTACAACAATGACAGAGTATGGTTCTCAAACAAATGCTTCTACAACAATGTCAGAATATGGCTCTCAAAGGGAATTCGGTTTTAAGCAAAAGCAGATAAGAAATTCGTGTGTAAGACAATGAGAGAAACTCCTATATATATAGGTTTCAAATTCTCATGCTTACTACATTGTAGGCATGAAAATTTGACACCTTTCTCATTGACAATGTCAACTTATGTTGTGGTAGTAATCTAGCAAGATACTTCGCAAAAAAAAGAGAGATGATTCGACCTAAATCATGAAGAATGTTTCTACTCTCACATGGAAAATTATGAATGATAGACACCTACAGTATTCACCATAAGTGCCAAAAAATGGAGGATTTAGTTTTCATTGCAGAAAAGGTCAAAGGTGGAATGTGTTCCATCTACCCTAGACTTTGGGCCTCCTCACGTTTTCGCAAATGGTGTCACTGCAGGCCGTGACCTAGTCTCCTAGGCGTAGGTTTCGTAGCCGCAGGTTTTCCATTTTCCTATTTTTAACATTTCGACCTTTGCCAAAAACGTATAACACATATGGCGTATTTCTTTTACCTGTAGATTTCGGTGAATGAAATTCACATTACTAAGCTTTATTTCATAGCTATAAGGTATTCGATAAAGCTCATTTAACATTCGTGTGTTTTCCTTCCTTCCCACGGTGAAATAAATTCGCATATTCAGCATAACTCAAAGTTTATAAAATGCTTGAAAAAGAATAAACATTTATTTAATTCTCCAGGCATATTTCATACGAATTTTCCCAAAAAGACTATAGAAGTTATTTATTATTTCCAAGGTAATAATTATTTAAAATATAAAAATGTTATATTTATATTTTGCATTATATTAAATATATCCTATTATAGTTTTATTTACCATATTTAAATAAATATATATATATATATATATATATATTTAAATGTTTCACTATTTAAATATTACTTATAGATATATCTATATATTTATTCCAGGTAAAACTATAAGAACATTTATATTAAATATATATATATGAACACATTCAAATATTTACATTTAAATATATCTATACATATTTATATTTAATTATCCAAATACGTGTATTACAGGCCAGTCAGCGTACCCTTAATACATGTGTTTGTACAAACATGTATATATACGTTTAACTGTAAATTCTAGGCATCAATATAATGTTATAACAACATTATAGCTAGTGTGCATATGTTTATAGGTGTGCCAGCCATGTATACGTATCCGTATGTATGCCATGTCGACACATGTGTATGGCATAATTATTGATCATCATACATCTGTATCGACATGTCATACATGTTGTTACGTACATATGAGTGGTACATGTATACGCATATACATCCTGTCTATACCACACTTATCAATTCACATTTCGCATTCAAAGCTCACAGAATAGTAAGTCAGTCAACAAGTAACACCACTCATAAAGCATAAAGAAGTAATCCAAAACTCCTAAGCCTAAGGATGACTTACTAAGATAACTCAATATGACTCAGTTCCCAAAACCCTTAGTGAAGTGTGTGTATGCTCAATTTGATCAACTTTATCGGTTACTCAACCAAGCCCCTCTCCCGAGTGATGTCTCCCCTCCGCCCGAAGGAATAGTTCCTATTCTTGCAACCATAGACATAGAATCTCGACAGTTACTTGTTCACAACATCAACAGTATACAAAACATCTTAAGTTAGAATATTCATAATTTAATTCTATGCATGCAACATAACATCAATAGAAGTATCAATCAAATAAGGCAACCATTAAAATAGAACTCGTTCACTTTAATAATAAACACATGTTTTATTCATCTCAAAGATTCAAACATTACAATCAATTTCCCTATGCAATAGTAGCTATACAATCGGGGTCTAACATACTCCCCCCCTTATGATTCATCATCCTCGATGACCTAAGGTTTTATTCAAAGCATAAAATCCTAACACTACATTTATTCTTCATTCTTGAAAATTTCAAGAATGTTTGATCAGTGTAATTTGGACATCAACTTGTCCATCATTCATGACAACATGTTTCCTTTGCTGAAACATAGCCTTTTGAGTAGGCAGTGAGTTGTCATGTTGTTGGGTACCAGAAGTTTTGTTAGGACATTCATTTGCATAATGATTACCTTTACAAATAAAGCATCCTGCTCTTGGCCCTTTTTTCTCTATGATTTCCCCAATTTTATTAACACCTTCACTAGCTCTGCTAGTGTCATCATACCTTGAATTGTCTCTTTTCGATTCTCTTCTGAATTCCTTTTCATTGAAGTGAGATCTCTTCCCATTCTTCTTTGCTGCATCATGCGCAAATTCTTCCTTCTTGGGGGCAATCTTATCGGGGACCTCAGTATCTTTCTTTTGTTCTTCCCCTTCACACTGGGTTGAGTCTGCCTTAAGCTTTTGTTCCTACTTAATGGATTTTTCATACACAAAGTCCATTGTGTTTGGACCATGCATATTGACTTCACCTCCAATAATTTTGTTAAGTCCCAAGATGAATTTCCTCATTCAGAATCGTTCATCTTTATGATAGATGGGGACATATCGAAGAAGTCGAGTAAACTTCTCCTAGTACTCATTGACTGACATGGTCCCTTGCCTCAATTCTTGAAAATCAGAGTTTTTGGTAATAATAGAGTTGTGGCAACCATCGCTTGCAGAAAATCTCCACAAACTCTTCCCAAGTCAGCTTCCATGAACTTATATCAAGTTCCAACTTTTTGTTCATCCACCAATTAGAGGCCTCACCTGCTAATTGGTATGCTCCCCATGTTGCTTTAGTCACCTCATCGTAGTTCCTTATTTAAAAGTACTTCTCCATTTGGACTAGCCAGACTTCGGCTTCATCACTGCCTGCACTACCATCAAACTTTGGCGGTATTATCTTCTTCATGTCACGAGATAGCTCTATGGACACTATCTTCCTGTTCCTTTCAGCAGAGTTGGTTGGTGATTTTTCCCTATCATTGTGGTTTTCACCACGTCCATGAGATGAACTTTCACCTTCTGTGTTGTTGTTGGTTATTTCCTTCTCCAACCTTTCTTTCTCTCTTTCATTTTCCAAGCTAGTTAACCTTGCCAAAATCAAGTCGAGTGTTGCTTCTACACCAGTGGTTCTTTGTTCCTCTTCTCGACTTGTACCAGGATTATTTCTTGTCCTTTCATACACTTTCAGCATGTTTTAAAAGCTTGACTTAAACTTGAATGTTTAATACAAGTTAGCCTAGTTGTACTTTTAACCATCTTTTGGTAAAACATATAAGCATACATTCACAAGATTTTCATGCTAGTTTTGGGTTTACCATTTTCACTTATTGACTAAAATAATATATTGCACATTCACTCAACTGAATGTTTCAAAGTATGATCATGGTTTACACAACCCTATATTTTATTTGCTAAACTGAAATACCCTTTCAGGATTACTAAGCAACTACTTGTACACAATATATTATTTAAGATCTAAATCTTGTAAGTGAAGTTTTTCCAAAAACATTGTTTTCTTTGATGAGTTTTGTCCACTAGAACATTATGTTAGTTCTACTAATACAAACATATTGATCTGTCTTATGTTCTACCATTTTCCTTAAGAGAGTTTTCATGTCCTACCTATGATGACATCCGGTCTTCATTTCCTGGTATACTAGACATTACCTTGCCACATTCCGTGCAGCCTCTTACTCTATCTTTTCCTAGGTTATAGTGGTTTCTCATCTGACACTTTCCATTGTCATTCCGATGTCCTAATCTTGACATTCCTCTCCTTCATTGGAGTCATAAAACTATACTACAGCATAAGGTTTATACTGCTCATTCATTCTAACTTGATTGCATAATCTTTCGCAATTCTAGGTAATAACATAAATTATTTTTCTTTCACTTTTCCTAAGTTCTTTTCTCTTGCAGTTGCAGCACAAGAACTTTTCAACCTTTATCTTTTGATAAGGTTTACGCGTTGTTGCATAATGAGCTCATAGGTTTCAGTGCAGAACCTGGTAGCTTTGATACCACATGTAATGACCCCATCCTTGGGTAATTAAATTTTTCTAACATTTCATTTCAAATATATAATAGTAACAATTAACAAAGTCATTACAATAAAATTCTTCCTTTCTTTATTGATAAATACTTGCAAGTTTACAATATATATTTCCACATGAATTCCATTTTCATTGTAAGTATAAATCAGAGAATTTCTTTTTGCACAAGGAATATCCATCAGAGTAATTAAATAAATCAGAGTACATAGCTCTTAACATACATTTGCACTCGAATAGCTTTTGGTAAGGTAGTCAAATGTCCAGGTTACCTCATCCTTTCAAATGTGGAGTATCTGAGCCTACATCAGCTTAATCAGGAATTGGAATACAATCAACAAGGGTCCCTCGGGTAACTCCTAACATGGAATTCTTTATCCATGGAGTACATAGCTTTTCCTAGTTTACTAACTTTAAAGCTTTAGACTACCTTGGTACCGGTTCCATCCTCGACCTAGTATTTAATAACTAGTTCCTCTTTTCCTTTATATAAGGAATTCAAGCAGTATTCAAGTAAATTCATTTCAAACATTCCCTTTATAACATGGACTATCTATTCTTCCATAACTAGCTATAGATAGGCTTTTCCCTTATAAACGAGTTTTCCTTTTATAAACAAGTCAATCCCAAGAATTCAAGCTATTCTAATGAAATCAAGCTATTTACTTAAAAACGAGCTTTCTCAATGAAATTAAGTATTTCTTAATAACAAGCTATCCTTTTCAAAAACCAACATTCCTTTCACAAACAAGCTTTCCCTAAGATATTTCATAATAACAAGCTATTTTATTCCAACAAAATTTCTTCTTATACTTTCCTATTTTACTTCATATCACAAAGCAAAGTAATACAAAATTTAATCAAGCAGATTAATTAAATCAACAGAAGTATTTGAAAGACATTTCACATGCCTGTTTCCTTGTTGTAAACGATTTCAGTCTGTAGCTATCTCTCTTCCTCCTTTAATATCACTCCTCTTAATTCTGGTTTCTATTACTGGTTTTGTATTTTATGCTTGCAGCATATAAAAATACCAGTCTCTTAGAAATGGTGATGGGATATACGCAAATTGGCTCTCAAAACAAATGCTTCTACAGTAGTGACAGAGTATGGTTCTCAAACAAATGCTTCTACAATAATGATAGAATATGATTCTCAAAACAAATGCTTCTACAGCAATGACAGAGTATGGTTCTCAAACAAATGCTTCTACAATAATGTCAGAATATGGCTCTCAAAGGGAATTCGGTTTTAAGCAAAATCAGATAAGAAATTCATGTGTAAGACAATAAGAGAAACTCCTATATATATAGGTTTCGAATTCTCATGCTTACTACATTGTAGGCATGAGAATTTGACACCTTTCTCATTGACAATGTCAACTTATGTTGTGGCAGTAATCTAGCAAGATACTTAGCAAAAAAAAGAGAGATGATTCGACCTAAATCATGAAGAATGTTTCCACTCTCACATGGCAAATTACGAATGAAAGACACCTACAGTGTATTCACCATAAGCGCCAAAAAATGGCGGATTTATTTCTCATTGCAGAAAACGTCAAAGGTGGAATGCGTTCCATCTACCCTAGACTTCGGGCCTCCTCATGTTTTCGCAAATGGTGTCACTACAGGCCGCGACCTAGTCTCCTGGGCGTAGGTTTAGCAGCCGCGGGTTTTCCATTTTCCTATTTTTAACATTTCGACCTTTGCCAAAAACATATAACACATATGGCGTATTTATTTTACCTATAGATTTCGGTGAATGAAATTCACATTACTAAGCTTTATTTCATAGCTATAAGGTATTCGATAAAGCTCATTTAACATTCGTGTGTTTTCCTTCCTTCCCACGGTGAAATAAATTCGCATATTCAGCATAACTCAAAGTTTATAAAATGCTTGAAAAAGAATAAACGTTCATTTAATTCTCTAGGCATATTTCATACGAATTTTCCCAAAAAGACTATAGAAGTCATTTATTATTTCCAAGGTAATATTTATTTAAAATATAAAAATGTTATATTTATATTTTGCATTATATTAAATATATCCTATTATAGTTTTATTTACAGTATTTAAATATATATATATATATATATATATATATATATATCTATATTTAAATGTTTCACTATTTAAATATTACTTATAGATATATCTATATATTTATTCCAGGTAAAACTATAAGAACGTTTATATTAAATATATATATGAGCACATTCAAATATTTACATTTAAATATATCTATACATTTTTGTTTTTAATTATCCAAATACATGTATTACAGGCCAGTCAGCGTACCCTTAATACACGTGTTTGTACAAACATGTATATATATGTTTAACTGTAAATTCCAGGCATCAATATAACATTATAACAACATTATAGCTAGTGTGCATATGTTTATAGGTGTGCCAGCCATGTATACATATTCGTATGTATGCTATGTCGACACATGTGTATGGCATAATTATTGTGCATCATACATATGTATCGACATGTCATACATGTTGTTACATACATATGAGTGGTACATGTATATGCATATACATCCTGTCTATACCACACTTATCAGTTCACATTTCACATTCAAAGCTTAGAAAACAGTAAGTCGGTCAACAAGTAACACCACTCATAAAGCATAAAGAAGTAATCCAAAACTCCTAAGCCTAAGGATGGCTTATTAAGACAACTCAATCTGACTCAGTTCCCAAAACCCTCAGTGAAGTGTGTGTATGCTCAACTTGATCAACTTTACCGGTTACTCGACCAAGCCCCTCTCCCGAGTGATGTCTCCCCTCCGCCCGAAGGAATAGTTCCTGTTCCTGCAACCATAGACATACAATCTCGGCTGTTACTTGTTCACAACATCAACAATATACAAAACATCTTAAGTTAGAATATTCATAATTTAATTCTATGCATGCAACATAACATCAATAGAAGTATCAATCAAATGAGGCAACCATTAAAATAGAACTCATTCACTTTAATAATAAACACACGTTTTATTCATCTCAAAGATTCAAACATTACAATCAATTGCCCTATGCAATAGTAACTATACAATCGGGGTGTAACACTAAGTCTCATGCAATTATTTTTTAACTTGATGTGCCTATTTTTTGTATAAACAAACAATCCCTAGGTCATTATACATCATCTAGGAGCCATATATTAGCATCAACTATCACCCCTATCTTCTAGAACAACTCATTTTTAGAATTTATCTACTAAGAATCACTCTTGCCCTTGTCTTAATACCACTTTGCATTAACATTTTTTATTTCATCATCCCTGACAGATATAAAATACTTAATTTCACACTAAATAATTATGTCACCCATATGTTTAGGTAATAAGTTTCATGTTCTAAGTTCCATGTTCCATGTTATCACACACTACCACACCCACAAAATCATCATTTGTATTGTTTATTGTTATCTTCTAACATTTATCAAAAACTATTAAATAAGATCTAGGGGCTTAGCATAAGGGGAATATCCTTACTTAGTAGAGTCCTTAATGTGTTTATAAACATCTCTAGTCTTTATTATAGTTGTCTATAATCAATCATATCTCTATTTGTAGGTAGATAAGGTTTACAATCATTAGGGTTGTTGATGTGGTTAAAGGCCATTTTCACGAGCCAAAGATCATATCCATGAGTGCAAGGACCACTTGCATGGTAGAAGTGACCTATATTCTTACATGATTCCATAATTTGAATAGTGTATTTATTTCACCTTATTCACTTTGGATATAGCATAAAATTCCATTTATCAACCTTTTATTGAATCTAAATCCTTCTCCTCTTTGAATTAAAGGTATGGAATTTTTTTTATTCTATTTTTAAATAAAATCTTAGATACTTATTTCTAATTGAAATATTTATCTAGAGTACTTTATTAGAAGGGAAAAAAATTATTTTTAAGTGTAACTAAGGATAATCTAATTATATATATATAAGCATAAATCAATGTAGCTAATAAGTTATAGTTGGGCAACCAAAATTTAACATGTATTTTCTATTTAAGAAAATTAAAATGAGAAGGTAGGTATAATTAGCTCATTAATCGAAGATTAATTACCACTTGATGAAGATTCTAGAAATATTATGTATCTTTGGTCTAGAAATATGGTCTTTCTATTATAATGATCTTTATTTATGTGTTGGATATGCGTTATATCAAAGGAAAAGTTCATAGGTCTAGAATAAATTTATGGTCACAAACTAGTCCTTTGAATCTTAGGTTTATCCTTGTGCACTATGGAGTTCTACTTTCTATATGAATATTTGTCTATGTTACTCCTTTAGAAATTTTAGGACTGAAAGTACTTAAAAATACCTTAAAGGGTTAGTTCATTGCAACGAGATGATTTCTCCTAGATAAACCCCTAAAAATAATACAAATATCAAAGATAATAAGAAAGACCCCTAAAATGTAAATTCATTACTTCTTTTAAAACATCAAATCAAAATGTGTCTCTAATAATTACTCTTTTGATGCTCTAGAATGAGAGAGAGATCACATCTATTTTTGATGATGTTAAAGTGAATGCATTATTCGCCTTCAAATAGTAGAACATAACATTATAAGACACAAACATGTAATTAGTTAGCTCTAGCGAGAAAGGTAAAAGGGTTAGTTGGAAAATTTTAAATTTTAAATTTTAAGAAGGAAGTGGACAAGTTTATAAACATAGGGTTTCCCTATAAATATAAAAATATTCCAAAGTAATGAAATGATCATATCCATATGAATAATAGCTATATTATAGTAGTTGAATGGATGGGTGTAATAAATGTCTAGTATATAGGTAGATGATTAGAAGTATGATTAAGGATAAAGTAATGTGAGAATATATGTAGGAATATAAGGTAGGACTAGATGTGGTAGGATAAGATTAAGGTAATAAGCCTAACTTCACACAAGATTGTGTCATTTATCACTATGTGCATGTATTGAGACATTTACTCAAAATTGACATAAAACTAAATGGGAAATGATATGGGTATGATAAGACCACCAATACATTTTTTCACCTCTTTGAGTTGTATGAATCCTAAAATTATCATGCAACTCAAAGTATGTAGCACTCACAAACATGCATATAAAGTAAAAATTCATACATCAATGGATATGAAATGGGGTCTCTATAAAAATAATTAACCTTTTAATATTTCATTGTGTAAGTATTTACTTTGGTATGTTCTCTCCATGAGATCTTGCAAAATAGAGAAAAGTGTGTTATAAGTAACTTTTGTTGAGCACAAGTGAAAACCAAGAACAAAATAAGAGCTTTCTTGATTTTCTAGAAAATATGAATAATAAGAAATGGGTAAAATTGAGAAATTTTACTTGTTCAAAAAGTGGAATGATGTGTTTGACATGGTAGGAATGGGATGCAAAGGCACATGAATGGTAAGGAATAACATATGATAATTCTTTGCCTAGTCAAGACTTGTAGCACTCATCATTGCTTGAAAACTCAACATAGTAATGTTTGTAACAATATATTCCCTCCCTTCAATTGGTTATATCCACAAGATGCAAGTAAGTAAAGGAGAAGGAAAAATCATACATGAAAGAAAATGTAATATAGAGTTAAGCATGTGAGCATGCAATCATGTAAGGTAATAACAAGGACATTACATTGTGTTCTAAGAATGTCAACATATAAAATGATAAAACATGTTAAGCAGATGGGCTATAGGTAACATCAAGGAAGACAAGTTGACATCAAAATGGGTAATATAAAATGGTGATATTTCCCTAAAAAACCAAAAAATCCCATTTAATTTCATAGTGCTCTAGAGAAGCATATACCCACAATGTGGTGTCCAAGAGAATGAATGTGCAACGGTGAAGATTTTACAAGACAATAAGTCTCTAGTGGTAACATGGAACTAGCTATACTAAAATAACATGTAAGGGTAGGTATGATGATCCAATATATAGGGAACATATGGTGAAAATATAGCTATGAAAGCCTAGGTAATGAGAAAGTAAAATACATGAGCCCCCCCTAAATGTAAATATGTAAGCTTGGAGCTCCAAAAAGGCATGTCCATGATAATGTAATCTATGAGATGGAAGGCATAAGGCCATCAATGTCTAGTAAGGATGCATTAAAATGAAGACAAGACAGGGGAAACCATAGTGTTGCCTAATATAAGGACACAATAATGAAAGCTTAAAATTTATTAGGGAAGGTATGATGATCTCAAAATATAAATTCTAAGGATATGACATGAGAATCTCAAATGTCATGAAAAAATGCTCTAGAATCATGATGTAGCATGGAAGGCTCAATAAGTAACTTTAGGAAGTATGATATATCAATATAAGATCAATGTGTATGCTCTAGTAAGTAGGGTATATCAAGAACATATAGATATTTGTCAAATACCAAGAATCATATCATGGAATAGGTGTAAATAAGAATTGACATGAAAACAAAATCAATATAGTAAGGAGCTAGGGACATAAAAATCCAAGTTGCTGAAAACAAGAGATAAATAGAGAATACAAAGTTAAGAAGATACCCTAGAGTATGAAATAAAATTAAAAAATCTAGGTAAGAATATTACAAGCATATATGATGTAAAAGTAAAGGATAAATGGAAGCCAAAAATTCCCTAAAATGAGAGAAGAAAATAAAAAAAAGATAAAGGAGAGATGGAATCAAAATGCCTCAGAAGTAGGGGAAAATAAATATGAGATGAAATATAGAAGGTGAAAAGAATATGGAAGGTGTAATAAATAAGGCATGAGCTAAAGTCTAAAGTGGAAAAATAAATAGAAAAAAGAAGGAAATCAAAGAGGAAGAGGAAATTCCAAGCTATCACTATATATTGATATATGTCATAATGATGATCATAAAATAATTAACATAATTATTTTTAGGTGACAAATTTTGCACCATAGGTGGTGGCTAATCTATGAGATCATCTTCATCTTTCCTAAAGAAACTATTCAAATTATCTTCTTGTTCTTTTTATTTTTACTCTTCTTTACTTTCCTTTTCAATGACATTTGCTTCCTCCTAATATTTAATTTCTTCATATTGGGTGAAAATTTATGTTCCATAAGTAAAAAAATTAGGAACCTACATTTTTAACCCACTCTTGCTTCTTAACTTGTCATTTTCTTGAATGATAGACATTGGATGCACCAAAAATTTATTTCTTTTGTTTTTGTATTGGATTTTGTGAATGAAATTCAATTATGTGTTTTTAAATATTTTTTACACCCTTATTTTGTTCTTTACTTCAATTATTCTTGATACATAAGTAATGCATTTCTCATAAAGAGAATTAGAATGCATGCTTATATCAAAACCCTCTTGAATATTAATCTCTAGTTGTACAATTTGAGGCTTTTTTAGATTTAGATGATCTTTAGCTAACCTCTTATGAATATTTCAAAAATGTATCTTGTACAAATAAAGTATAGTAGCTTGCCTCTCATAAGGTCATATTTTGGTATCTTCACAAACATGTCTAATGTAAAATGAATAGCATCAAATATTTATTGGCTTGTAATGGATTTTTTTAGTTTTTATTACTTTTCCTTAATATAAAAATTTAATACACTAATAAAAAATGAAGGAATGACCTTAAACCACTCTATCCATGGTATTTCAAGTTGTTGGAATTTGAGTTTAATGTGTCTTATTTCTCTTTGTTTTACTCCCATATTGAGCATTTGACCAAGTATTAACCCTCGATTGATAATTGATCTAAGAAATCTCTAGCTAGGTCTCGTACATTGAGTGATTGCTTAAGAGTGTTCATTCAAAGTGTTTTCATGAAATATCCTTAGTAAAACTTGTTAAAGGCTAATTTTATGGTCAATACCTAGTAATTTGGCCTTTCTTTAGATGATTTTAGGCAATTTCCAAATTTCAAACTTGGTCATTTTGAAATCCCTATCGAAGTTGTCCCCCTCAGAATGCCTTTCCTCTAAAGTTCCCTTTTCCCCTCTGAGTCCCCTAACCTTTAATTTTTAGAATTTTGGACTTGATCATCCTAACATCCTTATCAAAGTTTCCCTCCCGAGCATGCCTTTCCTTCAAAGTCCCCTTTCCAAGTCAATTTCAAGATTTCACACTTGGTCATCTTATCATCCCTATCAAAGTTGCTCTCTCTAGCATGCCTTTCCTCCAAAGTCACTTTTTTCCTTCTAAGTTCCTTTTATTTTAATTTCAAGATTTCATACTTTCTCATTTTAGCATGCCTATCCTCCATAGTTCCCATTTTCCCTCTAAGTCCCCTTCCCTTGAATTTCCAAATTTTGATTTGCCCATCTCAACATCCCAAATTTTAGGATTTCAGACTTGCCCATCCCAACATCCCAAATTTTAGAATTTCATATTTGACCATCCTAGCATCCTAAATTTCAAAAAAAATGGACTTGCCTATATTGACATCCCAAATTTCAAAAATTTGGACTTGCCCATCTTGACATCCTAAATTTTACTATTTTGGGATATTTTTTTTACCTTTTCTCCTTTTTGAACACAAAGTCTTGAAACTATATTGTTCAAACAAAAAACTCTACCTGCCCCCTTGCTCATTCCAAAAAACCATTAATGACCTAATATGATCGTATAACCACCCTACCAATACGTTTTTCCACTCAGGAAATACTGTTTATCATAAGGGCATGTTGGATTATCATGCATTTTCAATGTCAAAAAAGGAAAAAACACTTGTAATGTTTTAATGAAGTGGATACATTTGGCGGTCATTTTAGAAACTTTCATGGGATCTTTCTTAGCTTTTATGTTAGATCTTGTGGCACCATAAATACAAGGGACATTTGTAGGTTAGGGAAGAAAATGCCCCACATTTTCATGGTACATTCAACTAGATTTGTAGCATGATTTTAGGAAAACAATTCTTGAAGGGTGTTTATGTTCTCTACACCATGTTATTCATGGGCATACCATATTTATTGTAGATATGACATTCTTCAAACTAGGGTATTTAGAATTTAAAATATTTTAATTTTGAACAAGGCAGAAAAGATAAAAGTGAATAGTTGAAGAACTAGCAAGAATAAAATATTGCAAGAAGCCCTAGGGTTTCATTTTCTAGTTCTAGGTAGTGCTATTTTGAGATTGTATTGATGTAGGTGTGTTTAAATTTCATAATATAATCACTATAACTTTAAAAAATAAGTGTAACTAGAAGATTTGACATTTTTTATTATCTCCAAGAGTTTATTATGTATTGTCTTTATGGATTCCTAATTAGTTGGTTAGCCATAAGGCCATAAAATAATTTCAAACATTTTGTAATGTTTGTTCTCAAGATCAGTAAAGAAATACATAGGTTTACTTCTAGATTACTAAGTATACTCTTATAAGGTTTTGCAACTTCTATTATTACTCATTTTCATATAAAAAACCTAGTTTATGTGTGCATTTGAATAGATATGGTCTTTGAATATATCTTGATTAGGGTGTCTCATTTGCTTTTAGTTATTACATGTTTGTATGAACTTCATATTTTGTGTCCAATTGGATATAGGCAATGGTTTGTAATTTATTCCCCATTCCATAATTTCAATACTTTTAAAACAAACTAAGTAATGTATTCATCTTTAGTTGTGGTTTTCTTCCTAGCTTTCATGTATAAGTGAATAACAATAATAGAGGTTGTTATATCCATATTGTTAAACACTTTACCTAGTAAGCCCTTTTTTCTATATAAAGGTGTAACCTTACATATTCAAATCGACAAATAGAAACATTGCAACAACTTATATGAGAGTATAACGTGTATTGATTATAGTTTGTAACAAGGAGAATATAACATTATAAATTCATATTACTCAACACATTAGGGAAATCACCTTGGTCTTACAAAACTAAAAGTGAAGGGCTTACCCACCTCAATTATTGGTCCTTAGTTGCCCAACTTGAACATAGGCTTTGTGTTTTTTTTCTTAGTTTTGACACCCCTATCACTTGGGAAACTATACAAATTTAGGAATTTGGGGCTTACAACTCAGCTCACCAACACAAGTAATACACTACATGTATTAAATAATGGTATCACATGATATAAAATAAGAATTTTTCCAATTCTCAATTGTACAATAATGCTTCTTAACATTTTCTTTATCACTCCATTAGTCATCTTCAATGGAACCCTAGAATATGCTTCTTTAGTACAAATGATATATTGGTATGCTAGATCATTATGTAACTTAATTGGTGATGAAGCTATGAGACATGATATTCAAATTTCATAAAAGTGATTTTAGATTTAATTGTATAATAATTTCTAGCATTGACATTTTGGATCACACTCTATATCCATCATTAGGATGAAAACTTTAATGAAAATTTGAAATTACTTAGTGCATATTGTAGATAATCAAAACTATCTTGGTCTACAAGTTACACCTTTTTACTAATTTTCACCCTTTTCCCCTTATGATTAAATAATACCTCATTATCCAATTATTATCAGATGTCGTATTCTATTATTAATTAAGTGACTTTATATTGTTTAATTATTTCATTAAATTCATGGGAGTTAGGGAGGGCACCCTCCAAGGTGGTGGAGGATGGTGGCATGAACGACCACGTTGGAGCTGTACGGGGGAGATAGTGATGGGTGGAAAGCCACAACGGTAGGAGAGAGTTGGCTTGTCTTATCAATCGGTTGAATACACGAGGAAGACAACTCATCTATCTTCCTGAGGTGCAGGAAATAATGAAAGTTAAAGGGAAGTGGGTTATCACTTGCATTCAACCAGCTCGCACGTAGGACAATGACGTTGGCGAGGTTGGCGACGATTGGTAGAAGTACTCATTTAAGGCTTGCACAGAATGTCATGGGCATTTGTTCTAGTTTAGTGTTGTGGTTGAAGTCTGGATGCCATTTTGTCAAGCGCTTACTATTGGGAGCTGAATGGATGGGTCCTCAAAATTTATGATAGAGGTTTCAGTTGTGGGTGTAGCTCGGTTTGGGGTAGACACCCCCATTTTGCTCAAGTCTAAGGATAGGCTAATCACCTTTCATTTCATAATGGATCAACCCCTTAAAAGAATTTTGCTCAACTATGAGGCTTTGGTGTTAATTGTAGTCAAAATGGTCTTGGGTTTGAGTTTTCTGGAGGAAACAGAGTATGGGCACGATAATTTGCAGATATCTTCTCATTTTTTGGCTTCCCTTCTAGATAATCTAGTCCTGAAGATTGAATCAAGGACTTCAATGAGGAAATTGTTCATACCCAGATTGCTGGGTGGTATGGATGAGCTCCTTCGGGTGGTGGTGGAAGGGCGAGGATGTCCACATGCATCAGAGGTGGCGAAGGTGAAGGATGAAGACATAGTGAAGATTTTTCCGTTTCTCTTGGACCTTCAGGGTACTGGGTTGATGAAGCACCAAGCCATAGTAGCAGTTGTGGTCATCTTCTTGAAGAAATGGTTCAAGCTACTAGCGACTGATAGCGATGAATGAAGGGAGGAGTTTGAAGATTTCACGATTTTGAATAAGTTTTTGTCAAGGGCAGTGTATGGTATTAGTATTTTAGCAGCTAGTTTTTTCTCTGTTAATGCAAGCACAAATTGGTTAGAATGGTTTAAATGTAGACTGTTTAAAGTATTGAATGTTTGAAGCAATGGCCTGTATTTTGGAGGATCCGTACATACATTTTATGGATTTTTTTTGGTTCTTGGTGGAATTGGTGAAATTAGCTTAATACCTGCATAGCAGACGGTTGTACTTTGGATCTATAAGTATAAATACAATATAATCCTTACGTATCAAAAAAATTAAAAATTATTTCATTAAATTCACCCTTTCTAATTTATTTAATTATGTCCTAATTATCATTAATCTTTCTAACTAATTAAATAAATTTATTTATTTAATTATGTCCTAATTATCATTTATCTTCCTAATTAATTAAATAAACTTTATTTATTTAATTACGTCATTAATTACACGTATTCTTGTATTTTAATTAAAAAATTATCATTAATTGTTTAATTAACATTCAAACACCCTTCCTAAATTAAATATTTGTTATTAATTATTTAATTAACCACTTCCACACTTTTAGATTAAATAACTGATTAATTATTTAATTCACCTATTTCATATCAACATTATCCACTCTTTGTTTTTTCTAGACTGCAAGAATTGAAAATGTGTAGGCACCCCCTATAAACTATAGTGCACTTGGTGATGCTGGCGTGACACACCCTCCGATACCATGGGGATGGGGGGGATACTAGACCTTGTGACCTCTTGCTTGCAACAAGATGCTTTATCCAATCGAGCTAAGCCCACACCCCCAAGATTTTTCACTCATTGTTAATAAATACATATTTTTTATTAATTAATCCTCACTTGCACGTTCCTCCAATAATTAATTAGTTATACTCTCATGCATAATTCCCTCTTTAATAACTAACACTCTCTTCCAATTGATTGGATAATCAATTCTATTTCACTGATCAATCAATTAACTTTACTCCCACTCACGTTGAGTCTTCAAATCAATCAATTTAGTTAACTAATTGTCAATATTAGTTGACTCTTCAATCAATTCTACAAGAAACCAATTAACTAGAATCCTGCAATAAATTATATTCAATTAATTGGGAAACCAATTCCTCTCAACAATCCTCAACCATTGATCTTGATCTTACACTTCTTAATCCAAATCATTCATTTGAATCAATCGTTTCTATAAAATCAACCCTCAAATCACGTTGATGGCTAACCACACACTTTGGATTTTGGCATCATTGTTATCTTTCACACACTTTTGAGCTTGAAGTGAAAAAGAGAATGCTAAAATATGAGAGAAAAGCAAAGAGAAGGAGGATAATGGAAGTAATCCATGACAACACAGTGAAGGTGAATGAATTAATTGTTTAAATATGATTTCATTTGTGTTGCTTGTTTTCTATTGATTGATTTGGAATGCATTTAGGTATTGAATAGTAGATTTGTGGTTAACTGCTTTAATTCCTTATCTCCATTAAGACAAATGTCCAATTTTCTAAGTTACACATATAATGTGTAAGAGCTGGTATATAATTCTCTATACCATGCAAGATTTGACTGAAGATTATAACCACCCAGGATCTAGGAACTTCTATGAAAGCATGAGAGAGATCAACTATGAAAGAATAATGTTATTATATCAAAGGATGCAAATGATAAATTATAATTGGATTACAAATGAGACCCTCTTAGTTATATAGCCAAGGTGAGACATAGGATTAGACAAGATTATGACAGGTGTCTTAATCCTATAATATTAGACAAAAAAAATTAAAATACCTAGGACACAAGAAGTAAATGACATAAGATAATATAAGATCTAATGCTAACTAAGAATTTTACAAAGATTCTTAGGAGCTAAGCAAACTTAACATGTGAAAAAGATCTCCTAGGTGAACTAGTTAAGTAAAACACTTTATTCATGCCAACACCCCCTTAAGTGTAACATAGGGAGGGAAAAACCTGTGTAAATGATGCAAGAATGGGCCCTGACTATGAGGACATGTTAGCTACCAATGTACAAATGCAATCTCTCGCAAAAAAAGAAAAGGCGAAAATCTAGTGGAGCAAAATCCTCCTTAAAAGAAAGATGAAAATAAAATTCTCACTAAAGAATGAGAAGGACAAAACCCCATGCGAGGAAAAAGTCCCCCCATAAGTGACAAGAGAGACCATGCGACCCCTGCTCAATGTAGAGCCTCCTACAATGATGGTAGATGCTTGAAATTGAATGTTGAAGATGATCCAATCTCATCAAACAAAATTCCTCCCCTTAGGAGGAAGAAAAATCAAGATGGTATGCAAGATGTATTCCTATTCCTGAAAGGAAGATAAGGGAAGAAGGATGGTGTGTGTTTTTCTTTGAATTATGCTCAAGTGTCTCTTTGTTGATACCAAAAGTTGACACACTCCAAATATGTGTTATAAGCCACAATGATGAAGAAGACAATCCAAAATATCTTAGAAACAGTTACAAAACACTATCCAAAGGCAAAGATATCCTCTCACAACATAAATAAGCCTCCTCCAAACGCTACTCAAAATAATCCACACTCATGTAAACTATGAAGAATAATCATGTAGAGAATGAAAAAGAGGGTCAAAGTGTTCCCTCACAACAACTAAAGAAGGATTATCTCCATCAAAGAGAAGATGTATGCAATCAATGGTGTATTCCAAATCTGAAATGTGGGACTCTACAAACAAACCTATAATTTTTGTCAAGTACACATCCCAAGCAACCATATTTGTTAGGCAATGTATGTATTTTTACATTGAATTACAAGAAGCCAAAATTGTGGAAACATAAGTATCATCAAAAGAAGCAGTAGAAAAAGGAGATGGAATACCAACACATGTCTCTAGAACCTCAATGGATGAAAGAATTCCAAGATTTAAATGATCATATTGAATCTCCTCAAAAGTGTCCATAGTAGATGCTTGAACGTGAACATAAATTGACAAAACAATTTGAGCAAAATGTGAGCAGGTGTAGATTTGATATTGATGATAAACCTCCCCAAATGCAACTATATCTTTGTTGTGCAAATCCTGAATTATGGCAAAATCTGGTGTGAACTCAACACTCTTTCATGCTCCACCATGTGTGATCCATTGAAGGATATTAGCTGATAATGAAATGATATTAGGAAGATAGAAAGGATATTAGTTGACAATGAAGGCACACAAAGAACATCATTAAATGCTTTGGTATCCATGTCAATAGATCCATACCCACAAGCATGCATATATGTGTTGTTATCCATTAGGATGTGTAGTTATGAACAAGACTCAAATGAAGAGAGAATATATTCTTTGATTAAACCATATGATGTGAAGCTCCTGAAACAAGTATCCACCTCTTTGACTCAAAATTTGCAACTACAACAAGTGGTTTCCTTTATGTCTCTCCAGCTTTGATAAATAAGAAGAAGATGAACCCCTTGACATTGTTGAAGGAAAATTGATTTGATTCTTCTTAATAATATGATTAAACTCATCAATCTATTCTAAATAAAATTGATGGCCATCATGCCCTATTTTCTTACTATATGCACATTTAGGATTCTCCTTCTTACATGATTCCCCTTAAGAGGGAGATGATTCATATTTTGTAGCTTGTTATTTTTCTTTTTCTTTTCTTCTTTTATAGATTCCCTAACTTTTTTTTGTACCTTAGGCTCACTAGTCATGAATGCTTGTGGTTTAGAAGACTTGATTATTACCCATATGAGTTAATTTCGCTTCTTCGGTTAGGATACTTGTAAAGTCATCAAACTTAGGATCAAAATATGATGCTCCCATAGAAATTTGATGGGTATGAAAGCCAAAAGTAAACATCGAATACTTAGAACCAAGTTTGGATAATACATTTAGAATCAATTATAAATCTTCCTTTTCAATGTTGCAATCTTTTAGTTATGTTCTTAATTGCTTAATTTTTGATATGTAGTATTCAATGTGGTTAAAATCTTTAGGATCAAGGTTCATCAAATATTTGTCAATCTGATATCACTATTTTGTTCTCTCTATTTGCACATCCTAATGATGGATCATGGAGCATGATCCAAAATGTTGATGTAAAAAAATGCACATAGTTTCGATCCATATATATTTGTACTCTATTTTATCACAGACTATGGAAAATTATGACTATTAATCTGATATCCCATATTATTATCATTTTTACCATATAATTTTTCAAAAGTATCCCAAGCCTCCTTAGGTGTTTTGCATGATTCAAAATGAATTTTTTTAAATCAAAAGAGACTAATAAACATGTGCATCCAACGGTTTTCTCATGATCGATCTCCCATTTTTCCAATTCTTTAGCATTAGTAGGTTGATAAATTATTTCTTTTAGGTGGCCTAGATAACCCTTTCCCATGAGATAATTCCATATTGATTTTCTCCATGAAGCATAATTATATGGATTTAGGAGTTCAATTTGAGATTTTCCCATTGTATGAAACACACAACAAAGCAAAAGAAATAAATCAAACACCATAAGATTACCCCCCAAATTTCTCAATCAATAATCCCTTAACAATATATGATATGAAACTTTATGGTCAATGTGATTACATGTTCCACTTTCCAAAAACAACAAAGTGGACTTGATCTTAGTGTTTATAAATGCCAAATTTGATCACCAACTTGAAGTACAATTTCCACACATAACTAGATAAATTTGATCAGACCATTACAAAGTACATGAAAAATTCTACATTTTCAAAGAAATAGCACCCAAAAATGTTATCATAGGAGTGAAAATGAACTTGAATGACTCAACAATACTTGTGAGAATCTGCAATTTTTGAAAAAACTAGGCACCAAAAGCAAAATTTGATCACACAACTATGAAGAGCATGAAATTATTCTCTAAATAAAATATATATTATTTGAAAAAGGAGGTCGGATGATTGAGTTATGGTTTTTTGAATTTAGACAACAAATTCAAAATTGTTGATGGAGAGGGGGAAAATTGGAGTGACCTACCGATAGTCATTTGGCTATTAAATTTAAGATAGTTGTATATGATGGTCATTTGACTATAAAATATAAGTATTCATTCTAATAGTAATTTGATCATCGAATTTATGGCAATAGTTAATGAAAATAGTTTGGCCATTAAATTTATGATAGTTGCACAAATATAAAAAATTCATGAATTTTTGTCACAAAAAATGAAGCATTATCTATGAAAATAGGGGTTTTTGGACCTTTTGAGCATGATGTCAGGGTCATATTTCACCTAAAATTTTCTATAATGGTGGCTCCTTGATGGATTTGGCAATGAACCTCCATCTTCAAACCCTTGTAGATTTGGCCTTAGATGTCTAATTTGGATTAAAAACAAAAGACAAATTTGACTTTCTTAGACCCTTTGAACTTAATAGTGAGCCTAGATCTACACCAACAAGTTCCAAAATAAACATGTAATACAAAGTAACAAAGAGGAAAGCCTAAATTTTGTATTTCTTTTATGTTTTTCTTAATCTCTAGATCATCATTCGATACAAAAGAAGAGCATACCCAAATTTTCAATATCCACCAAGATCTGCAACCTAGATCTCTGAATTAAGACCATTTAAAGAATCAATCTCACAAGATTTGATACCATCCAAGATTTGGTATAGAATGTGCTATACTATATAAATTTTGGTTGAAGATTATAGCCAACCAAGATCTAGGAACTTCTATGAAAGCATAAGAGATATCAGATATGAAAGAATAATTCTATTCTACCAAAGGATGAAAATGATATATTACTATTGGATTATAAGTGTGAATCCCTTGGTTATATAGCCATGGTGAGACACGGGATCAAACAAGATCATGAAAAATATCTTAATACTATGATATGAGACAACAAACATTAAATTTCCTAGGACACAATAAGTAAAGACATAAGATAAAATAAGATCTAATAACAACTAAGACTTCTAGAAGGATTCCTAGGACGTAAGTAAACTTAACATGTGAATATGACCTACTAGGTGAGCTAGTTAGGTAAAACACCTTATTCACACCAACATAATGGACCATACTTATTATTTTGTGGGATCTCCTCATCATGAAATGTAATTGATGGTGTAGTAAGAAGAAATGAATATTATTTATTAGATTCAATATTTCTAACAAAAGTGTGATGATCACATTTATTACATTCTTTAATATAACCTATATTATATGTGTCTCTAGATATTATTCAAATGACCAAGAAATGGATTTAAGTAAAACTATCTAGATGAAAATTAGGGGGTTCTATAAATGCATTTCTATTGTCATCAACCTCTTCAACTTTAATTTTATTATTGTCAATGAGGTATTGAACCTTGTGTTTAAGGCCTATGCAAGTATGGGTAGTACAATATTTTAAGAAATGATAATTGAAAAATTCTTGATCATTATATGATTTAGGAAGTGGTTTGTTGGGATTTAATATAAAAATGGGAGGGATTCTAAGTAAATTAGCACCCAATAAAATTTGACTTGCACACTATCCTTATATTATTTTCTTTTAGATTAAGTAGTGAAGGTCTTATTGTGGTCCTCACCTCGATAAGATGAAATAAATACACAAATATAACAACTAAAAAGCCTAAAAGATACACACTAAAAAAATGGCCTATACTTCCAACATCGTTAGAAATATTATCACTCTATAATCATCTATAGTCTATTGTATGAAACTCAAAAATATAGACGAATCAAGTAATGGATACATTGCACAACAGGTCTTAGCATCACACAACTTCTAGATACTCAATGACAAATTGAATCATGTTGCATCAAAAACCTTGTATTGCTCCTACTACTTAAAACTAAGGAATATATATGCTTTGCAATGACACCTTCCATGCAATTACTCCACGAACTTGCATAAACCCTATCACCAAATTGAGATCATAACATAGGGTTGAAAAAACTTGCCCAAAAAACATAGAAAATTAAAATCATTATCTATAGATTCTTGGAACTTAGTGAACAATTAAAATGCATTTGGTTTGAAAGAATGAAACTAAGTCATATTAGCAATGTGATGAAAAATTTACTTCAATTCACTACCCTTTGAAAAGTTGTTTTAATTTTGATTTTTGGAAGGGTGAGGAGCATTTTAACTTGAACACCCATATATTTTAATAGCTTTCATGATAAAAATTTGGATTCTATAGTTTTCACATGTGCACACAAATCTCTAAAAGAAATAAGAGTGTTCAAGTAGAAATTGTTTTATATTGGTTTAGTTGGCCCCTTAATAAAAAATATGTTTTGTACTTCAAAATTATGCAAGGGGGTAATCAATTTTTATTGTAAAAACTAAAATTAGATGAAATAATTGTTAACACAAATTTTTATCCTTGAACACACTCAAATAAATCAACAACAATAACTTTAAGTTACATAGTGAGTTTGAATTGCCTAAGAAACTCTTTATTCAAATAATTAAATGAACATATAGATTGTTGAGGAAGTGAAAAGAACCACTCAATATCATAATATTTAAGTGTGCATGGAAATAAAATTTTCAACAACTTATCCTCATAAATATAATCTACATATGTGATCAAATACAATCTTATATAAGAGTTAGGGCCACCTTTTCCATCATACATCATAAATCGAAGTGACAAAAAACCTTTAGTCAACAAATATGTTAGAATATCAAAAGATATAGGTGCATGTCTAAGATCCAAAAATACATCATTATCTTGCCCATTTGGTTTTACATTCACTTTTTTCTTTAATTGATCTATCTTGTGAAGTAGTACATCTAGGGTTGAAGAAGACAAATGATGTATAGGGGTTGGGAACTACTATGGTGTTTGCAAGTATGTGTATAGGAGTAAAGAGGGGTGGATGACTAAATAGCTTGGGATAAAGGCATAGATGATTGTATCTACCTAATGAAATTCAAAGAATGGGATGTGTAAGCAGGTGTAGAAGTGGCTTGGGTAAGTGGGGTAATAGTGGGTCCAATAGTGGTGGAGGAAAGTTAGATGGTAGAGGATGGATCCATGGTTTAATCATAGGAAAAAAGATACACAACTCATAGTAGATGAAATAATTTTAGTACTAACAACTTTTAATACCTCTAATCCATATGATTTATTGATGAACACATTTCGAATCATATTTACTTGTATAGGGGTTTTTATATTGGCCAAACTAGCTAGCTCAATTGTAAAGCCTTATCTCTTTAAATGAGCTTAGTGTCATACTCTTCATTGTTTTCATTATGAGCATTAGAATATAACTCCTCAACGATTTGGGCCATGTTAGGGTTTAATATGAAACTCCTTCTGGCATCATGAAAAAATATGTGAAAAAAGCCCAATTGTACACTTTCAAATGAAAAAAATAGAATATCAACAAAATATTAGACCTATAAGTGAAAGCCAATGTGTTGACCAAGGGTGGGTAGGATGGGTAAAATAGTTTCCACAATAAAGCTCAAAAGTCTTAATAGAAAAAGTTAAATCAATTTAAAAGCAATAATGCAATATAATATTAAAGAGTTTTAGATTTGAAAATGAAAAAAGAAAAGAAAATGATGAATTTGAAAAGCCCAAATAGGAATAATAAACCCTAGAAGCAAACCAAATCATCCAAGATTGATTGGGTTCACAAAAATGTAAAAGAAACTATAGTTTCTTGAAGTGTAACCTAGGGTAATTCAATTATATGTAGACAAATAAGCATAAATCGGCCTAAGTTAATACACAACATCTACACAATAGAACATTGACATGTCTACTTGCTATTTTAGGAAAATAATAATAAACATAAACTTAACTCATTAATTGAAGAATGATTACCACTTGATGAAGACTTTAGAAATAGTATGTATTTGTGGTTTGGAAATACAATCATTTTTCATAATGATGCCTCATATTCTATGTTGGATTTGTATTTTGTTAGAGGATAAGTTTGTACATATATGAGACAAGTTCATAATTATGGACTAGTGCTTACCCACTATAAAGTTTCTCTTTAGCTTGTCTAATGAATATTTGTTTTCTTTGTTCCTTTTGGATATTTGGGGACTAGTGGTATTTAAAAATAACTCAAATGATTGTTGATTCATGACAAGGAGACAAGTTCTCCTAGATCAACCCCTAACATGTGCACATATCAAAGACAATATGTAAGGGCCTTAACATGTAGACTCATTACTTCTTTTAATGCACCAAATACAAATGTGATGCTATTAGTTTCTCTTTTGATGTTCTAGGATGACTTTGGGTGGGAAAGGTAAAATGGGCCAATCAAACAAATTTAGATTTTGGAATTTAAAAAGGGGACAAGTCCATGACCATGGGGTTATCCCTACAACTCTGGGAACGACCCATAGTAATGAAAGAATCAAACTCAAGTGAATATTAACTATATATTAGTACGTGAATGTGTATGTGTAATAATTGTAGGGTATATATGAATGTATAAAAGTATGCACACATAAGGATAAGGTAGGACTAAATGTGTCAAAATAAGTGGGTATAGGGATATGCTAAGTTTAGGGGAATGAGCCCAACTTCACACAAGATTGTGTCATTTGTCACTATGTACATCTATAAATAAGAATGCTTTTGGATATAATTATGCAAAAACTTTTAACATCAATATTTTGAATCACATTCTGTAATTCAACATCAAAACGAGAAACAATAACCTTAAAATAACAACAAAAATTAAATAAAAAATAACCTTAAAATTAAAAAAATTATATGAGAAATAATATAGATATACTAAAACCACATTTACAATTATTTATAATTCATTACATTTATTTATCCTAAATATTTATATAAACATACTTTATTTTCGACATACATTAAAAATTTAAAGTCCTAAAAATAATTTTAAAATGTAGATTTTAAAACATATTTAACTTAAAAAAACAAAAAACAAACAAATATTCATACTTACATATATACAACCAAAGTATTATATATATATATATATATTTGTTCACTTAGGGGTATCCCCGTGACCCAACCCAACGCCCAACCCATCTTATTTTGGTCTTAATTTATTGTCAAGTTGGGATCAGAAAGGGGCGAACTAGAACGAGCCTAGTCCCATGGGATGCACGTAACCGCTCGCAAGCCACGTGCATTGATTAAGTCTGGGCCTCAGAGTCGAACCCAAATCTTTAGGAAGTAAAACCCAAAACTCAAGCCAACTACCAAACCATTATATTAATAATTAATACAAAATAAAAAATTATTGTTATAACCATACAAAATATATCTAATACTTGACTTGCCCCCCTTCTAAAATTATAGAGATAGTGGGGTTAAGAGTTACTTATTTTCTTGCAAGGGAGTTGGTCGCTAGGGGGCGCGGCCCCGCTCACATAGATCCGTTAAAACTTTTTTACTGGCAAACTCATTCTCAGACCTGAACTTACCTCAGGTACGCTTACCCTTGCCACCTTTACTCAACCCAAGCTACCGTTGGGATGTTAAAAAACAGTTTTTTGAATTTCGAATTTGAATTTTGAATTTGAATCTGATGGAAGTAAAGAAGACGAACAGGTAACGGTCAAACTTTGTGCTCAGATATTTAAGAGTGTTGAGGTCACGGATTGAAGCCATTTTTCAGCCAGGTAAAGAAAGTTGCAGTAAACCGGAGAGAGGAGACGGCACATCGCGCAACGGCCACACACAACTTCCTAAGACCAGCGGATTATCTTGTTCAAAAGAGGTGAGTAGCCTTAGCTTGCTTTTCCTTTCTTTTCTCAGCTTGCTTTTGTCTTGTTGCAGCTTTCATGGCAGAAATATGTATCTTCTCCGCTTTAGAATTCATCTACTGGATATCTACCTGTGTTTGTTTTGTTATGTGAATGGATTTGGGGTCATTTCGTTTTCTGACAGGGTTAGGATATAATTTGAATGCGAGAGGGTACCAGATTAGTAGGTTTGAGATGGATTACCACAGTCTTCCCCGCAAGCAGTTGCAGGCCTTGTGCAAGAAGCATGACATCCCTGCCAACCAAACGAATGCACAGATGGCGGATGCCCTCATCACCCTTTTAAAAGTAAGTATACCAGGGTTTGCTTTACTTCTTCTTTTTAATTATTTAAAGTATTTTCAGCTGGCTCAACTTAGATGCTAGGACTTCAGTCTTGTATGGCCTTCTAGTGTAGCAGGTTTTGAGGTTTACTCCATGCAAAATTTTGTGGCAAAACACTAGTAAACCATTGTTTGTTCCAACCTTTGCAGGCTGAGGGCAAAGCTAAAGCTGATGCAAACGCGGGGAGGACGCAGAGTGTAAGGGTGGAAAGTGGCAAGGAAAAGTCTGTCTCGACAATGAATTCCAATGTCCCAAAGGTCTCTACTAGGTCCAAGAAGGAGGCAGTTAAATCTGCTGAAGAAGGAGGCTGTGAAGAGCATGTGGCATCTGCGGAGGATGTTGAAACCAATGAAGGGGCAAAGGCTGGAAAGACAAGGGGAAGAGGCTTGCCTAAGTTGGTACCCGAAAGTAAGGAACACAAAGATGATGGGACCGCTAGGAAACACTGCAGATTGACTCAAAGGGAAAAAACCTGCAAGAACTCTGACTCCGATTTCAGCAGTGTGGATGTCACTTCAAAGAAAATGGATAAGAAGAAGATACGTGCTTCAGAGGATGAAGCGGTTGATGAAAATGCCAGGGAGAATATTGAAGGGCATCAAAGTTTAAAGGTGGAGGAAACCCTGCAAGTCCAAGAGAATGATGGAAAACATATAAGGCACCTGAGAAAGAAGACTATGCCAGAAGAACAGACCAAACTGAAGGTGGTTGATGTTGGAATCAAAAGAACAAGGGCTGGTAAAGTCACACATCATTCTGCAGTTGGCACAGAGATATCTGTCAAAGATGTAGACCGAGAAGAGGAGAATGTGACCAATAAGCTTGGGCTAAGCTGTGAGAACAGAGCTAAAAAGGCACATGAAACAGGAGAGTTGCCTGTCATGATAGATATAGTTGACAGTGATGATGAGGAAGTTGTAAAGGACTTGGCAAAGGAGAAGGCTGATATAGTTGATGTCTCAGTGGAACCCACAATGAATCCTTCTAAGTCCCTAAAACCAGTGGTCACTGTGAATGGTTGTGAATCTCCCAAACGAGTGGTCACCCGTAAGGGTCATAAAGGAGGGCACAAGAAGGAGGTGTTAAAAACTAGCAGTGAAGAGGTTAAGGTTAATGCAGTTTGTATTTCAGTTGAACCCACTTCAAATTCTTCTGAGTGCTTGAAAAAAGTTGTGACTCTAAAGGGGAAAAAGGAGGAGAAGGGGGTGACTGCTAGTTTTGAAGAAGGCAAGGTTGATACTGTTGATGTTTCAGATGAACCAGCTGTTAAGCAAAGAGGACGCAAGGGTGGGAAGAAGGAAGAGTTAATTGTAACTAACAGTATTGAGGAGGACAAGAATGTTGTAACTGATGTTCCTGTTGAAGCCACTGTGAATGCTACTGGATCTCCCAAACGAGTCACCACTCGCAAGGGTCGTAAGGCTGAGCACACAAAGGAGGTATTGAAAACCAGCAGTGAAGAGGACAAGGTTAATGCAGTTTGTGTCTCAGTTGAACCTACTTCAAATTCTTTGGAGTGCATGAAACAAATTGTGACTCGAAGGAGACAAATAATCAGCCACAAGGAGCAGAAAATGGTGAATACTAGTTCTGAAGAAGACAAGGGTGATGTGGTTGATATTTCAGATGAACCTGCTGTTAATCGAAGAGGACGAAAGGGTGGGAAGAAGGAAGAGTTAATTGTAACTAACAGTGTTGAAGAGGCCAATAACATTGTAGCTGATGTTCCTGCTGAAGCCACTGTGAATGCTTCTGAATCTCCCAAAGGAGTGGTCACTCGCAAGGGCCGTAAGGGTGAGCATAAGAAGGAGGTGTTGAAAACTGACAGTGAAGAGGATAATGTTAATACAGTTTGTGTCTCAGTTGAACCTGCTTCAAGTTCTTCGGAGTGCCTAAAACAAGTTGTGACTCGAAGGGGACAAAAATGCAGCCGCAAGGAGGAGAAGGTGGTGCATGCTAGCTCCAAAGAAGACAAGGCAGATGTTTTGGATGAACCTGCTGTTAATCGAAGAGGACGAAAGGGTGGGCAGAAGGAAGAGTTAATTGTAACTAACAGTGTTGATGAGGCCAAGAACATTGTAGCTGATGTTCCTGCTGAAGCCACTGTGAATGCTTCTCAATCTCCCAAAGGAGTGGTCACTCGCAAGGGCCGTAAGGGTGAGCATAAGAAGGAGGTGCTGAAAACTGAAAGTGAAGAGGATAAGGTTAATGCAGTTTGTGTCTCAGTTGAAGTGACTTTGAATTCTTCAGAGTGCCTGAAACAAGTAGTAACTCGAAGGGGAAAAAAATGTGGCCAGGAGTTATTGGTAACTGATAGTATCGAGGAGGCCAACACAACTGACATTTCTGTTGAAGGTAATGTGAGTGCTTCTGAATCTCCCAAAAGTCTGGTCACTCGCCAGGGATGTAAGGTGATGCATGAGAAGGTATTGGATGCTAGTGCTGAAGAGAGCAAGGTCAACCGAGTTAGTATCCCAGTGAAACTCAATGTAAATTGTTCTGAGTCCTCTAGACATGTGATGACTCGAAGAGGAAGAATCAATAAACAGGAGAGAAGAAAAGTAGTCACTGTAAATTCTTCTGAGTGCCTGAAACAAGTAGTGACTCGAAGGGGAGAAAAGTGCAACCAGGAGGAGTTACTGGTAACTGATAGTATTGAGGAGGCCAAGAACAATGCAGCTGACATTTCTGTTGAAGATAATACGAATGCTTCTGAATCTCCCAAAAGAGTGGTCACTCGGCAGGGATGTAAGGTGGGGCATGGGAAGGTAATGAATGCTAGTGCCAAAGAGAGCAAGGTTGATCCAGTTAAATTCACTGAAATTTTTTTAAAGACCACTAAAAATGATGTCACTCAAAGAGGAAGAATCAATAGACAGGAGGAAGTTCTGGAGACTAATATTGTTGAGGAAGGCAAGAACACTGTGACTGACATTTCTGTTGAAGCCTCACTGAATTTTGAAGATGATGCTTCTGTTGAAGTCGCTGGAAATACATCTTTAAGACATGTCACACATGAGGGGCAAAGGAGTTGGCTCAAGGAGGAGCTGGTAAATGCCAGCCCTGAAGAGAACAAGGTTGATGCAATTAGTATGTCAGATAATAGTATTGAGGCCCAAGGGGAGTCAAGTTCTGAGGAAGATGAGTCAGATGGGAAAGAAAAAAAGGCTGATTTTAGTAATCTAAATGATAAGAACTATGGTTCTAAAATAAAGACAAGAAGAACCCAGCAAAGGCAAAAGCCAGGTAAGAATTTGCCGCAGAACAAGGGTAACCTAATGGAAGAACACAACAGTGTTGAGAAGCAGAAGCAAACTTGTTCTGGTACTGATGGTGTGGGGCAAAAGACAATTACTCGTAGGGGTTTACAGAGAAAAGCTACATATGGAAAACCTGACATAAGAAAAAGCAATCAACAAGAAGACTTGGTTCAGACTGAGGGCCATATAGATGGAGGACTTGATTCTAGCACTTTGAGTAGCTACTGTTTACACGAGGCTGAAGCAGGTGAAATTGTCCAGGAAATTGTTGACGGGAATAAGCAGTCAAGCTCTACAGAGGTGGCTGGAAACACAGGTTTTGATGTTGATAACTTGAATGAACCTCTTGAGTCTATAAAAGAGAAAACTAATCAATCTCACGGTGATTCTGCCAATGACCAAGAAGATGGATATTTTGAAAAGAAACCAGAGAATGTCTACACTACCTCAGATTTGGCTTTGAAAGCTGATGAAGCTTTAGAGGAGCAAACAATGGCTGGTGATGGTATGATAGCTGGAAGCACAGTTTTTATTGATAATATTTTGGACAAATCTCTTGAGTACCTAGAGAAAGATTCAAACCTTCCATGCGAGGTTGGTATAGACTCTGCTGTTAATAAGGAGGATGCGCATGAATTAAGGGATTCCAGTAGCTGTGAGGAAGAGGATTTTGATGATGTGAAGGAAAAAGAGCTTTACCTGGTTCGAGATCCAGAAATGTCACAGAAGAAGGCATCATATGGTGATTCTGCCAGTGACCAAGGAGATGGAGATTTTGAAAATAAATCAGAGAAAGTTCACACTAGCTCAGATTTGGCTGCAAAAGATGATAAAGCTTTGGAGAAGCAAACAATGGTTGGTGATGGTATGGTAGCTGGAAGCACAGTTTTTGTCGATAATATTTTGGACAAATCTGTTGAGTGCCTAGAGAAAGATTCAAACCTTGAGATTGGTATAGACTCTGCTATTAATGAGGAGGATGCACATGAATTAAGGGAATCCAGCAGCCGTGAGGAAGAAAATTTCAATGATGTAAAGGAAAAAGAACTCTACCTCATTCGAGATCTAGAAACACCACAACAGAAGGCATCATATGGTGATTCTGCCAGTGACCAAGAAGATGGAGATTTTGAAAAGAAATCAGAGAAAGTTCATACTAGCTCAGATTTGGCTGCAAAAGATGATGAAACTTTGGAGGAGCTTACAATGGCTGGTGATGGTATGATAGCTGGAAGCACAGTTTTTGTCGATAATATTTTAGACAAATCTGTTGAGTCCGTAGAGAAAGATTCAAACCTTCCATGTGTGGTTGCTATAGAAGACTCTGCTGTTAATGAAGAGGATGGACATGAATTAAGGGATTCCAGCAGCAGTGAGGAAGACAATTTCAGTGATGTAAAGGAAAAAGAACTCGACATGATTCGAGATCTAGAAATATCATATAATGAAGCTGAAGAGTCTGGAGAATGCCATAGTGGGCAGATTTCAGTTGTAAATGATGGTCTACAAAATCATCTTTCTTATATTATTGAAGAGGCTAGTTTGTCTGGTACTCCAGTGAAGAAGCTTGAGCGTACAAGCAGCAGTAACATATCCTCTTGTTCAGGTATGCTTGATCTTTTAAAGGGCCATGACATATCTCATTGTTTGTAAAGGAACTTTGGTTGTCCATTTGAAAAAAAATGAGCTTATGAGCAGTAATAAGTAATAACACGTTTCCTTATTCAGGTATTTTTGATCTTAACAAGGGCCAAAACATATCTCCTTTTTCAATCACTTTCTTTGTAGAGGGCTTTGGTATTAATTTAACGTGCTGTTCAGGTATGAATGATTCTGCTGTAGCAGAGAGGCAGGAGACTCTTCTGACTGATCGTTGCAAGGAGAATCTTTCTGAATCAGATGCTTCATTGAAAATCTCTGGGCTCATCAGGGGCCATAAGGAATTGTGTACTCCATTGAAGAAGACAGAGTTTATAAGCATCACTAATGTATCTCCTTGGTTAGGTATGTTCAATCTTACAAAAACAATGCAATATGTTCTTTTGATTGAACACTATGTAGAGAGCTTTTGGTGCTCCAAGGAAGAGGACCAGGCATATTAAACAGCACTGTTGTATTCTCTCCTTGTTCAGGTATGGATGACTTTGTTACTGAAGGGAGTGTGGAACTTCCTGAATTAGATACTCTACTGGAGATACCTGAGTTTACACAGGGCCACCTATCTCCACACTTGAATTCACTGTTTGGAGAGGATACTCCATTGAAGAAGACTGGGCTTACAGGCAGTACTAATGTAACCCCTTATTTAGGTATTTTTGATCATAACAAGCACCAAAACATATCTCCTTTTTCAAACGCTTTCTTTGTAGAGGGCTTTGATATTAATTTAACGTGCTGTTCAGGTATGAATGATTCTGCTGTAGAAGAGAGGCAGGAGACTCTTCTGACTGATCGTTGCAAGGAGAATCTTTCTGAATCAGATGCTTCATTGAAAATCTCTGGGCTCATTAGGGGCCATAAGGATTTGTGTACTCCATTGAAGAAGACAGAGTTTACAAGCATCACTAATGTATCTCCTCGGTTAGGTATGCTCAATCTTACAAAAACAATGCAATATATTCTTTTGATTGAACTCTATGTTTGTAGAGAGCTTTGGTGCTCCAAGGAAGAGGACAGGGCATATTAAACAGCACTGTTGTATTCTCTCCTTGTTCAGGTATGGATGACTTTGTTACTGAAGAGAGTGTGGAACTTCCTGAATTGGATACTCTACTGGAGATGCCTGACTTTACAGAGGGCCACCTATCTCCACACTTGAATTCACTATTTGGAGAGGATACTCCATTGAAGAAGACTGAGCTTACAGGCAGCACTAATGTAACCCCTTATTCAGGTGCATCAGATATTACAAAAAGCAATAAATATCTCTTTGTTGAACGCCTCATTTCTCGAGTGCTTTGATACTACAAGGAAGAACCTTGAGTTTCTAAAATGGTACTGTTGTGTTCCCTTTGTTTCAGGTATGGATGACTCTGCCTCAGAATGGAGCCAGGAGGTTTGTATGAAAGAGGACTGCAATCTGAGAGTTCCTGAAATAGATGGCCGATCAAAGATGCTTGAGCTTGAAAAAGGCCATGATGAATCCCTCTTATTGGATACATTGTTTGGAGAGGGAACTCCATTGAAGAAATGTGAGCTAATACATACTAATGCGGCCCCTCATTCAGATAAGCCATTTCTTACAAATGGTAATCAATTTTCTTATTGTTTGAATCTCTTTTACTAGAGAATTTTGGTACAACATTGAAGATCCTTGATCTGGCAAACAGTTCTGATGTATCCTCTTCTTCAGGCACGGATGATTCTGTCATAGAACAAAGTGAAGTGAGGCCTTCGACAGAGGCTTGCAAGAGCGAACTTTCTGAATTTGATGCTCCATCAAAGATGTTTGATTGTACAAAGGACAATGACTTCTCATTCTCTCCTTGCTTGAATATCTTTGACACTCCATTGAAGAAGCCTGTGCTTCAAAGCATTACTGGCATGCCCATTTGTTCAGGTAAGTCCAGTCTCACCACGACATATCTGTTTTCTTGAAAACAATGTTTGTAGATAACTTGGGTAATATTTGAAACAATCTGAGCTTACAAAATTAATGACGAATGCCCCTTGTTTAGGTTTAGGGATGGATGATTTTGCTGTAGAACATAACCAGGAGGTCCACTCAACAGAGGCTTGTAAGCTGGTTCATTCTGAAATGTTCTCAAAGAACCCAGAGCTTGCAAGCAGTACCAACATGTCCCGTATTTCAGGTAAGCTTAATGTTATGAAGGGCCATGGAATATCTCCTTTCTTGAAAACTGTGTATGACTGGTAATTAGAATCTTGAGCTTACAATTAGGGATGATATGTCTCCTTCAGGCACAGGCGATTCTGACATACAACAGAGCAGCACGACCCTTCCTAAGGAGACTTCTAAGCTTGATAATCATGATCTTAAAGCTCCATCAGAAATGCCTGAGTGTATAAATGATCATGATAACTCTCCTTGCTTGAACACCTTGTCTGAGAAGGACATTGGAACCTCACTAAAGAATTGTGAGGTTACGAGTAATAGTGATGTGTCTGCTTGTTCAGGAGTGGTTGATTCTGTTATACACAAGGTGCAGGAGGTTCTTCCAACAGAGGCTTCCAAGAATAAACTTTCTCAAATAGATGATTCCTCTGTAGAAATAAGTGGTGACATCTTTCCAACAGAGATTTGCAAACTGGAAATGGAATCCTTGGAATTAAATTCTCCTTCAAAGACACTCGAGCTTACAAATAACCATGACAGATCTCCTTCCTTGAATACCTTGTTTGTAGACAAGATTGTTACTACATTGAAGAATTTTGAGCACACAAGTAGTAGTGGCATGCCACCTTGTTGTGGTAAGCTCAATATTAAAAAGTGCCATGACATATCTCCTTTATTGAACATATTGTGCGTAGATGCCTTAAGCAATTTTGAATTTGTCTTAGTAGTGATGATATATCGCCTTGTTCAGGTATCGATGATTCTGCTGCAGAACATAGCAGGGATGTCCTTCCAGCAGAGGCATGTAAACTGGAACTTTCTGAATTGAATACTCCCTCAGAGGTGCCTGAGCTTTCAATAGATACTGATTCATCTCCTTGCCTCAAGAACTTGTTTGTAGTGGTAACTGATTCTTCATTGAAAACGTCCATGTTTACAAGAGGTACCACTTCTTACCTGGTTATCTTGTTTGTAGACAGTATTGCTCATTGAAGAATTCTGAACTTACAAGCAGTACTTTTTTTCCTCAATGACTTTATTAATCCATTGAAGAATTTTGAACTGATTAATAGTGTTGTTATCTCTCCTTGTTCAGGTATTGATGATTCTGCCACAGAACAGAGTGGGGATGTCCTATCAACAGAGATTTGCAAACTGGATCTTTCCAAGTTGAGTACTGCCTCAAAGATGGCTGAGCTTACAGAGGACCATGACAGATCTCCTTGCCTCAAAACCTTGTTTGTAGGTGATATAGCCCTTTTATCAGGTAAGCCTGAACATGAAAAGGGTCATGACACTTGTTTGTTTGTAGGTAATTTAACAATCAATTGAGCACTTCCGGGCAAATACATACTAATCATGTCTCCTTGTTCAGAAACAGATGATTCTACTGTAGATAAGAACCTGGATGTCCTGCCAACAGAAGAGTGTAGGCAGGAATTTTCTGAATTGGATAGTTCATCAAAGATGCTCAAGGTTACAAAGGACCAGGATCAATCTCCTTGCTTGAACACTTTGTTTCTAGAGGACATTGGTAATTTATCGAAGAAGACTGAGCTTACAAGTAGTACTCATGTGAATGATCGTTTCTTAGAACAGAGCCAGGCTGTTCTCCCACTGGAAGTTTGCGAGAAAGAATGTTATGAATTCGATAATCCTTTGGAGGTGTCTGAACTTACAAAGGACCACAGTTTATCTCCTTGCTTAAACATGTTAGCAGGGGACTTCAGTGATGATTCCCCTTGTTCAGGTATAAAAAATTTTGCTACAGAACAGAATGGTGATGAACTGTCAACAGAAATTTGCAAACTGGATCTTTCCAAGTTGAGTACTCCCCCAAAGATGGCTGAGCTTGCAGAGGACCATGACATATCTCCTTGCTTTGAAGCCTTGTTTGTTGATGATGCACCCCTTTTATCAGGTAAGCCTGAACATGAAAAAGGCCATGACCCTTGTTTGTAGATGATTTTTGCAATTGATTGAACACTTCTGAGCACATACATACTGATCATATGTCCCCTTGTTCAGAAATGGATGATTATAATGTAGATCAGAATGTGGATGCCCTTCCAACAGAAGCTTGGGAGCAGGAACTTTCTGAATTGGATACTTCATCCAAGATGCCCGAGGTTGCAAAGGACCAGGACAGATGTCCATGCTTGAACACTTCGTTTCTAGAGGACATTTGCAATTTATCAGGTAAGCCTGAACATGAAAAGGGCCATAACCCTCATTTGTAGGTAATTTTCTCAATCAATTGAACACTTCCAAGCACATACATGCTAATGATATGTCTCATTGTCCAGAAATGGATGATTATAATGTAGATCAGAATGTGGATGCCCTTCCAACAGAAGCTTGGAAGCAGGAACTTTCTGAATTGGATACTTCATCCAAGATGCCCGAGGTTGCAAAGGACCAGGACAGATGTCCATGCTTGAACACTTCGTTTCTAGAGGACATTTGCAATTTATCAGGTAAGCCTGAACATGAAAAGGGCCATAACCCTCATTTGTAGGTAATTTTCTCAATCAATTGAACACTTCCAAGCACATACATGCTAATGATATGTCTCATTGTCCAGAAATGGATGATTCTACTGTAGATCAGAGCGTGGATGTTCTTCCAACAGAAGCTTGTAAGCAGGAACTTTCTGAATTGGATACTTCCTCAAAGATGTCTGAGGTTACAAAGGACCAGGACAGATCTCCATGCTTGAACAATTTGTTTCTAGAGGACATTGGTAATTTATCAGGTAAGCCTGAACATGGAAAGGGCCATAACCCTCATTTACAGGAAATTTTGTCAATCAATTGAACACTTCCAAGCACATACATACTAATGATATGTCTCATTGTCCAGACACAGATGATTCTACTGTAGATCAGAGTGTGGATGTTCTTCCAACAGAAGCTTGTAAGAAGGAACTTTCTGAATTGGATACTTCCTCAAAGATGTCTGAGGTTACGAATGACAGGGACAAATCTCCATGCTTGAACACTTTGTTTCTAGAGGAAATTGGTAATTTATCAGGTAAGCCTGAACATGAAAAGGGCCATAACCCTTGTTTTTAGGTAATTTTGTCAATCAATTGAACACTTCCAAGCACATACATACTAATGATATGTCTCCTTGTCCAGACACAGATGATTCTACTGTAGATTGGAGTGTGGATGTTCTTCCAACAGAAGCTTGTAAGCAGGAATTTCCTGAATTGGATACTTCATCAAATATGTCTGAGGTTACAAAGGACCAGGACAGATCTCCTTGCTTGAACAATGTGTTTCTAGAGGGCACTGGCAACTTGTCGAAGAAGGTTGAGTTTACAAGTACTCATGTACAATCTTCTTCAGTTATGAATGATTTTGTCTTGGAACAGAACCAGGCTGTTCTTCCACTGGAGGTTTGCGAGCAAGAATGCCAGAAATTTGATACTCCTTTGAAGGCATCTGCGCTCACTAAGGACCACAGTTTATCACCCTGCTTAAACATTTTAGCAGGGGAATCTGGTATGGCATTGGAAATGTCTAAAGCTACAAACAGAACTGATATATCTGTTTGTTCAGGTGGTGCTGATTCTGGTCTGCACAAGATGCTGGAAATCCATAGAACAGAAGATTCCAATCTACAAATGGCATTGGTGAGACAAAGCTCCAGTACTCCATCAGAAAGGCCTAAGCTTGCAGACATTGATGATTTATTGCAGTGTGTGGATATTGATAATTATGCTGCAGAACAAGACTCAGAGATCCTTCCAATGGAGGCTTCCAAGCTGGAGTGTTGCCAATTAGATTCTCAATTGAAAATGGGAGAGCCTACAGAGGCTCATGATAATCCTAGCTTTCAAATAAGGCTAGCTGTTGAAAGTGACCTAACCAAACTTAGTCTAGGGCAGCTTCGGAGGCTGTACAAGGAGCAAATGAAAGAAAAGGAGTTTGGAAAGGTAAGAAAATTACCATAGTTATTTTTTTTTAGGTTCTGCAATATGCTCTTACATTTTTTTAGTGACATTGCACAATTTATTTTACTCTTCAGGTGATAAGAAAACACACTGCTTTACAGGATTTATCATCAAATGTCTTTGGAGTAGAATCTGGTTCATTCAGAAAGCTCGAACAGAGTCAGCAGGATTGCAAGACAGATTTGCAATCCAATAACAATGCGTCACAAGTCAATACAACATTGAATGAGCCTGAACTTGCAGCGGAATCTGAAAAGCTTGATAAGCCTGAAGAATTTGGTGCAGGAAGTAATTATGTTCTCCACCAGACATCACCAGAAATAAGATTGCCAGAGATGACAAGCAGTTACAAGGTATCCCCTTGTTCCGGCATAGATGATTACATTATGGAACAGAATCAGCAGGCCTGTCAGACAGATTTGTGTTTAAATAACCAGCAGCTTTCCCAAGTCTATACTCCATTGAACAAGCCTGAACTTGCAGAGGTATGCAATGGACCTGCTCAGCTTGATAAGCTTGAAGAATTCGGTGCAGGAATTAATTATGTTCTCCACCAGACATCACCAGCAGAAATAAGATTGCCAGAGATGACAAGCAGTTACAAAATATCCCCTTGTTCCGGCATAGATGATTCCATTATGGAACAGAATCAGCAGGCCTGTCAGACAGATTTGTGTTTCAATAATCAGCCTTCCCAAGTCTATGCTCCATCGAACAAGCCTGAACTTGCAGAGGGATGCAATAGATCTGCTCAGCTTGATAAGCCTGAAGAAATAATTACAGGAAGTAATTATGTTCTCCACCAGACATCACCAGCAGAAATAAGATTGCCAGAGATGACAAGCAGTTACACAGTATCCCCTTGTTCCGGCATAGATGATTCCATTATCAAACAGAATCAGCAGGCCTGTCAGGCAGATTTGTGTTTCAGTAACCAGCCTTCCCAAGTCTATACTCCATTGAAAAAGCCTGAACTTGCAGAGGGATGCAATAGACCTGCTCAGCCTGATAAATACAGTACATCTTTGAAAAAATCTGAGGGCACAGGAGGTCGTGATTTTCTCTGTGAGTCACCAGTGGCAGAAATTATAACTTCAGAAACTGTGTTTACTGGTGAAAGGAAGGGTTTGGCTTTTGAAGAAGAGCCTTCCCTACCAAACAATTCTGTGGAATCAGGATTGTTTGTTGAAGAATATACTGTTTGTAAAAAGACTGCTACCTCTAGTAAAGTAGAATCAAGAATACCCAGCCTTGCAGACAGGTTGCAAATTCTAAGAGACAGATTACAAACAATTCAAAGCAACTTGCAAGGACAGACACCAGAATTATCTTATGCTACCCCTCTCAGGAAAGGAATAAATCGCAAGAGTATTGGGAGTGCAAAGAAGAGCAGGGTTCCTATGTCTGTAGGTCGATCCAACCTGGCTTTTGAAGGTGCTAAGCTAGCATCCACAAAGGAGAATTCCACCGACAAGACTCAACTTAGCTTAAAGAAGGATCAGAGATCATACAAGGAGAATCAAATGAAATCAAAGGATTCTGAAAAGGTAAGCAATTTGCTACTATTGCTTTCACTATGTGTTTTGCAATTTGCTTAAGCATTTGTGCCAATTTCACATTTTTTAACTGAGTGACATTTATTCAATCTTTTAATCCTGCAGGTGGTGGGTAAACGACCTGCCTTAAAGAATTTGTCGTTAAATGTACTTGAACAGAGGGTGGACTTTGTGGGTCAATCCCTTCCACCAGACAAGAGGGCACTCCACATTCATGAAGAAGATTGCAATTAGGGTTTGCCAATTAATGTTAGCTAACTTTCTGTTACAAACTGGAATAGAGTCCTTAGAACTTTGAATCGTGTTTCTGTATAAAACTTTGAATTGTGTTTCTGCTTCAATTTGCAGAGAACCTTCTGCAGAATGTACAGTTCTAGAAGATATTATTTACAAATCGGCAAATATATGTTTGCCTCGTATATGCAACTCCATTTCTTTGTCCATGCATCATTCGCTTTTGAATTTGGTCTAATAGTGTGATTTTTCAGACAATTTTGCAAGATTGTTAGATCCATTTATTTGTTTTTCCTTTATTAATATTTTTTGCTTTTGCGTGATCCCCTGATCGTTTTGTATATTCATTGATATTATAATTTCTCAGAGTTGTGTATTGTTATAAGATCTGTGGGTAGGACGCGAATTGCATCCAGTAGTCAAATCAAATTTTAAAGATTGAATACACATAAAGCCTTCGTTTATCTGCAAGCGATTTCACTGCCATTTGTGCTTATGAATTGTTGATGCCGCAGTGTTCAAGTTAGTGGATGCAGCAACTACTCTGCCAGGTAATAGCTAGTTATAAGGTGATTGACCAAAGTTAATGGCTGTTGTAATTCTATGCATTGTATGCATAATTGATTGTGTTCATTTCGGGCTGATATCCTCAATACAATCCATCCTCCTTCGATCCCTATCCATATTTTTTCCTTCATCCACTCCCATCCACTCCCATTCAATTTGTACTTATCAAAAGACATTCCTCGAGATTTTCATTCAATTTCTAGATTCATTTCCATGCCATTTGGGATTGACCTCACCAATGAAGAACTTCATTTGTACTTATCAAAATGCATTCCTCAGATTTTCATTCAATTTCTAGATTCATTTCCATACCGCCTGGGATTGACCTCATCAATGAAGAACTTCAAATTCAAATAAACTTTCCTATCCCTTTTCACTAGTAAAATTGGTACATGGTTGTGTAATATGCTACTATGTCTTTGGTATGTATAAGCGTTTACTGTGCCATAAATCAACAAGATAGAACATCTGGAAATGCACGCAGGGAAAAACATAATATATGACTACTTTGTGACGTAATAGCTAATTTTTAGGTGGTTGACCAAATTATAAATGGCTGTTGTAATTTTATGTAGTGCATGCATATTTGATTATAAATTAGGAAGATTCACTTTTGTATTAGATTTGACTTATGTTTTGATCCCTATTCATTCTTATTTTCTCTTACTTACTCTCATTCACATAAATTTGTTGTTTACCTTTTATTTAATACATTTTATTTGTACTTAATACATTCACTTTTTACCTTCAAGATTTACCATTCCGATGCTTAGGTCATCTTTTTTCTCACTTGGGATCTACCTCACCAAGCCAATGATCGAAACTTACAAAGATTAAAATTCAAATAAATTTCTCCGCTCCTTTAACTTGTTGACTTGGTACATGTTTAACATGTTGCTATGCTTGGTATTTAAAGGCATTTAACGTGTCGTAAATTAATAGGGTAGAACATATAGGGGTAAATGCAAAGAAAAAAAGAAATCATTAGTGCATACTTCTTTTTCTAAAAGGAACAAAAGAATTAGAATGTACATCGTCAACGTATAGGTCGCTTGTATTCTTGTGTATGTTGTCTTCAAACATTTGCTTAGAATCATGAAGTTGGTCAAATTGGGGGTCTAACCTAAGAGAACTTGACTCTAGCAATTTATCACATTCCCTTAAGTTGTTTATAAACATTGCAATCCTTGCCAATGCATCAAATATTAGAGATTAAAGCAAGTAGGTTTCAAAAATTTGTGTTTTATCACTTCAAGTTTGTATGTGAGGGTTCAAATGTGCAGTGGATGAAATTGAACTCATGATGCTTGATCGTATAGTTTTCTAAGGTTTGTTTAGATTTGGATGCATTCATTAGACAAAGGGCTAAGTAACTAAAATTCACTCATTAATTTATCATATTTGTTCTATTTATCAACTTAGCTTTGCGTTTAATCTAGGTTAATTGTGTTATTGATGTTTGCATTTATTTATTAGCTTAAGATTATATTTATTTATAGGTGAAATGCAATTATTTTCAATATAATTATTGACTATATATAATTAAGGAGCAAGAGAGAGTTATGTAGCAATTGTAGTTTATAAGTGTTTTTCTTTTAGTGATTGTAACAATTGGCATTATGTGATTGCTATTGATCAAGACGATTGAGACAAGATGAATGACAAGCTAATTGCTTTGTGTAATGCTCAAAATTTACCATAGGCAAAACTCAACAAAATGCAACCAAATAAATAAAGAAAACAATGCATCACATCAATGAAAAATCAATATGCACACTTGTAGTTACATGTAATGTCACTTTTGATATTGACCATATGTTGAAGAGTTGTGTTGGCAAATGCACAAAAGAGGGACAAATAGAAAGACAAGAGGGAAGAGTGTGACACACAATGCCATTCAACATGCCCCGCACCACAAGATAATTAAGGTTAAGGTGATGACACCAACAAATGTGGTTCATAAACGTGTTGCCCTAAAGGTTAGTCACTCCACCAAAGTTCTTAATGGAAGGGTAAAATTCAATCTAACCTAGAAAATAAGAGTTTAAAGATTTAGTTAGGCATGCACAGATTCTTCTTCTTCTATCCATACTAACCAACACGATTAATGACACTTATTTATTAACCTTTGCTAACCTTTCAAAGGTAAGCATTAAACAAGAGATATTTAAGTGAGTGAGAGGAATTACTTTTCACAATATATTATTCATCCTTTGACTATTTAAGGTAGATTTAATAAGAATGAACTATTTGCTTGCACTTTTCATTAATAACATGAGCATGCTAAGGTAAGGAAAGATAGTAATAATATAAAGATCAATTAGCATGACATTTGTTTCAAGAGGATGTTCATGCAAGTACTTCCATTCCTTTTCATCTTCTAACTCTGATCAATAGGGAAATGATTCCATTTCTTTTTCTTAAGAGTGCTAACTAGGAGAGTGATAAAGTAGAGAGATACTTTCATTACCTACCCCATGAATATGATAATTCAATCCCCTTTCATGATACATGCAATAGAAGAAGGGGATTTGAGAGAGATACATAATGCATTATCAAGTTTAATACCTTAAAGCAACCATTTCCATTCAATACTACAAGGTTTAAATTTAAGTCTAGTATTAAGACTATTACAAGCAATCACCTTCCTTGATCTAGATTACAACTATATATAATGTGAAAAATTATGCTTTACTTGCTCCTACTTAACATTATCAAGAGAGCACAATACAATGATATGATACATAATCTTCTTGTTTTATCTTTGTTGACTCAATGATATGATAAATAATCATTTGCCAAAGCTAATTTTTCAATGATGCACAAGACAATGAAGAGGAGGCACAATACAATGAATTGATTGCATTCCTTAAGTTAGAGAGATGCTACAAAATCACACAAGTAGCATATAGCTCAAACATTTGAATCCAGATACAACTACTTCCCTAAGTGTTAGAACATTAAAAATAATAGTTATGTGCAATCGGGAAGATACAAGAACACTACAAAATTCATTGTGAGATATAATTTGTACCCGATTTCTGGATAAATTTGTAGTTTGAGACATTGTTGGATTGCAGGATCAAGCTATTGGACTAAGGGTTTTGGGTCATAGTTTTGGTTTGAGTACAATATAGAATGGGGATTGAGAGTGGTTTGGCTGATGGTTGTTCAAAAATTCTAGTCTCATCACCTTTCTGACCACAAGTTTCTTGAAATTGGATGGTTTGCACTATGGTTAGATTACAACTTTTTAGGTTCATTGGGAACATTGCAAATTATGTTTTTTTTAATTTTTAGCTTCACCACTAAACAAAAACACCTTAAAAACTTACACCTTTTGGACTGCAAGTTTCTCGAAATTGGATGGTTTTCACTACGGGTAGATTACAACTTTTCAGGTTCATTGGGAACACTGAAAATTATGTTTGTTTTTGTTTTTAGCTTCACCACTAAACACAAACACCTTAAAAACTTACCATAATTCTTCATTGGGGTAATTATGTTGAAGGCATTCCCTATATGAAGTCAATTGACTAACTTTTGAGATCAATGATCAACAACCTATTATAACGATGTAAGATGATACAATTCATTATTATCGTTTGACAATTATAAATTAAGAATTTGACTTACGTTGCATGAGTTAAATGAGACCACCCTTTTCACAATATGTCCTTCGCTTTCGCACTGCAATTTCCTCCCTTCTCACTTTTACTTACTCCTAGTTTTATCTATGTCGCTTCTATATAAACAATCTATAGTTTAATTGACCTTGGCAGAGAGTAAGAGAGAGAGAGAGAGAGAGAGAGAGAGAGAGAGAGAGAGAGAGAGAGAGAGAGAGAGAGAGAGAGAGAGAGAGGAGGAAAAAGAAAGAGATAGTGGGGGAGACAATTCTATATAGAGAGAGGTATGTATATATAACGTGAGAAACTCAAAAGATAGAGAATGAGATAATGAGAGGTAGAAAGAGATAAAGAGAATAATAAAGAGAAGAATAAAGAGAGATATGAAGAAATTAAGAGGGAGAGAAAGAGAGGTAGAAAGAGATAAAGAGGGATAAAGAGAAGAATAAAGAGAGATATGAAGAGATCAAGAGGGAGAGAAAGAGATTTAGACAAATATATATATCTATTGAACCATCTCTCCCTCTCCTTCCCTCCCCTCTCTCTCTTATTCACTCCATCTCTCCTACTCTATATCTCTATGTCTACTCTCTCTCTCTCTCTCTCTCTCTCTCTCTCTCTATGTAATTTTCCCTATCCCTTTATATCTCTCCCTCTCTCCCCTCTTCTATCTCTCCCTCTTCTACCTATATCTCTCCCTTTCTCTCCCTCCCTCTCTATCTCCCCCCATACCTCCCCCACTTGCTCCCTCCATATTTGTTACACCTCAAATTTATTTTACCAAGTTACTTTTAACTATTTATGTTAAAATGCATTTTTATATCTGAAGATGATTATATGTTATCTAACATTATGGTGAGATTAAATACAATGCAATGTATTATAATTTTGATGATTATTTTTATTGTTATTAAATCAAAATTAAAATAATTATGTGATTAATTAAAACTAACTATTTGATTTGGATTCTCAGTCAAGTGCATGACTGATTTCTTGCCCCTCTAGAGAGAGAGGGAGAGTATCATTGAAGAGAGGAGTTTAGACTTCAAAACTAAATAGGTTTATGCCAATTGAGTTTTTGTACACATTCATGTAGGTCCACCCTAATCCTATCATTGAGTCAATTTATCAATCTTATTCAAATAACAAGCCAATCACTCATTAAATTATGTTAAATACATAAAAAGTATAATATATATAAATATATATATAAATTAGTTAAATATATTTATATATCTATATAGGTATACATACGATATATAATTAAAAGAAATTGAGTATATATAAATACATATATACACACACACACCATGTATATAGCCATACATAGACATACATATATATAAATTAAAAGTTATATTTATTACGTTGAAGGCATGTCCATGAGCTTTCAAAGCTCATTTTTCCTATCATAGTCCAAAACGAAGGATAGTCTTGGTTGACATTAAAACGATTCTCAACCGTCCATCATTTTGCCTTGTTTTTTTGCTTTCCTCACTGCTATCGGTTCTGCTTTCCTTGCCGTTATCGGTTCACTATCGGTTAGGGATTTCGTAGGCGTTCCTTCTATGTGCAAGGAGACAACCTATAATAGCATATCAACAACTATATACGTCTATATCAACACAAGACAATTAAACAAATCTCAACAATTCATCATTGTGTGCCCTCTATGAAGTTTACCAACCCGTTTTTTATGATGTAGGGTTCAAAATAGCCTACGCAAGTTGCAAGAAGATTCAAAGAAATTGAGCCATCCATAGGGAGATCTTGGATAAAGCATCCATGTGAAAATCTCATGTGCCATTTTACAACAAGTTGCTAATTCCAATGGAGACGTGTGTATGATAAGATATGCTATATATTTCTTTTAAATGGTAGAGGATAGCATTTCCATCGTACCGCTAGAGGTTTTGTCACACGAAATACATTGTTCTGCATAAAAAATTATGTATAAAAGCAACACACTTTGTTAGAGTATTTTTATTTAAATGAAAATTACAGCTAACATCTTAATAATGAGTACATTTAGGTTTTAAAATAAAATAGAAATTATGGCAAAGATCTTAATAATGAGAAAATTTAGGTTTTAAAATTATAGTATCCTTGACTTTGCGTAGTTAAGTATAAATTAACATCATTTACTACACAAATGTGTGCAAACAATAAACCAATTTTTTCCTAATTCACCTTCCACACCTCTTCGACGTACCCATTGCACAAGGTGCCATAACTAGTTTGTAGATTTGCCAAGATTTTAAAGGCAATCAACAAAGTAATTTTAATGCCAACATCAAGAGGCATATAAGCCTCAATCAATGACATGTTTAAAGGCATTTTGTTTGGAATTTTATAGCCTTGAGTTAGACACATCTTTTCCTTGTTTGTTGTAGCCACTAAGTGGTAGTTTACATCGATAATGAAATACATTTTTATCTACTACTAACCACAATGGTGAATAGATAGCTTAACTTACATTGAATGCTGAGTCTTCAACCTTCATAATCACCATAAAGGAATAACATTATGGATAATAATTCGAGCCTTCTTTTGAAGCGTAAAAGTGAAAAAGGTAAAACGTTGCTCAAGTTTCAAAAAGGTATACATTATGGAAAGATATGAAGATGATTTTTGGTTGTCACGACTTAGAGAAGGTCATTTTTTTAAGAAGAGGGGCACTAAACATAAGGATAAAATTTGGTAATTTAATGCCAACAACTTTGGAGAAGCCACAACCTTTTGTAAAGGCAAAGGCATTTCATTGTATTTACCATTGATGATTATTCACTATCAGCTCAAGAGGAAGGAAAAGTAGCGACGTGGGAATATAGCATTTGATAGGAGTTTTCTGTTGGCAGCATGAGTGTGATGGTGTATGGTGTTTTCATTGATGTCAATCTATTATAGATTGATGGTGTATTGGTATGGATATGATCTAAAGAAGACCAAGTGTTTTTGGGAAATTGGCTAAGTTCCAGATTGAGATAGTATATTTTCAATATAATAGAGGAAAAATTTTGTGGTCCACATTGCATTATCTTGTCATACGATTTTGAGGTAATAATGGTACATATTGAAGGAGTCCATATCCAAAGTTTTAGAGTTTTATGTCTTTCACAAGAGAAGATATTAATGACAGAGTATCAAACTAAGTAGTGACAAAGTTACAGTAGTAAAGTTCATGTTGGAATGATCATTCCATCATGGATGATCATTGTGTTTTGCAGATTTTAGGAAGTTCTTGGAGATGTCAGATGTGCGTGCATCCCAAGTTTCAAGTGGTTTGGTGATCTGCCTGTTAAGTTTTGGATGAATAATTGGTTCATTCAGTTATTGCTTTATCAATTTTTTTGTTTGTGCTGACCTAAGAGTTTTGGGGTCATGAGAGATTGAATTGTGTATGGATCAGATTCATAGGAGTATCTATAGGTCATGTCAACCTATTTTGTTGAAGAAAACACTTTGGCTATTTCCACAAGGCATGTATGTTAGAGTTTTGAGCTGCCAGATTTTGGGGTCATACGTTTCATCCAATTAGGTTGAACTAGTTGATGGTGTGATTGATTCTAGAGGATATATATATATATATATAAAAGGATGATTCAATATTAGAGTATATAGAGAGAGGAGAATAGTGTGATAGTGGTAATCTTATACATGCAAGGATGAAGTGTGTAAAGTCAGTTTCTAAGCAGAACAAGGAATTGTGTCTTCAACATATAGGAGATGCATTGTAAACATTTCAAACTCTAGCAGTGAGCCATTTTTGTATGTGCATTTGTAATTCGAGAATAAGTGTTCTTCCTTGGGAAGTGAGTCTTCCTATGTTTTGGGTAGTGAGTCCCTTAAAATGTGATCTATTATAACTGGTTATGATATATAGTGAGTTAATCCTCATCGTGGTTTTTCACTACAGGATTTGACCCCAATTTCTGATGACCGTTCGTCGGAATCTCGACGATACATTGTTGGCCGACCAACGAATCACATAAATCAGTGCCATCGCTCAATTTTCATCTACATCCTGATGGGCTGTAAAACGTCGATCTCACGACGGAACCACGTCGGAACCGCGACGCCCACTTCGTCGATCGCACGACGAACAGTACTCGGATCACAAGAGGCATACCTTTGCCAACCCGTCGGATTAACAACACAAGTCTGTTGCCATTACGACAAAATTTTGACATATTGCCAATATCGTTGAGATCAAGACGGTTATAGCGATCCAAATTGCCTGAGAAGATATATAGGGAGGACTGGATTTTGGTCTCAGTGATGAAGTTTCATCGGCGAGATACACATATTGTCTCATCGACGAAGCATGAGGGAAGCATATCGGCAAGACATATATCATCAGAGTAAGTTCTGAATGTCTACCCGACCAGCTATGTGACGCCGATAAGATTACATCGGCAGGAGTCTTGGCGACATAATTTAGATTGAAATAGCGACAAAAGTTCATCAAACGTGCGATGGAATAGGCAAGTCATTACGGTGGAAATTCGTCGAATACATTGCAAATTTGTTGGATGCTTTTTGCAGTTCGTCGTAAAGTCGACGAAACATTGCACTTTTTAAAAAAAAAACTATTCGTTGAAATGTAGGCATATCGGTGAAAGATGAAGACTATTACAACGGTCAAAATTGCTTGAGAAGATATATCGAGAGGATTGGATTTTGGTCTCAGCGATGAAGTTTCATTGGTGAGATACACATCTTGTCTCATCGACAAAGCACGAGGGAAGCATATCGGCAAGACATATATCATCAGAGTAAGTTCTAAATGTCTACCCAACCAACTAGGTGACACCGATAAGATTACATCGGCAGGAGTCTTGGCGACATAATTTAGATTGAAATAGCGACAGAAGTTCGTCGAACGTGCGATGAAATAGGCAAGTCATTGCGGCGAAAATTCGTCAAATACATTGCAAATTCGTCGGATGTTTTTTGAGGTTTGTTGTAAATTCAACGAAACATTGCACTTTAAAAAAAAAAAAAAACTATTCATTGAAATGTAGGCATATTGGTGAAAGATGAAGACTATTACAATGATCAAAATTGCTTGAGAAGATATATCGAGAGGACTGGATTTTGGTCTCAGTGATGAAGTTTCATCGACGAGATACACAAATTGTCTCATCGACGAAGCACGAGGGAAGCATATCGACAAGACATATATCATCGAAGTAAGTTCTAAATGTCTACCCAACTAGCTATGTGACGCCGATAAGATTACATCGACAGGAGTCTTGGTGACATAGTTGAGATCGAAAGAATAATCATCGGGTAGACTCACCACATCGGGGAAACTATACAATATCCTAGTGATACATGATCTCTTGTCGATGATGATACAAATGGATCGAAATACTTATCGGGGTGAATCTAGGCGATATATAAAAGTAGTCAAGTCGGCCAGGCCTTAACAATGCAGGATTGATGATATTAGGCCAGTTTGTAGTAGCAATAATGATAACTATTTTCTTGGCTGTCATACAAGCCATCTCCATCAACAGAGCTTTGAAACCAAATCCACACACAACACGATGTTCATAGTGAAAAGTTAGCACTTTCTTTCATCTTTGCAGATTGGTTTGATGCTTGAAACGATGCATTTCTTATATTGAAAAGTGCATTACTTACCTTATTGAGCTTCTCTTTGTTTTGAGAATAGTTTAATATTCTCTACTTAACAGGGCCAACCACGTGAAGGTGGAAGCTCATTTGGCCCTTCCCTCCCCCCCCTCACATCACTCTCAATTCCCCATACCCGATCATATAACATTAATCATTCATTCATCCATTAATAACATATAACATTCATTCATTCATCCTACATTAATAACATATAACATTCATTCATTAACATATTCACATTCATTCATTCATCCATTAATAACATATAACATTCATTCATTAACATATAACATTTATTCATTAACATATTCACATTCGTTCATTAACATATTTCATTTTTTCAGTTTTTTAGTTTTTACATATTATCAAAAATATGGCTGTCATAATATGATTACAATCACTATTTTTTTTTTGCAGCTAAAAATAGTTGAAGTGGAGTATCGTTTTTAAAATCATTTGTCCCCCCTTGAGTTGTTCTGAGCTCTACTCGTGATCTTAATGTATGCCTAGTCGTGTACTCACAACGTGGATGCGACTGCAAGGGGGGGTCTGCTGCAATAGCAAAGAAATGTTAAATTGATATGTTTTATTATTATTGTTACACGTATTTCATTAATTAAAAGAACATCACAGTGGTGCTCTTTACCTGATTGGGCCACATCATGTTCCTGATATTGTCTTATAGCCTCATGCTCAACATGTTGAACACCCTCTAAATCCCGATCTGGAGTTGAAACACGAAAGATTACATTAATTAATACACCAATTGTAATTAAATATGTTTAAAAGAACATTAGAGTGGTCCTCTTTACCTGATGGAGCCACATCATGTTCCTAATCTTGTCTAGCCTAATCATGCTCAACGTGTTTATCACGCTCTACATGCTCTAAAGTTGAAACACGAAAGGTTACATTGATTAATACACCAAATGCAATTAAAGATGTTTAATTGTATTAATCCATACTGCGTTTTGTATAGCACATGAATACATCCAGTACCGGGATGCACACCATGGACTTCATCAGCAGGTTGTGCTCCACCCTCACCAGGCTGCATTCCAATGTCATGTGCAGGATTATCATTGCTTATCTGTGTAAAACAAATAGGCACATTATTATGGTGGAAATTAATATTGAATAGATTGCACAAGTATTCAATTTGAAATAAATTTTATTGAGTTTATTTACCTGCGTGTTGGATGCAGTGGAAGATTGTGTTTGCCCAGTTGAGACTCTTAGCTATTCAGACAGGGCTCCATAGCCTTGGTCGAAGGCAATCTTCAGGTCCTCTTCTGTGGGCACTCTGTTGAAATCAAAGCCCTTGCATTTTTGCATGCGATCATGAATTTTGCTTCTATGGTGTGATAAAACCAAAATTGTTTGCAATTTATTATTTGGATGCAATATTTCATTTATTGATACTTACAAATCGTGCGGCTACTTTCATATAACCACCAGAGCCAAGTTTGTGCTGCCCGTGTTTTTCTAGTCTTGCCTTTGTTGCCTTTGATGTGTCGGGCAGCCTATGAAAAATTTGAAATACGTTAGATTATGTAAAAAGAAAGATTAATCAGTATATAATTAAATTGTTGATAGTATCACATACCTTCCTTGGCCCGGTGGTATCTTTCCTTTCTTCTTTTCAGCCTTCTCCTTTCCATCCGACACCAAGTCCTTCCACTCCCTTTCCGGAATCATGGGGGGACGCTCGTACTTTCTGTTCTTCTCTAAATGTGACCTATATTGGTCCCTCACATACTTTAGATAGGTACCAGCTTTCTTAAGGACCTTGGTTCGGTTGAATGTTTTATCACCGAACAACACAACTAAACGGTTAATGAGCTCATCTTTTAAATCTTGATTTTGGGCATTCCACCGTGTACGTATGGTGGGCCCGAAGAGCTCCAATGAAATATCACTTAGATGTTTATAAAAAACATCATTTCCTACAGGAGCAGGATGTATAATTAGAAACTCAGAAGGGCAAGGTGTTTGGGATGCTTCCAAAAACTTAGATACGTGCACGAATAATATAGCAGAAATGGAGGCGCTCGCATTGGGATTGGAAGTCTGTATAAGGAAAAGAATTGATTCGGTAGAAATAGAAGGTGATTCTCAAATTTGGATTCAGGCAATCACATCGGGGAAAACACCAAACTGGAAACTAGACAATTGGATAGGAGCAATCAAATCCCTTCTTCGGAAGTTAAATGAATATACCCTATCACATGTCTATAGGGAAGCTAACAAGGCTGCGGGCCTCCTGGAAAACTGTGGAGTAAATCAAGGAAAGGTAATAAAAGTTGACAACTACATGGAGGAGTGGTCAGAACTACCAACACTTGTAATCACCGACAGTTTGGGCAGATGAAAGATCTCCAAAATCTCTAAAAAGCAGTGAGCTGGGACAATCGGATGGGATAATAGATAAGACTCGAGCGACATTTAGCCAAAGCATTAGGAAGTTGTGCCAGACTCACGGGACAAGCGCAAGCATTTATTGGAAGCCGAGGGATAAAACGTGTTAAGGCACTGCTCTAGACTTAAACTTCAGAAGGACAATGGTGTATAAGTTCGGTGTGCACTGTATCTGCTCAAATGAGACGTTGAGAGCCCAGTGCAAAAGAATTTTCTCAGTCGGTTCCCTGCAAGTGATCGAAGCAATAGAGCAAATAACCCAGGAGATCCTGCAGGAGGGGAACCACTGGTGTGATGGCAGAATCTATGAGGTAGTCCTAAGCCTATTAATAGATGTTCTGGGTGCCAGAGAAGTACTTGTGGAGAAGCTTGGGGGTTTTTTTACGCTAATCAACATTGAAGTAGTGGCAAATGCTATCTTCGAACTGCTCGTGGAAGGTATGGTGAACTCCCTGATCTTTGGAGAAAACGGGGCAAGGGGAGACGGGAAAGAAGTGGAGGTTGAAGCTAGGGAGGAATGCACTAGCAGCTTGCAGCACCAGACCAAGGCAATGAGCTGCTTCCTAGGCAATGCATGGGATGTATATCGGGCGGGCATAATCAACAATGACATGAATGCCTTTGCAAGGTTTGTTCAAAATGAGGATTGGTTCAACAAAAGGAGAATGAAACATGCAGTAAAGCTGGGGTACGCATTGGGAGTAGTATATAGCTATGTAGTAGCATAAAGCATGATAAGCATACAGTCGGATATATATTGGCTATAAACAGGCAATTATAATGTAGGCAAATATTGCCATTTTGTAAATCAATATAATAGGGAGCTATCCCCACTGTTAGCACTTACTTAAAAAATAAAAAATAATAATTAAAACATTTTAAAGTACCTGGGACCTTCTCTATCTTTATGGGAAGGAAATCCTCGATCACCACAAATGTGACCGACAATGTTCCCATACTAGTAATACGGGAAGATTGAGGAAATGCTGCTAAAACATCACTAGTAGTAGTGGCCTCTACATCCACAGGTATTGACACATGTAGTGGCATGTGTTCACTGCCAGAGGGTGGACTACCGAATGCCTGCATGGTATGTGTTGCTGACATTTCAGACGACAATATAGGCACATGAGATGATGGGGTCAGATGATGTGTTGTATTACAAAATATAAAACCATGAATGAATTTATGTTATAATTAAAGATCTCATGACATCTTACTTCCAAGTTTTGTGCTCTCTTAGACAATATTTTAACCCTTTCTCTTATCTCATCTATTTGAGGCACTACGAATACCAACTGAAGGATTTCTTGATTGCATTTTTTTTGGGCCTTCCTCATCATATCCATAGGGTTTGTGGAAAATGCGATGTCATCATTGGATAATAGTGACTGCACCTCCATATGGATGCTCTCCTATACTGCTGGTGCCTTTCCCCGATCAGCCAACTGCAACGAGAATATTAAAAATATTATCAAAATTAACCCAATAAACTCATGAAAAAAACATAATAATAAAACATTTTGCTCGTATCTAATTTTTACAATTACAATGAGGTAAACCTGTCAGATAGAAGCGCCTGAAGATGGATCACGATCTGCACTCTAGGCCGGAGCCTTCCTCGTATGATCAATGTCTCGCTGTGACAAAAATTAAATATAAAAAACATTACCGAAATGAAACAAATAGACTTACGAAAAAAAATATAATAATAAAATGGTATATTGGAGTCATTAATTGGAGGTTGGGTAAAATGGTATATATATAGTACATACCACCCCCATAGTAATTGTGTTTGTGTCTAAGTGATTCAAATTGTAATCGATTAGAAACTCTTCCCCTGCAGTTATTGATTTTATCGCACATACGAATACATGGTTTCCCTCTTGCGCCTCGAATATACAATTGGGTTGCTTATTTGTTGACCTAGGTCATGCACTATTTATAAACCCTACAATATTCCCTGATGCTTTTGGCCTCCCATCAATTTATCTAGCCACTCCTTTATTTTGATCCTTATCTTTTAGTTGTATATAATTTGTTGATAGTGCATACCTACGCATACTTCGTGTATATCGAACCAGCTGCATCCAATCTTTGTAACTGTAACATGGTTCAACATACTCCATCAACTCAATAACTTTGTCGTAATAGAATTTTATGCTGTCCATGCAAAATAGGCCCAAACCATGTAATGACGATGGTGCTATCCAGTATATCCTCTCGTTGACACAAAGATCAGTGTTTATTGGAGGAAGTTCCTTGGGTACCCATTGTTTCCGTAGATATTTGTACCTCAAGGGAACCTCGATGTCGCCTATGCTCTCACCATCATAAGAACATGACCCCCTTTCAACAAGAAAAAATTCCATGCGTTTACGGAATTTTTTTCTAATCTTTTGACCTCTAGTTGATCTCCCTCTTTTAGACCTACTACATGTCTCGCTTTCCTTTTCTCTTCCTGAATTTCCCTCGCTTGAGGAAGACAAATCTGACAAATACCTATTTTGTGGTACCTGCACTCATAAGGATGTTGGATGAAGTTCTTTCATGGTGATGTGATCCGAAGGTGACATTATGATTAATCTATCATTTCATTGCTAGAAATTGATAGGTTATAAGGTAATCGAGTCTTGATAGATTGCAAGTTATTGTTACTACCATCCAAATGTGTCCATCACAAATCAAATCTACTTAACTTTTTAACTCCCAAACTTTGTAACAAGTGTTAAATGTGACTATGGTCCACTAGTTACACAACCAAGGCGTCAAATGTATTATCTAATTGTAATCAAAGGACTTTTTCTCTTCATTCAAGTAAATAAACTTGAAGGGAAACACCACCAAGTGGTTTATTGGACACCTACATGACTAAAAATAGCAGAAAATTTACATTTAATTTCCATATGTCTAAGTGGTTAATAGGGAGGGAGTGTGTACTAGGCCTGGTAAAGTCATCATAAGTTTATGCTTTGGCAATAAAAATTGTTTAAGTCATCTTAAATCTTCCTATGTCTAATTGCTACGAGACTTTTGGTATGTTTTAAGGTAGGATGAGTGGTCACATCAATGTTCTAATTCTCTATGACAAGGTTTCGACATCTTCAAATAGTGAAAGTTAGTGCTTATAGTCATTTGAAACAACAAAATTTTGATTATGTATGATGGTTGGATTTGATAACTTAAAAGAATTGGCTACCCAACAAACTTAAAGTTAAAATAAACTTTTTCAATTTAAGGGGTTAGCACTTTCTTTCATCTTTGCATATTGGTTTGATGCTTCAAACGATGCATTTTTTATCCCACTTCTATCATATTGTATTCCCATCCCATTGCAATTGTTGGAGGAGTTGATACCAAAATTTTATATCAGATACCACGTTCTTGAAGCAATTTTCGTGTTTTTATAATTTTTCTGAAGTTCTTTCGTGTTGTATGGATCCATACAAGCTTAAAATGCTCTGAGATCATTGGTGTAGATAAATATATGTGCTCCCTTTCATTTGCATTTGTTTTGAATTTCTCAATCACTGTTTTGTGGGATTAAACAATCAAATACAGGGATTGCCCTGTTGTGCCTGTGTAAGGGTTTGAGGGCTAAATAGAAATGACATCCACCAATCCACCCATTGTCTTGGAATTGTAACTCGGTGGATTGGTGTGCATCATGGTGGATTTGATGGAGTTTCAAATCTTGTTCTTTAAATTTCATTTATGTTTTTCCCTTGTCTTGGCTTGTTACATTGTTTGGGAGGAACCTAAGGTTGGGTTTTACCTTGGCTTTCATATAAATCCTAATGTTCCATGTAAAACCTTGGGTGAGATATATTCGGCCATTACCTTTTTGGAGTGGGTATTAAAATGAATTGTGTCTCATTGTTTTGAATTAAGGTCTTCATTTGAAGGTCCTTCATGCCAAGGTTCCTTTTATAACATTTTGGACATGAAATATTTAAAATAAAAAATACCTTCATTTGAAAGTCTTGACATGGCATCATTTTTGAATGAAGGTTCTTCATTCAAAGGTCACAACGACATCACCTTCAAATGAAGGTTCTTCATTAACTGGTATTTTGTAATTTTGAATGTGTGATAATAATTTAGGGTTGAAAAGAAATCCATTTGAGCTTTTTATAAATGAAAGGACATTTGATGCAATCATATGCCTTGTCAAAATTTTAACTTAATAGTAAGGGCATCATGAGTAGTTTGTTGGGCCCATTCAACAATCTCCGATGCAAGGATTGAATAGTCTAGAATGTATCTACTATCAATAAAGCCAATTTTTTACCTCTATGACTATATCTCAAGCAATAGGTTTAATTGTGATGGCAATGATATTGAAAAGGATTTTGTAATCTAGGTGTTGAGAAGCATAATTGGTCACCATTCTAGGAAAGATTCTTCATTCTCACTTTTAGGTGTTAAAATTTAACAATGCGTAGATTGATGAAAGAGCCCAAAGAGCCTTTCTCCATGTTATCCAAGTACACATAGAAGCGGTCTTCTCTTACACGGTTGGACATGATTTCAAGAACTTAGCTAGGAATTATTCATTTAACCTAAGGGTTTCTCATAAAGCCATCATTGGAAAAGTATGATCAAATTCTTCTATTATGAAGAATTGGTCTATGTGCCTCTAGTAATCACTATAAAAATGTGAAAGACTAAGCTATTTTATTTTTTCTGTCTTATCTTATACCATTTTACGAGAATGGGGGGGCCAATGTACGAGAAGATCTTTGGAATCTAGCCATGAAAATTATAGGTTAAAGAGAATGGGGGTGCCAAAATTACAATACTTACTGTCCCTTGGTTGTCGATTTTCTTGAGTGCCCTCAACCTGGTCCTCGGTGCTGGTATTGACCTTGTTTTCACTCCTCCAAAGTCTTCCTCAGCGCTGGTATTGAACTTTCACTTGTCCAATTTGACGAGCTACAACCTGCTTTAGTTAGGTTTTAGAGTATGTTAATTAAATTTAAAAAAATTATGGCGCCATTTAGAGTAGTGAATATAAAGCAAGCAAAGCCTATTATGGCGCCATTTAGAGTAGTGAATATAAAGTAAGCCAAGCCTATTATAGTCATGAGGGAAATAATAAAACTCCTAGGATACTTTGTGAAACCATTTTCCTTGGTTAAAGGGAGGCCATAAAATATACCTTTGGATTTTTTCAATCTTCAAATATGAGGATTTGCAAGGTTCTTAGCAACATTAGTAATGGAAATGTGTGCAACAAGAATTTTTGAACACACATGGAATCTCCTTGCCAAAGAAAGGGGCTTCATAATTTAATATGATAATTTTTCTCAGCTTTAGAAATGATATGTTTCTTTAAAGAGGAAGGAGAAACCTAAAAGGTAAAAGAGATGCTTAGGAATCTCAACACATCCTTATGATCAACCCCCTTCTATCCATAAGAATTGAACAAATTGGGCTTGGCTAAGAATGATTTTCTATAACATTGAGTTTTATGCCACTATATATTTGACCTTAAAGCTTTCCAGAAAATATCTAGGCATTGAATATCCTAAATAATGTCACGTTTGTCCTCCAAGAGAGTGAGAAAGGAGTCATTAGAAAAATGACCATTGAATAGTTGGGCTATAGAGTTATGAAAAGTAGCACCTTTAATAAGTTAGTAAGGTGAATTTATTAATGTTAATCTTAATATTCCAACACCCTCCGTTAAGTTTTACATTCCTCACAATAAAACATGTTGATTGAAACAAACAAATATATATAGTCTAAGCTAACATTATTTTATTTTTCTTTAAGTTCTCCCTCAAGAACATCATTGGCTCGAGTTATACAAGTCCACACTATGTGATCCTTTTTCTTACAATAATAACATTCATTTTTATTTTTTAATTATTATTACCTCATGAGTATAATACATTCTCATGTTGAGAATCAACTTTTAAATCTTTTCCATTGTTCTTTATTCTTCTTCTAATAGGGCCAACATCACATCTTGTGTTTGAGAAGTTATCCAACGACTGCCTTCAAAAGGCTGATGTAATCTCCATCCCAACACCAAGGGCACACCACATTATGCATCACCAAGGAAAGACACGTGGTGCTCTCCCGTGATATCGCAATCAATAAACACCTTGCATCTTTGTATCACGTGAGGGCGGGCAACCGTTGATCTCCACCAATTCTTTCAAATTCTTAGCTTTGAATGAATGGTTGAAGCACCAATGTTGAATGTTGCAACTCTAGTAGGCATGAATAGAAGTAGAGGAGATTGTTTGGGAGAAGAATTTTTTCTAGTGCTAGGTTATGTGTTAGGTTATATAGGGTTAGGTTATATAGTGTTTGAGCCTAGCCTCAAACACTACAATTAGGGTTAGGTTATGTGTTTTCTTTAGGGTTAGGTTTGGGATTAGGTTTATGGTTATGGTTAGAGTTTAGGGTAATCCAAATCATAACCTAACCCTTTTTCTCGAAACCTTAACCTTGACCCTAACCCTCACCTTTATCCTATCTTTATAACCCTAACCACAACCAAAACTCTAACCCCAACCCTAACCCTAATTACCTAACCCTAAATATTTTTTATTTTATTAATTAGTTGCATTCACTCTAATAACCCTAAACCTATCCCTAAACTTAACCCTAGCCCTATCCCTGGCCCTAATCCTAACCCCAACTCTAAGCCAAATATAAAAACAACCCTTAATCATAATTACAATAACCCTAAAACTTAATTCTAGATATAACCCTAATACTATAATCCCTAATTGTAATCCTAAACCCTAACCCTAATTTCATATCTAATCCCAACCATAACCAAAACTCTAAATCTAACCCTAACCATAAAACATAAACCCTAATCTAACCCTAATCCTAACATTATTTTTCCTAACCCTAACCCTAACTCTAAACCTAACACTAACCCGAACACTAAATCCTAACCCTAATTAAATACCCAATCATAACCCTAAATTGTAACATGATCCTTTGAATTGGATACTACATAAAAAATTATGTGTTACAATCATTGCTTCCATTGTTGGCATTTTTACATTGGGATGCATATATTTTTAAAATCAACAAAATCTTTTAATGTCTTGCCAAAATTAATATTATTAATTGTAATATCAAACTTATAAACATGTATCCAATTTAGAACATAAATAAGAAATATATGGTAATAGTTTCTTCAAAAAACAAAGTGATGTGGACTACAAGGACTATAAGATATCCACAAAAGAGATCTACATTGAAAATATTGTAGGGAAATTCAAGAAAATACAATTGGTAGATGCAAAGCCAAATAAATGTGAAATTGTGTACTATAATGATTTTAGAATATACACATAATGGATTTGTTGAAAAGGTTTTAGAAACTTTCAAACAAATGCAATTGGTAGATGCAAAGAAAAATTCCACAACCTTCACCAAAATCCTTATTGGTTTCCTTAATATGGGAGATTTGGAACAAGGTATAGACATCCATCAAAGCATAATATGAAGATGAATTTTTTCAAATGTTGTGGTTGTAGATGCCCTTTTAAAATTTATACAAAATGTGGAAGGATAGAAAAAGCTTGTGAACTATTTGACAAAATGTCTCAAAGAATTGTAATCTCTCAATTTATTTTAGTGTCTATTTTGTTATACCCCATGTCCCAAATTGGGTATAACACAATAGACACTAAAACAAATTGATAGATTGTTATGAGGGCAGTGATGAGACTTTTCTAATTAGAGTGTATTCCATGAGATTACAATTATTCGAGGCATTGTGTCAAATAGTTCATGAGCTTTGTCTATCCTCCCACATTTTGCATAGATTTCAAAAGGGCATCTACAACCACAAGATTTGAGAAAATTCATCTTCATATTATGTTTTCCTTATGATTGGTTGACTCTTATACTAAATTAATATGTTCAATTTATGTTTCCTACTTGATCTAACTATCCACAAATGGCAATTTAACAGTGGAAAGATATGATCCTACTTTGGTATAAATTGTATATGCAATATCAAGGTATGAATTAATATGTTCAATTAAGAGATGTTAAATGAAATGAATAAAACTAATGTAATGTAAATAAGGGAGACCAGTGCCTTATTGGGTAAAACAGAGTCAAATGAAAGCTTTTAATGAATGGTTTCTATCTAGTAGGTCCTCTAATTGTTTGGCATATAACTATGAGTTTACAACTGGTATAAACATGCAAGAGTGTAATTGATAAACCCTACTTGACGCAAAATATCAAATCTAATTATCTGATTCTTCTTATTGATCCAAATGGCATTCCCAGATTACTGTAATTTATTGAAAGGAATTTTAATTCTTCTTTAAAGAATCCAATAAACCAAATCACACAGAAACAACAAATGTGTACTGATAAATCGAATATATACTTGATACTTCAATTTAAACAACCAAGAAACATCAGATTGGAGACAATCAAATAATCACAAGAATCCAACAAACAATTGATACCAGAATGAAGCCACTAAATCAGTAGTCTTTCATTATCTCCTTCAAAGTTCATACATGCAACATAGTCTCCTTGAATGCCATCATTTCTGAAAATTTAATGCTTACAGCAATCTATCCTATTCTTATTCTATCTTCTACCCCTTTACATTTATCCAACAATGGATACTTATACATCAGTTTGCAAAAGGATGTGCCTTTTCAAAAAGGTTTAAAGCATAAAAGGTTTAACAAATCCACTATTAACTAATTTCTCTTAAGCCACAAATGGACTGCAGACATATGCTCCATATAATCCTTGCGCTCATGAGTGTCGGCATCTCCCAACACATCGTAGATCAGAATCTCCATCATTATCATTCGCTCATTTTGCTCACATGCTGCATCCAATATCACATCTTTCGCAGTGGCTGTCTCCAGCATCCCTTGGAGTATTGTTTCACACTCACTTTTCCATGTAGACGCTTCCTTCGTTTTCCCTTCATCATCACATAACTTGGTCAATCTATCTTCGGCAGCCTCTGTCAATCCCTACATATCCCCTAGTAACTCCTCAAAGAAATCCCTGTGCCTATCCATAATACAATTGGCATTTTCAATCTCTTCATTACTAGGACTGTCCTGCTCCAATTCCTCAATTCTTTCCTGAATTCTGCTATCCACCCTCCTGTGTTCCTTTATTGCATCTATGTACTGTGAATGTTTTCCCCAGAGTTTATTTAACCAAGTGGTTAAAACAACCTGCCTTTTTTTTATTATTGCAGCAAATGCATCCATTCTCCCTTGAGAGTATGCAGTTGACCCTTCCCAACGGTCTTTTTTCTGTGAACTCTCACCTTGAGTGAGCATCCTTGTTGGTTATGTTACACCACCTACCAAGTCTTTCAAGCATTCATTCTCTCTCAAAATCCTCTCATTATTGGTTTTGTACATCTCCCTTTCCCTTATCAATGCTTGGATTTGGGCTTTATTCAACTTGGCTATATTTATCCCAATATCAGTAGTCGCTACAGGATCAACCTCCCCAGCCTTCAGGGTCATGACATGTCCGAATGCATTTTCAGTATTAATAACAATTGATTTCTTGTGAGGAGGATACAAGGCCCAAATCATCAATATTTCATCATTAGGATTGTATCTTGATCCTGTGTATACCTCCGTCACCTTCTCTATACTGAGCTTGTGGGTAGCATTGTTATCTTTTAAGAAACTATCAAAAACTAATGTATAATTCATATCCAAACCTGGAAAAATCATAACACCTGCCTTTTCAAGCAGCTCCCTCCCCTTTTCAGGGGTCATGTCAATCATCTCTTTGTCTACTTCATCCTTTAAGCTTTTTAAAAGTTGATCCTCATTCCCTGGAGTGACATTGTCAACCTGTCCCCTTATCTCTTTCCCTTTTTACTTATATAAAAATGTCTTAAACTTCGAGGTCTTTATAAATTCATCATCTGATATGAAAGACCTATAGTCTTCATGTCTTGTATCTACATCCATGATTTCCTCAACATCTGTTTCTCTGGCAACATAGGCATACTCCTGAGTCTCATTCTTGAAACTTTCCCAGATGAGTTTTGTGGCCTGTCTATTTTTGAAATCCCCTTAATGGAGGATAACAACTCAGCATCCACCAACTCCTGATTATGTTTTTCAATCAGAATTTCAGCTTCCTTTGCCTCCAGGTTTCTGATTATGTCATCATATTTAAGGGGCACATGATGGTACCCTCTGAGATTTACTTTTTGACCGGCAGAGTGGATATACCCTTCTGGATCAAAGTTCTTTCTCACTGGTGCTCCTCTCATGTTGTAGCGCAATAATTTGTCCAGAATTAGATCATAACCTTCCTTGGCTAATACAGTGAAATCACTAAGACACAATGTACTAGGCATAAAAGCCTATTTCCCATATGAACTTAAGTTCATAACACTAGAGTAATCCATTTGCCTAACAATTTCTAGGTATGCAATTCTATCCAGGACAGTTCTGGGCAGAATGAAAGGTGTATCCTCAAAGCCATAAACCCTAATCATTGTGGCATTCTCTAAGCAATACCAATCCCCCCAGTGTGGTTAATTGGTCCATTGTAATATCTAGGCCTAAGAAACCTTTTTACTTGTTCAGATAAAGAATAATCACAAGGATGGCTAAAAAATCTATACAAGGGTTTCACAAAGAATTCTTGAAAATGCAAGAAATTTGAATTGGCAAACCTGTTGTCCCAAACAACAGTCCATAATTGAACAGGCAATGGCCTACCTTCCTTGTCGGATTGTGAAATCCTCAGCTCCTGGGGCCATAAACCTAACTCTTGTCCAAAATACAACACTTAGTGCATCAACAGTGAGTAATTTCTGAGATGGAGAACAAAAGAACCACTCTTTATCGCCATCAAACCTGCATCCAACTCCTTAAAAACATGTGCAGCATAGTCAAATGATCTGGAATTGTGATACTGAATATCTGTAGCAATCACCATGGGCACAACCGCCATATGCTCAGGTAACTCCATCCCTAATACCTGTCCCACTGAGTAGTAACTATATTTTAGGTAAGGTTCGAAGAGGTCTACATGAAAGGGTGGCCCCTCATTGTCTTCCATTGGAGTATGTTTGCCATGACACCTAATTCTGTGCAAAGGTAACCTCCACCCTTTATAAATGGTGCCCATCCTTCTGAACTCACTATCGAGCTCTTCACTCACTAATTTCTCACTGCATATTCCCTCCATTCTGAAAACCTCAGCAATTGCATTCTCAGATACATGTATCAATGGATTCCCTAACAAATCACATATAGCTTTGTTTTTCGACTCATAGTGTCCAGCCAATAATTTTACCAGTTCGACGTCAATAAAAACATTAGGGCACACTAATTTCCCTAAATTGAGCCTCCATGGATTGCATACTGGCTCAAAGCGATTTCTCCTGTGGTAATGGAAATTGAATAACCCATAGCCTCTAATTGGAGTCCAAACATCACCTACAAATTTGCATTTGTCATCCAATTTGTCAAATTCCACTTTGAGCTGTGCAGAATGCCTAGCTTTAGGTCCAGAACCAGGTAACTAGTCTATGAAGTCTTGATTTAGCTTCCTTTCAGTACCTTCTAGTTGCAACTCAGTCTTTTGCTTTTTTGCTTTTGATTGGCTTCCCTCCCGGGGTTTTCTTCCCTTTAGTTTTCTTGAACCAGTGCCTTCCATAATTCAAATTTTTACGAATTCTGAGAGGACGAGAAACTTACTGTAACTTCTTCCAAACTCAAGCCAGGTGAATGCCTTAATTGCTCTACTAGTTCCCTTGCTCTCCTTCACTTTGAATTCTATGAGATAATGATTTCCATTGATCATACCCTGATATGCAAAATCTCCTACGCTTCGTGGCGCCATTAATGTCTTTATCGACCGAGACATGAATGCTGCAAGTTTTTTTTTCGAAATTTTCGCTATCACATCAGGGCTCATATCGGCAAGACATTCCAAATCTCTGGCCGATCCTCCTATTCAATGTTCACCCATCCGCTAAGACGTCTTGCAGTTTCCCCGACATCACAAGTCTCCCTGATAGTTTCTTTCCTTTTTCTTTTTATATCGCCATGAATTTCACTGAAACAACTATCGCTCAGACTTAATGAATCGGGCCAACGGTTCTTTGCCTTACTCCGAAAGTACTTTGTCTCACCGAGATATTTACTTTATCGACTTATGTCACCGAAACCAAGCAATTTGTTCTGTCGATAGAATAATACTCGCTGTGATGTCTCTTAGATCTCCCCACGGTGACATGTCTCACCGATACGCCTCTTCTTCGGCAAGACAACGAGCATCGTCTTATCGATACCCTTTATCTCCACATGCTCAATTATGTCAGTGTAACCTGAGGGGTCGGTAAGACTTTTATGAACTCTTCCCGGCATTGTTTGTCTTACCGATTGAGTCCTCCTTTCGCTTTATCGGCAAGACCAATAGCGCTTCGGCTAGTGTTTTGAAATCTCTCTCCAATGACCAAAGTCTCTCCGATAGAATTTACTTTTCTCCAATCGGAAAAAGGTAACTTAGCTCGATATGACCTTACACCGTCACACCAATACCTTTTGTCTTGCCGATAAGTAATACAGACACGCATTCTCCTAGTGTATAACTTTATCGGTATGACCCGTTTGATGTCTCGCCAATAAGATCACATTGGCAAGACATTTCAAACCTCTGGCCGATCCGCTTGTTCAACGTTCACTTATCCGGTAAGACATCTTGTAGTTTCCCCGACATCACAAGTTTCCCCAATAGTTTCTTTCTTTCTGCTTTTTTATCGCTATGACCTTCACCGAAAAAACTATCGGCGAGACTTAATGAATCGGGCCAATAGTTCTTCACCTTACTTCGAAAGCTTTTTGTCTCACCGAGATGCTCACTTTATTGACTTATGTCGCCATGACCAAGTATTTGTTTTGCCGACAAAATGATACTCGCCATGATGTCTCTTAGATCTCCCCGCGGTGACATGTCTCACCGATACGCTTTTTCTTCGGCGAGACCATGCGCATTGTCTTCTCGACACCCTTTATCTTTGTATGCTCAATTTTGTCGGTGTAACTTGAGGGGTTGGTAAGACTTTCTGAATTCTCCCCAACATCGTTTGTCTCACCGAGTGAGTCCTCCCCTTGCTTTATCGGCAAGACTAATAATGCTATGGGCAGTGTTTTAAAATCTCTCTCCGATAGACTTTACGTTACTCCAATCGGCAAAAGGTAATTTAGCTCGATGTGACCTTACACCATCACACTGATACTTTTTGTCTTACCGATAAGATATACAAACCCGCATTCTCTCTGTGTATAACTTGATCGGTGTGACCCTTCTGATGTCTTGCCGATACATTTCGGATATGTATATTATCATCGATGAGACTTGCATCAACTTATGCCGATATTTTCATATGTAAAGATTTTAATGTCAGATGAAATTTATGGGGCGTTATGGCACAATTTTAAATCGAATTTTGGTAAAAAATGCTATGTGAGGATTTTTTTGTCTGCATTATGAATATTTTTTGGGAGACTAATAATCATGAAGAAATAATGAATTTGTCAAAATTTGACAGTTCCAACAGCATGAAGGTTTGATGTTTCATGACAGTACTAGCATTTGAGTTATAATGATATATTTAGAGCTCATGGCTCTCCTTTGTATAAACATATCATAATTTTGAATAATATAATCAAGGGTTATGGCGTTCATCTCACTGTTATGGTGTGTATGATTTCCATTTTTGCTTTAATTCAAAGAGTAAATTAAAATGCTTGGATGGAGTCATAGATGGATATGTTTGTAAAGGGATTTGATAAGAAGTATTGAGTTAGGATAGAAATTGACACTGTTGTAATGCAATATTGTCAGAGATCTTATATGTTATGTGTTTGAACCTGTTATGGAAATCTAAATATTTGTGAATTCGACTCCCCAATAGTATATGGCACTGGCCTAAATCATATGTGTTTGTAAGGTTCTGTGTTTGTTTGTCTTAGCTTAGAGCTTGCTGCCAAATTGCAAATTAAATGACTATCTTAAGTGGTGAAATGTCGTTGTAATCATCTCATGCTCCAAGTAGTTGATACTATTGATGCTTTTCTATTGTTTAAATTGATATATCAAGCATATATATATTCAGTTTACTGATACACATTTGCTGTATTTTTGTGATGTGATTATTTGGTTCTTTCAAGTAAAGATTAAACCCTTCTAGTCAATCATAGTAACTAAAGAGTATTAATTGGATCAATAAAAAGAATCACATAACTAGGATTGTCATTCTATCTCAAGTAGAGTTTGTCAGTCATTTACTTGCACATTTATACAAGTTATAAACTACATCTGTGTGCCAAACACTTTGAATTATTACCATCATAGATTACACTTTTATAGATCTTCATTAGACTCCATACACCCAACAAGGCAGTGGTCTCACGCTTTCATCTTTTGGTTTATCCATTTTATTTTTTACATCTGTTAACTGAACATATTCTAATATAATTCAAATTAAAAACATCATAAATTAATTATGTAACCACATAAGTCAAATATAATTCTATCAAGAAATTAATATCAAATAGATAATACAATCACATAACTCATACATTTCAATGTCATTGATCTTCTTCTTCATCCAACTCTTTGTCTGTATCATCCAATCCAGATTCAACATTGTAAGGATTGGTCATATCATCATCATCGTCATTGATATCAGTTTCGATAATGTCATCATCCACACGGATATCATCTTCATGAACATTAACTCCTACATCATCATGATCTAGTTCCTCCTCTTCGACATCTTCGTCAGGCACATCATCAACTAACTGTTGATCCTGATCATCATCTACATCATCTTCTATTTCTTCAGTATCTTCTTCTTCCACCACATTATACTTTATCGGCCTTCCTCTTGGACCATGTCTAACAACATATGACCAACCCGCTTTACCTGAAACCTCTGAGTAAAATACCTGCTCACATTGGCTTGGAAGAACATAGGGCTCATTTCCAGCTCGCTCAAAATACCTTGTATTAACCATGGTAAATCCATTATCATGTTGAATAACAGTTCTCTCGGGATCATTTTCATTCAATCGTAGCCTATACCATAGGACGACAAACATAACTAATTTGAAGGACTTAAAGTCACACTCAAGTATATCACCCAAAATCCCATAGTATCGATTTTCTGAGACTTCTGGATGTATGTCGCTTCTAGATGAAACATTAGTCACTTGGAAGACTGTAGTTATCCCAGAATCACAAGTTTTCTTTGTGTCATCCAGATTTTTGATTCAAAATTTATGACCATTGCACCACATAGCCTTGTGGTGTTTCACCTGCAATATGTCAAACATGCAAAAATTATTGCAATATCGTTAGTTGATAAACATATTTATTCTTGGCCGAATGTATGTAAAGAAAAAAATCTCAACATATATATACATCAATATAATTCAAAATAATTAAATAATATGGGTGATTAATATATTTATACATACCTGTTTATCTCTTAAACCATATGCTAAATCAATTTCCCTTGGTGTAACATTGGAATCTCCATTACGATGAGCTTCTTTAACCAATGAAGCCACACCTTCGCATGTTAATGCACGGCCAGATTGTTGACATCGTTCAATCCATACCATCATCCAATCAAGATTGTTTGCAACGTACAAATGTAGTGCATCCCACTCTCGACCAACTGTATCAAAAAAAATTGAAATTCACAAACGACGTATAATTAGTTAATTACCACGATATATGACCTTAATTTATATTTGATCAACATTGAAGATTAATAATTAAATAAGTACAATATACATAAAAACCAAATGTAAAATGTATTCTAATTAATCTCCATGACCATCTTATAATTACCTGACACTTTCCTCAATCTACCTTTCCCCATCAGGTACTCCCCTTTGAATTTGTTAATGGAATTGGGATCCCAAATGCGATCTACATGGATCTTTGCTGCAAACTTAGGAAGCTATTCAGTAATGTACACCATGGTCTAGTATACCATGTATCCCTCCACCATAGAACCCTTGGGATGTGCTCTCTGTCTAACCAAAGCCTTCAAAAATTTCAAGTGCCTCTCAACCATCCACATTGACCTTGTGTGTACAGGTCCACACAATTCAATCTCCTCAACTTGGTGTATGAGGTAGTGTTCTTGTGCATTGAAAAATGTCGAAGGTAGACACTTTTTCATTTCACACATTAGACGAGGAATTTTTCTCTTCCAATAATTTATATCTTCTTTATGGATTGCTTTAGATGACAACCATCTACAAGTGATTCAAGGCACAAATATATTAATGAGATTTAACAAAAATATACAACGAATTGAACAAATATCGCTACTTACCTCATGTATTTTCCAAGATCATATATAACTTTCTTGACATTGTTGTCGAAGTTGTTTGGGAGAGATAGAGGTAGAACGTACTGCAACAATTATAAAATGATCTTTTCATTAATATTTTTCCAAAAGTAGTAAACATAATACACTGAAAAGTACATGCAGTATACAAATATATATATAATATACCAGAATAATTACCTTAATGAAGGTATTCCAATCATGCATTTTCATCCCTGACCCAAATTCACCTTTCTTTGTTATGATATTGTTTATGTTCGCAGCAAATCCTGTGGGAAATCAAATTTTTCGTATGACTTGTTTTATAGCATTGCTTTGCTGCTCCGTTAATAACCAAGGAAGGGAACTTATATTAATTTGGTCTCCATCGCTATTTAATTGAATGACATTTTTCATTGCATGACTGGCTTCCTGAATGTCACTACAAATTTTGACAATTTTTTCTTTGTCATGCCTTCCATCCAATATTTTCCATAACGTTTCTGTCATATTCTTTCCGATATGCATTGTATCAAACAAATGCACAATTTGTAGCTGCTCATAGTAGGGCAACCTACTAAATTGTCTGGGATAACTTTTCAGTCCCTGTGGAAGCCGACCATTAATGCCTTGACGACCTTCATGAAGCATATAAGTTAAACAAATTAACAACGACAATCATTGTCAATTACAGCATGAGTAAACACAACACAATATAAAAATATAAATTCAAAACATATCATAAATGATAGATAAACAATTTGATCCGATGTATAACCTTGACGATTAATTCTATTATATTCCAACTTCCATAGGCGAGGTGTCATTCTTCGTGGTTTTGATGTAGTCTCTTCTTTCCCATTGAAAAGATGTTTTTCAGTAGTTCGATACTTATGATTTCTGTGGAGGAAGTGCCTATACTCATCAAACACCTGCTTTCCTAAACTTGTTGAACGACGAGATTTCATCTTTGGACCACAAATTGGACATGCAAATTTTCCCTTTGTTTGAAGACCTGCAAATCATATATAATTGGATTAAATATGTCAATTTTTATAATTATATATAATGAATAGATTATTTAAAAAAATTGCATGATATCTACTTCATAAAATTAAATATCGTTAAATTCATGCAGTCGAACGTTATAACATACCAGAAAAATGTGTTAGCCCTAGGGCATCATGAATTGTCCATACAAGCATTGTATGGAATTGAAATTGTCTTTGTCCTATTGGTCTAGATACATCATACATAGTGATGCCATTCCATAAATTTAGTAACTCGTCGATAAGAGGCTCAATATATACATTCATATCTTTAACTTGATACTTACCTAGTTGAATGAACATAAACATTACATAATTATTATAACCATTTTACTGCAATATATATAAATTCATGTACATGACTATTAAATGAAAAAACATATAAGTCATTATGCAACAAATAAGACGAATGAGATGCTACTACGTTAAAGAAAATTGATGTAAACAAATACCTGGAACAATCATTGCCAACATTATGTGCTCCCTCTTTATTGACATCCATGGAGGAATGCTATTGTTGATAACAAAAATAGGCCACACTGAGTAAATAGATCTCAGCTCTCCAAATGGATTGATACTGTCTGTTGCCAATGAAAGCCTGAGATTACGAGGTTCTTCTTTAAAGTGTGGCCATTTTTCCTCCATGTCCCTAAATGCAGAACCATCCGCAAGCATTCGAAGAATCTCATCTCCACTTCTATTACGTGCATGGTAATCCATAAATTGCGCTAAGCTTTCGCACCTAAAAAATTGTTGCATACGTGGAATAATGGGAATATAACGAAGAACCTTGCGAGACACCTTTTTTGTTAGTTGATTTGTTCGATATCTACTGATATGACATTCCAGGCATTCTGTTGCAAATTCATGTTGTTTATGATATATAATATGATCATTGGGACATGTATCTATTGCTTGATACTCCATTCCAATATGTTTCATAATGCCAGATAAATCTCGATATGAGTGAGGTAAAATATTTGATGGTGGTAACAAAAATTCACCAATCAATCTACAACAAAAAATAATTTCTTAATATAAAGAATATTAAAGGTACATACTTCATCCTTTATTTACTAGTGATGAACTAACAAAAATTAAAATAGATGAAAAAAGATGACATATATGACATACCTTAACATTCGTGAGATTGCTATGTTGGATAAAGCATTCATAACCTTCAAGTTCAACAACAACAATACAACAGAGAGAAGAGTTGTTTGGGAGCCTTCATAAAGGGGCTTGTATGCCTTCTCAAGTACAGGTAAATCATGAACATCATCAAAGTCATCTCGATCAACATGATTAGATGTGCCACTACATGTGTCATGGATCAATGTATTTGTACCATCATCTTCAATTGTGTTTTCTGGTGCATGATCATCTTCTTCCATAGGATCATTAACTTCATCTTCGATATTCAGAGCTCCATGTTCCTCTACTTGCAAAACCATATTCTCTGGGTCGTGATAATTCATATCGTGTGCTCTAGGGCGCCCCACCTTTGTAATAATGACAGACACAAATAAACCATGATCATGATCAAGTGATTTTTTATATATATATCAAATGTTAAAACAATATAAACATTTACAAATTCAATCAATATAAACACATATAATGAACAAATTACTAATGGATGATAATCATGCCCCCCTTTAATGTGACCATGCTGCCTACAATGTTTCTCAGATGTTGTGATTAAAAGTCTTCTCGTCTTTAAGCCCTTGCAATTATTGCAAGGACAATAACATTTCCCATCACCCTTTCTTTTCAATATAGCCCACAATCTAGAAACCGTCTCTTCATTTTGTTCTGGACTAATATTATTTGACATGATTTTTCTTTACCAAGCTTGAATATTTAGATCTTCAAAAACTATCAAACTCACACTTACTCCAATAATTTTTAATCATACACAGGTAACAAAATATAATAATTATGATATTTTACACCAAAAAAATTCGGCATGCAACCACCCCTGCAAAAGAGAAGATAGTTTGAAGTTAGTGACCCCAAAAAACACTTTCAAATGCTAATTCTAGAAATTATTAAATTCTAATTTTACAATGACTTCCAACTGTTATACTCCTAAAATCAAAATATTGAACTTGCACAACAAAATCTGGAAATGAAATTCTCAAAATGCAGCTAATAGGCCTCAACAATTAAGGCCTACTCAAGACTTTGTGAGGTTACTGCAAGGTTTCCAGGCCTTACTTGATGATTTCAGCAGGAGGATTAAAGAGTTGGTAAAGAGTTTTGATGACTGGAGTGACACATCTTTACTAGATACTGTAGATGCCCAGGGAAATGTTAGATCACTGCAACAATGGCAAGACAGGGTAGATGAAATCATCAATGCATAAATCAAATGGATTTGTGATGACTCAGATTATGACATGCTGATGAGTAGTATGGATCATAGCAACAAAAATATTTTGGGGAAAAAATCGGCAAACAAAAAGTATAAGATTTTTTTTTAAAATTGCAAAAAAATAGCGAAAAAATCAGATTTAAAAAAAACATAAAAAATTGTAGAACAAGAGATAAAAACTTTTAAAAAAAATTTGATTAAAGCGATCTCCATAGCATAGAGATATAGAGAGCAAAAAAAATAAAGAGTTTAACTAATGAATTGTAGAAAATAGAGTTTTGAAATTTATATTCATATCGTTGATTACATTCTTTGCATTGCACATCTTTCAAATTCAAAACATTACTTCACATTGCATAACTAATAACTAGATGCTGATAGATGACAAAATTTCAATTAAAATATAGTTTTTAACAAAGTCAACCTAAGCAATTATGCAATTACTTCACATTGCATAACTAATAACTAGGAGTAGCTGCCAATTGTAATAGCTTGTCATGGCATTCCATGAGACCATATTTCTTTGAGGTATTTTTTCGAACAGTTCATTGCCTTGTCTATGCTTCAAAATTTTCATACATGTCTACCAAAGCATTTTATCAAACAGTTCACTGCCTTGCAGCTATGGCTAAAAGCCTAAAAACAGGTGCTTTCAAACAAGCTATCGATGCCTTGAAAAAATCTATCAAAGCATAATAGTAAGCAATAGCATAGACAAGGCAGTGAACTATTTGAAAAAATGCCTCAAAGAAATATGGTCTCATGGTGATGGAATGCCATGATGAATGCCTATGGCCATGGATTGTCATGGCATTCCATCACCATGAGAACACATTTCTTTGAGGCATCTTTTCCAACAATTCATCGCCTTGTCTATGGTACAACATTTTTCATACATATCTACCAAAGCATTTTATCAAACAGTTCACTGCCTTGCTGCTATGGCTAAAAGCCTAAAAAAAGTGCTTTTGAACAAGCTATGGATGCTTGCAAAAAATCTATCAAAACATAATAGTAAGCAATAGCATAGACAAGACAGTGAACTGTTTGAAAAAATGCCTCAGTTAACAGCTCAGCAATTATGGTTATAACAAATTTTGGCTATGTCTTGGTGGTAGTTTTGGTGCAAGTTTTCAAAGTTTGGCAAATGCAACAGTTATTCTCCAGTGGATGGGATGAACAAGAAGATTCTCCAGAGACTCAGCTGTTGTAACCACTTTTTGAAATGTCATAAGGCAGTCCAAGTGACTAGTGACAGGTGTATTTCTGATGCAATGCTTGTTGCTCCTTCATTCTCCCTATAAGAAGGATTTCAGGACCAGAAATACAGGTTAGCAAGTTAGATATCTTTAGGTCAAGTCTAATTGAAGTTGCAGAGCGAATTTTTAAAGAGCCTGATATTATAGTGAAGATACTATTCTTAGGTTTGGTGTCATTCTGTTGTAGGTTTTAGTTTCATGGGTACTTAATTTTCAAGACAGTACTAGCATCTGAATAAAAATTACTCATTTCAAGGTCATGTATCTCCATTGTATGAATATATTATTATCTTGAATAAAATGATCAAGGGTTATTCTGTTCATCTCACTGTTATGGTGTGTGTAATTCTCATTTTGGCTTTAATTCAAGGAATTAATTAAAATGCTTGAGTGAGGTTATAGGTGACTATGTTCATATAAGGATTTGATAAGTAGTATTGGGTTAGAATATAGATTGATGGTATTGTAAGGCAGTATTATTTGAGATTTTATATGCTATGTGTCTAGAAGATAAACTTGGTTACAGTAAAAAAACAACCAACACCTTTGATATTATCTAGCTATGGCTCCCAAATCTATTGCAAATTGATCATTAGGGTTAAAATTGAATCCTTGCAAATATAATCTTTGTCCAAATCCATCAAGAATTTTCCATCAGTTATAAACAATTCCCTTATAAAGAATTTGTGAAGCCAGGTCTAAAATCTGGAAATGAAATTCTAAAAATGCACAAGACTAAAAATGAAATCTGATGAGATGTTGCTTTAAAATATGATTTTGAAACCTGGAAGTACAAATTTGACTTCACAAATGAATTCTGGAAAAAGACAATGACTACCCTCAACCTGGCGTTTCTTCTGATTTTCCCCAACAAAATCGTCGAGCAAAACACTATCGCAATAAATAGTTCACAGGTTAAATTCTGATTTCAATCTATGCCCGCCACAATTTACCATTGTAGGTTGGAATGTAGATGAAAAAATGGTTCGTCAAAATTCCGACGAACGTCGGGCTAAAAATTAAAAAAGAATGAAAATTCGCACAAGTGCCCGACGATACATCTGATTATATAGCTTTCGTCGGAAGGTTTCATCGGATTTTGCAATCAAATGAGTTAGTGTTTCCCTTTCAAGGGTTTTCCACTTAAAATTTGGTGTTCTTTTGTTTATTGTTGTGGTGCATGCTTTACTTGTTTCTTTCCATTTTTGCAAGTTTAATGAGATTCTTTGTAATTAAATTTTAAGGAATATTGTTCACCCCCCCTCTCAGTATTCTAGGTGTTCAACAATTGGTATCAAAGCAAGGTTCCTTCAATTTGCCTAACAACTAAGGTAGATCTTGGAGATCGAACACATGCCAACTAGGAAGTATCCTATCCATTCAAAATAACTTATAATGGAAGGATTACTGAAGTAGACTATGAAGCTGATATAGAAGGAGAACTCATATCTTCTCTTGATTACATGGATAAAGTAGAATGTGAGAATAGAGATCTGAAAGAAAATCTTAATGAAGCAGATGATTGTATCAAGAAGTAAAGCAATCAAGTCAAGAAAGTGTAATGGCATGAATTTTCACCCCTCACAAATTCCCCATTTACACCCCTTACCTTAAAAAAATCAAACCAATGATGCTATTCCATAACCTCCATCCGCTCTCCATCCATTTGGAAGCTGTCTATAGTGTCGATGGGGGAGTTTTTTATTGGGGACACAAGCGCGACACATTGCCATCTTGACAGGATTCTCGCCTCTGGAATCTACAGAGGTGTTACACTTATCCATTGGCGACGAAGCATTACGCCGTTTCCCCTTCGAATGAACTTGAACAACTCTTTTGGCTCTCATTTCATCTTTAAAAAATGATCTCATTCATTCAATTCATCTTCTCCAATCTCACTTGATGCTTCTTCACACTTCTTGATCTTCTTGAGCATTCCACACTTCATTCACAACATTTTTCACCATCTGTGAAGCTCCAAGTGGACACTTTGTTGGTTTAACTCCTCTTGTTGTTGCGGAAACGTTTGCATTCACAAGCTTGAGATCTCTCATCTTCCTTCACATGTCTTGAAAGAATCTTGTTGGGAAGGTGATATCCATTCACTTAGCATCATTGTATTATTTTAACTGCATATTTTTTTTAGTATTTCTTGGTATCTTCCATTTCAATACTTTCTTTATTGTACTTTTTCTATCGTGACTATTCTGGCTGTGCGTGGAGGTGGGGACACTAAAATAGGGGTTTGACTTTGGCAAGCCTTAAAACAATCTTAATATTTCCCCCCTTCTTCTGTGTGTAGCTATTCTTTTCATGTGGAGCTTGCGGGAGTCTAGACCGATTGTAAGTTTTATTTCTACTATCCTTTCTAGTCATTTTGTTCATAATTGGTTTATTTATCAAGTTAAAGTATTTTTCTTGCTATTTCAGTAGTTTAGTTATTTTTTTCTTTATGTCATTATCTCAAACTGCACTTGTTGGGTTGATAGTAGATTTTTTCTAAGTAATTAGACAATACTTTACATTCTCTATCTGTATGGATGCCGATATGCCATACTTTTGTCTGTCTTTTTCATTGGAGTCCTTTGGAAGAGAGTTTCCAAAGTTACAGTTTGGACTCCAAAAAATTGCTCACCTCACTTCCTAAACTCTTGGGTTGACAGAAGGAAAGTGACATATAATTTTTCCTTCCTTTTCACCCTCTTAAAAAATCAAACCTATCTCAAACAATTCTTTAGTGTGAGGTAGGTCAAGGCAACTGATTGTTCTAGACCCTCCTATGACCTGGGGTCTTGAGCTATTGGTCCCCATCCTCTACATTTTGGTGAACCTGACATGAAATATTTTGGTTCCATTTTGTCAGGTTGAAGGAGTCTTCTCTCATTTTCTAGGTGTGTTGTAGATGTGTGCATTGTAGAGTGCATAGCCTTGCAACCCAACCTATGACCCATAGCAATGTAGATAAAAGAGTCCCTAAACGTTGTGAAGAGAAACCTAGAATAGGTCACTATCTAATTGTTAAACCCTTGAGGGCTTCTAAGAAATTCCTTTCTAGTATACATAAGCGATGGCTTCTTTCATGCATCTTCCCATCCCGTTTGTGTAGCTTGTGAGTGGGTCTCCTTCTATAACCTTTACCTTGCAAGATTTTTTGATGAATGCTAATATCAATGGGATAACCATGACTGGAGTTCTCGTTGACCCTACATACCGGCTTAATATTATCACAAAGGAGATCATGCGAATAAAATTATTACATAAGGATGGGTAAGATGATTCTAAAGGAAATCTACGTATGTATGATGGGATTTCCATTCCTCCCATCAGTTCTATCATCTTGTTAGTCCTGGTTGGGCCCAAGACTGTGAATGAACTCTTTTATATTATCTTGGGGTCTAACTTGTTCAAAGTAAAGCTAGGAATTCCTTGGGCTAGTTTCCATGAATACAGTCCCCTCAGTGATTCATAAATGCTTAAAGTTTTCTCATGAGGGTTTTGTGCATGTATTCCACGACATTGGTTACAAACCAATGGTGTAGCATGGAGGCTACTCGCTTGATCACTTATGGTTTTCCCCTGTTAGTTTTCTCCCTCCCAAGATAGACCTGTTATATGACACCTACGTAGAATACAAGAATGGGGAATTGCGTTGAAAGTGACCTATCCTCCTTCTGCCTATACTATTTTAGTTAAGGCTTCCATGATAGCACAACATAAGGCTACCTATGCCACTCAAAAGAAGGAGGAGAAGTCTACCCAAGGGCCTTCTTCTTCATCCTATGTAGTTCCACCTATCACTACCTCCCATCCTATTGCAATGCCTTCAACTTTCACCCCTATGTGTCTCTTGACAAGTATGATGGTGCTCGCTTGGCTGAAGGCCAAGTGTCAGGTGTTCGACCTTCCTTTCTTTCCCATGGTGCCTCAAATCGTCTTGTATGGTAAGAGGAAGGGTCCTCATGGAATCACCTCTATGCCTCAGCCTCCACGACCTGCTACTAATCCTACCTCTAGGGTAGAGAATGGGAAGTGTACAACTAAGGAGTTTGAGTCTACTTCTCCAACTGTTGTTGCCTTTGGTCCTGCATCTCTTCCTCCTGTTCTTGTCCAAGAGTCACTCTCTCTGCCAGAAAAAACTGTGATGGATACTTTGATGATTAAACAAGAGCCTCTTGCTCCTCCTCAAACTACATCCTCTAGCTCTCAGAGCTAAAGAAACCACCTTGCAAATGAGCGTAAGAATTGAAGGAAGGCTCTGGCCACTAAGTAGGATGCTTTGGAGAAGGAGGAAGGGAAGCCAACAACTCCTATTTTAGTGTCTTCTACAGTGTCCTCCTCTTTCACCCCTTCTGCTTCAGTTCCCACTACCTCAATCTTGCTTTCAACTCCCCCTATGAGTGTAGATGATCTCATCGTAAAAGGGTGCAAGTGTTTATCTCTCCTTCGGTTGAGCCTCCTCTCTTGACGTCCCTTCCAAACATCCCACCTTTTCCCAAACCCATGGATATGCCAAATACCTCTGTGGTGTCTATTACAGTTTTCTCTACTTCTTCCTTGCCTTTTGCTTCGTCTGTGGGGACCTCACATCCTCCGATGAAGCGTAAGTTGGAGGATGACCCTGCTTCTAATGGGGCTTAGAAGAACAAATCACCTTCTTCAGAAGCTAGTTCTTCTCTAGCCCACACCGTCTTAGTGACAGATGCAACCCCGATGTCCTCAAAGTTTGTCACTACCCCCAAGTCTTTTAGAGAAGTTGGTAGTGGATCTTGGGTGCCTCCTTCATCACCCACTCATTTGACACATGGCACTCCCATCAAGTGTAATTTCAACTCAGTAGATGATGTCCCGACTTTGTCAGTGATTTTTGCAAAATCAATGACGTTTACCTCACAAGACTTGAGTGAAGAAGACCTTGAGGGGACCTCTTCCTTGGATCTTGGCGTAGGAGAGTCAGAGGGTGCTCCCCTTGCTATCTCGCCCTTACAGGCTCATCCGCCCTCCCTTACAATGATCTAGATTGGGAGAACGACGACCTCTTGGTTGATGAGGACTAGGGGGGCACCTTTTCTTTACCTGTAGATAAGATTTGTGCGTGTGTGCCATATTTCCCCTGTGGTTGTTCTATATGTTCCTGGAGGACTCTTGTCACCCTCGTAGGTTCTTAGATATAGGAGTGTTTTGTGTTGTAAATTTCTTCTATTTGTTACATCATTCTTTCTCTGTTGTGCCTTGATTTTTGACAATTGGGGACGATGCAAAGTGTAAGGGGGAATTTAGACCTCCCCTCCATGTTGACCTAATTTTTTATTTTTATTTTTTCTTCATGTAACTTTCTTCACATGGTTTGATATAGTAGGGGGTTGATGATAGTTCATATATATATTATTATGTTATATCTATCTACTTATATTTATGAGCAGTTTTGACCCCAAAATATCAGATGCCCCTATCTCTTGATGTATATGTTTTTGTTTGTGTTGTTTTTAAATCTTTCTCTCTTATTTTCTTGCTTGTTATGTTGTGGTGCTTATGTGTTGTCCCTCACGTGCATGAAAAAATTACCACGGTTACATCTCGTCATGTTCAGCGAGCCACAACATCACTTTCATTCTTAGTTTTCTCTCCTTAGGATGTCACATACCTCTGATTTTAACACCCACCATCCTAAGGGTGGGCTATCATATTGCTTCAATTTTCAAAAACGTGTATTCAATTGCAAATGAATCACTCACTGAAAATCCTTTATTTTTCAAAAATTGCATTCTTCAACAAGGATCCCTAGTGGAATGTTTCATTCATCATGGATACGTAAGATAAAATCTGAAAAATTTCCTTTGCGAAGGGAGTACTTTTTTTGATGAAGAAGTATGAAAAATTACACTTGCGAGGGAATATTCTTTCTTTCAAATTTCTTGATGAAATAAATCTTTCAAAATGATTCCTTGATGCTAGAATCATTGGTGAAAAATGTTATCACTAATCGAACAGAGCATCCCTTGAGTGGATCCCTCTTCTTTTGAAGGGTTCCTGAGGGATCCCTTTGAAATATTCTCCTTTGGTTGTTGAATGTTTGCATGATTTTTTATCTTCCTACATGGCTCTTTGCTATCTAACTTACATTTGTTATCTCTAGATTAACATGTTGCTTTGCAAGAGCACCTATGAAGCTACTTTTTCAATCGATCTTGGAGATCCGAGGACCTTGATCTTTCCTTGTAGGACCGAGCACCTATAAGGGCCTATCAGACTTTGTAGAGCCTCTCACATTAGTCTTCCCTCGGGTCCGAGCACTTGGGGTGCCTCCTTTGCAAGTCTAAGGACCTGTAAAGTGCTTTCAGCTGACAAGATCTCTTTGTTCAACTCTATAGGACCAAGCACCTACAAAGCCTTTTGTTCGCATTTTTGTAGGTTCAATGGCCTATGAAACACTTTGTTTGAATCTCCTCAAGAGCTAGTACCTATGGAACCATCTCTTCTTCTTGTGCTTTCGGGTGTGTTAGATTGCGGTTTGCTTCCTTGACGATTTATGTATAATTTCTTTAAACTCTTTCGATCTACTTTACCTCTCATCTAGTAGCACATGTGCTCACAAAAGTGGGGGAAAAATGTAATGGCATTAATTTTCACCCCTTGCAAATTCCCCATTTAAACCCCTTACCTTAGAAAAATCAAACCCAATGATGCTATTTTGCATCCTCCATCCGCTCTTGATCCATTTGGCAGTTATCTCTAGTATCGATGGGGGGATTTCTGTTAGGGATGAAAGTGTAGCGTGTGAATTTTTGTGTGATGCACTGCCATGATAGGATTCTTGCCTTTGGAATTTATAGAGGAATTACACTTCTCCATTGGAAAAGAAGAATAATGCCTCTGCCCCTTCGATTGACCTTGAAAAACTCTTTTGGCATCTTTAAAACACAATCTCATTCATTCAATTCATCTTTTTGAATATCACTCAACACTTCTTCACACTTCTTGATATTCTTGAGCATTCCAGACTTCATTCACAACACTTTTCACCATATTTGAAGCTCCATGTGGACACTTTGCTAGTTTTACTCCTCTCATTGTTGTGGCAACGTTAGCATTCACAAGCTTGCGAGCTCACATCTTCCTTCACGCGCTTCAGAGCATCTTGTTGGGAAGTTGATATCCATTCACTTAGCATCATTATATTGCTTTAGCAATATATTGTTGTTAGTATTATTTGGTATTATTCCTTTTCAATACTTTCTATACTTACTTTCTCTATCATGGGTATTCTAGCTGTCCATGGAGGTGGGAACACTGAAATAGGAGTTTGATTGCAACAAGCCCTGAAACAACCCCAATAGTTTTCTCCGTTCTTCTATGTGTAGGTATTTTGTTCATGTGGAGCTTGCGGGAGGCTAGACTAATTTTAAGTTGTATTTCTACTATCCTTTCTCATCATTTTGTTCATAATTAGTTTATTTATCAAGTTAAATTATTCTTCTTGTTGTTTCAGTAGTTTAGTTATTTTCTATTTTTGTCACTATCTCAAACTGCACTTGTTAGGTTGATAGTAGGTTTTTGTTGAGTTCTTAGACTATACTCTACGTTCTCTATTCGTACGGATGCCAACACTTGGATAGGATGCCAATGCACCACATTGTCGTTTGTCTTCTGCGTTGGAGTCCTTTAGTAGAGAGCTACCTAAGTTACAGTCTAGACTCCATAAAATCACTCACCCGAATTCTTAAACTCTCGAGTTGATCAAAGGAAAGTGACAGATCCAGTGTCCTTCTTGTTATGCCTTGCATAACCACCCCATATTTTGCCTTGGTCAAAATGGGTCCCCCTCTTTTATTTTCTATCCTTGGGTCTTTTTTCAACAAAGTTTGGAGTTGTTCTTTCTTCCAACACTTTGTTTTTATTTTTGTTCTACCGGAACCAGAGCCAAAATAAAATATGGATTTGAAACTTGTTTTGAGTTTCATTCCCTGATTCCTTTTCGATTCTGGTCCCACTCGTCTCTTTGTTGGTCTCTTTGGTCTGTCTTGTTTTCCTTTCGTGGAAACATAACCAAAATGGATATTAGGTCCAAGATTTATACAAGGTTCCAAATGTGTTTCCATCTCACCTCTGCCTCTACCTTTTTGGTTTGTTTGGACTTGGGATCGATGCTGTTTACCTTGTTTCAATCTCGGTGTCTTCTTTTTAGTTCTTTCTTTCGTTTTCTTTGTCGTTGGAAGAACCAAAAACATAACCAAACTCGAATCTTGGACCAAGTTTCCAAACCTGGTTTTTATTCCACTTCTGCTCCTGCCTTTCTTGTTGTTGTTTGACTTTACTTCGGTCACACAATAGTTTTGTGCCTGTTCTCACCGCGATTCCATGTCTGACCTGCCACATTAATGGCATTAATTATAGGTACCTCACATGTATGAAGTTGGATTTTAACCTTAAGTAAGGTTAATTCATTGGTTATTATTATTATTTAATAGGTAATATCGAACTAGATTTGAGGAAGAGCATTTGGGAGCACGATTCAATCAGAAGCAAAGAATTTTGTGCGTGGATTTGTATCAAGAGCCATCCTATTGGATTGCATTTTCGAGGTAGGGTTTCTATTCTTCGTTTTCTTTGCTACCGTTCATTGTGTTTGTTTGGTTTGCCATTCTTCATGGGGTTCGTGAATATTTTTATTCGAATCCTTGATGGTTTTCTTTTCTTTTCTTCTCTTTTTTTTTTCTTTGTTTTCCTTGTCTTCAGTTCGTCCTATATGTTTATTTTATTTATTGTTTGTCATTTTCTCATTTGTTTTTTCTTTGAAACGATCATTTTTCACGTTTTCTTTGTGCTCGTACTGTTGTGCCCTAGGTTTTTTGGGGTGTTGATCATCTACTACGTGGTTTTATGGTGTTCTTCGACTCATTACTTTACCTAATAGTCCTTTTGTGTGTCAACTCATTGATTTTGAGTAGGGTTAAATTGTGCCCTAATTTTTTAAGTCAAAGGTTTTAATAAACTAGGGTTTTGCGCGTTCTTGCTAGTTTTAAAATTGTGCCCTAGTTGCTATGTTTCCCCTTGGTCGTATGGGGAATGGTTTAGTACTGTTATCTTAAGCCTCCTTGGCTTGTTAGGTGACCTCATTTTTGGGCCATAATGTCATTCTTTCTACTGTCAAACTTTCTAATGACATCATGTTTGTTTTAACTGGAGTCGGATCTATGATTAGTTCTGTTCTCGAACCTTTGTTTACAATGGATGTCAGATCCGTCTCTGAGCTCGCTTTCGATGAATTATAAATTATCAAAATAGGTTTCACTCTATCAGAAGTGGAAGCGGAATGGGATATGGATTTGGAAATTTTGCATGTATCCTATCCAATTTTCATTTCTATTCTAGTCTCAATTACTATTCCGACTTCGTCTTTGATCCCGCGATATGGTTTTTTTTATGAGTTCAATGTCCATTCCGGTCCCGACCTCGAAAATGCTTTAAAAGATTTCTAGGGATGTCTTCTGCCTGGTCCCACCTCCGATGAGTATGAAATTTTGACTAAGCGTGAAGAAAGTATATGAAAGGTGAGATCTCTGACCTGGTTTTTCATACTTCTTGAGGAACTAATATTGGTTTTTGTTGCACAAATTAAAAGATGAAATTTTGACTAAGTGTCAAGAAAGTATATGAAAGGTGAGATCTCTAACCTGGTTTTTCATACTTCTTGAGGAACTAATATTGAGTTTTGTTGCAGAAATTAAAAGATGTTAGGAGCATCAGGTGAGGCTTCTCAAAGGAGTCAACCTGTGGAGACTTCAAAACTAGGAGCAAAGCCTAAAAAGGTTAAGCCAGTACAAATCCCTTATAACTTGAGGTATAAGCATCAAGGTCTTTCCATCATTGCTAGTAAAGTGGATTCTGATTGGGCGGATATAACTGATACCAACCTGGGTTCCTTCCATTGTGAGGAATTATACTAAAGAATATTTGTTGAAGAGGTAACAGGGAGGACCCAAAGAATTGTTGAATCTGGCTTGGCTCATATTACTATATTTCCTTTGTCAATCTAATGTCCTGAATTAATAATGACAACAGTTGGAGCCTATAATCCTGCTACTAGACAATGTGTGGATTCGTAGGGCAATGTCATCATTGATCTAACTCCTCAAATTTTTTAGTTCATGTTCAATGTGCCCACTCCAAAGATTCCTAGGAAAATCAATAAGGAAGAGGCCTTGAAAATATATAGTAATCATAAGGAATCCAACAAAACCCATTTGAATAAGAAATGGATGAGAATTGAGAAAAAGTCTCTAGTTAAGCTTCTAGATTAGCCTAAAAGGAAAAATTCTACAAGGAGATTGGGGACATTATAATGATCCTATCCAAAGTGTTTGGGAAAAGGGATTCTCTTCACTTTAAAGAATGGATGTTTCCATTCATTTAGATAATCCTAGATGGCAGATAAAAATTTGATTGGCCCATGATTGTGTCTGAAGCATACACAACCAAATGATTAGAGTGAGAGAAAGTAAGAGTTTCTTCATGACCTCTTATGTCATTTATGCAACAACAAGAAGAGGCATTTTTCTAGGTTTAAACAGAGTGGGGATTTTGGGAGAAGATGATGGACATAATAAGGTGTGGAATCATTATGATCAACTCACCTTGCAGACTTTTGAACTGCATTATAGAAGGGTAAATGACACATTTTTATATGTTATTACTAACCAACTTACGGGAGATGCAAGATATAGATTGAGCTAGGAGGCCATGGTATTCATCACAAAGTGGGGATATTGGTTTATCCAATACCCCAAGTTTACTTATTTTGGACTGGCCAGATTTGATTGTTCCCCTCACCTACTCCCTAGATGCTGCAATAATAGGATTTTTTTAATGGAGTTCGTTTATCAAGCTTTGGGGGTTAATTCTAAATTTTGTATAAAGCATAAGCCCGGTTGTCATAAGTTCCCCATGAAGTTGGGTGACAATAGCTTTCCACACCTTGTTGGAGCCAAGGTTGTTTGCGATGAATTGATGCACCTGAAGTTGGGTTGGTACACTTCTAGGAAGCACTTTGATCCAAAGAATAAGATGAATGATTTGCTTGCTTCTGTTTTTGATAAATACTTCAATCTATTGGAGGACTTTTGGAGTGATCTTCAGGATGAGTACGACTTGAGGAAAAAATATATGAAAGGTTGCCTATCCCACTCATGGTGGAGTATGGGATCAAGATGGACATTCTTGAAACATTATCAAATGATGGGGTGGTTTTGGATCCCCAATATGAGGTGCAAAATATAGGTACCACGAACTTGGATCTTGTAGATTGGGGTGCAAAGGAGACCATAGATATTAAACATATAGCAAGGTCGGTGTTGGATAGAAGCATCCAATGGGTCGTGCTAAGAACCAAGGAGCCCGGGGGTCAAAATTACAAGAAAAGGAAAGGTGTAGGTACCACTTAAGGGTACAACATGACGAAAAGAAGAATGCCTCCTAAGGAACCCTTGGAATTCTTCCGTCCTGATATAGAGGAATTTGAAATTGAATTTCTAGCTCAAGATCTACTTGAAGCACATGGAGAAGAAGTCCTAACAAGACCTGGGGCCTCAACATCAGTTGTAGGTGAGTCATCTACTCAACCCCATCCTATAGAGTAGCCAAGTGGAGAAATGCCTAGGGGAACTCTCCATAAGGAAGCTGGAAATTAGAAGGGAAAGGGTCTTGAGGTTGAAATCCATGATGTAGAGATAGAATTTGAGGATACTTTGTCAAATAAGGAGACACTGGAGGAGACACCTCTTGATGAAATTGAGGATGTAGGAATTGAGCATGTTTTGACAGAGGAGGACCAATGGAAACTGTTTAAAGAAGCTAAGAGAGAATCAGATGCAAAGGCACAAGATGATGCATTGCTCAAACAACAAGAATTAGATGCAAAGGCATAAGCTGATGCATTGCAGAAACATCAAGTCGGATGCCAAAGAACAAGCTGAAGCATTAGAAAAAGAACAAGAAATGGATGCAAAGGAACAAGCCGATGCATTACTCCAACAACAAAAATTAGAGGCCAAACAAAAAGCTGATGAGTTGGCCAAGCATCAACAATAAAAGGATCAGGAGCTTAGAGGAAAGGAGGAGAATGACAAGTTAGAAATGCTGCAAAATATCCATGATCTTGAAGAAGAGAAGGCTAGACAAAGAAGAGAAAAGGAAGCCCTTGAGGCTGAACTTAAGATTATTGAAGAATCATATAAAAAAAGGGAAGAAGAAGAACACTTACAAAAGGAAAAGGATGCTGAAGAACTTGCTTGGCAACAAAAAAAGGAAAAGGATGCTGAAGAACTTGCTAGGCAACAAAAAAAGGAAAAGGAAGCATGGGACAAGCTCAAAGACTTGGAGAGACAAAGAGATAAATTTATTGAAGAAAAGAGGTTAGAGGAAGAACGTTTGAAGAAGGAATGAAAAGATAAAAGGCTACAAGAGTAAAAGGATAAGTAAGAGGCCGAGAAGGTTGCACAAGAGCATGCAGAAAAGGAGCAACAAAATGTGCAAGAAGTTTCTTCTTAGCCTTAAGTTACCATGTTACAACCATTATCTTCTACTACAACTACCTCTTAGCACAAGTAGTCACTACTCCTAGTGCTCCTACATGGTTAAAGCTAGATCTTGAGAAGAAGCAGATAGCTCCACCACAACCTCTTAATTGGGAAGAAATGATGAAGGAGATAGAAAAGGAAATACCTAAGAAAAAGGCCAGGGTTCTTCATTCCACAAGGCTCACAGAGGCAGGAGCGATCATTGTTGAATGTGCAATTCCAGTGGTGTAAAAGGATAGGAAAGATATGCACGTGATTGGTTATCAATTAGGCACAATCAACTTAGGGAGGCCTACAAGGAATCAAAAAATGAATCTCATTGATGTTGTAGCTTCCTCCATAAAGTTCAAGATGATCAAGGATAAACAAAGAAATGATGAGCTTAAGGCTCAATTGGATCAATCACATAGTTTCTTAAGAGATGTTTCCACTCTCAGGTCCCAACAAGCTTCTGCCTTGGAAACTCCAGTCTTACTCAGTAAAATAGAAGTTGATGATTTAGTACAAATGAGGAGTAAGTATAGGATGCTGGATAGATGGATTGGCAAGCTTAATCAAGAAGTGGGTGAAGTGCTGGTAAACAATTTTGAAATCCATAAAAACCACTTGAGTTGATAGAAAAAATGGGTCATCATATTGAAACTCTAGGAGAGCAGGAGGAATAATATAGGGGATATATTCAGAAGATGAAAGACACCGGTAAGTTGCCAAGATCAACTCTTCTAGAGCAATCAATCCTTGAAGAAGATAATGTAGGTTTCCTGGAAAAAGGATTCAAAGATAATCCAGTTTAGGTTTGAATTCATATATAAGCATAGAAATGAAGTTCAAGATGCTAGTAAAGACTTGAATGAGAAACTTGATGAATTAGAAGTTGTAGTAGCTATTTTAGTCAAAGTAGATATACCGATTAAAGAAGGCATGCCTTTAGATCAATTGAAGGAGAAATGGAACAACAGATTCTAGGAGGTCATGCAGAAAGAAGATGATGGAGAGGATTTATTGTTGGATAGACTAATGGATATTAAAGAGGAGGGGAAAGTTGCTAGAAGGGAGTTGACCAAATTGAAAGATATGCAGGAATTTTCCTCAGCAGAGTTGAAAAGAATCAAATTTGAAGACAACCGGGTCGATGGGCCTAATGTGGACATCCTTCAACAAGTGTTCTCCAACTATGATGAATATCTTCTTGAGCAAACAACGCAGGAGTGAGTTGGAAGAAAAATGTTATATTTTGGGCACATGACTTCCCCTTTTCTCTCCTACTTTATAGGGCAATCAACCTTTGAACTGAAGGTTTTCATCAGCTAGTCCTGTCTCTTTTTGGGCATTAGATTTTGCACAATAGGGCAATGAAACTTTAAACTAAAGATCAACCAATTTAGTTTCTTGATGTTTTTCTGATTCCTTGATTAGTGGATCTGAATTTTTGATTGAGAGGTATTTATGCGTAGCATGTCTATATATAATTTTGAGCTCCATATTATAAAGGTCAACTGATTGAAGTAGGATTAGGCACCTGGTGATAGCATATAGGATTTTATAGCTTTGAGAAAAGATACTTTTTAAGTTCATGTTTAATTTAGATACACTTTTTTTATATACAATTTTTATGTTGGAGTTGAACTTCCTAGATGAGGTTAATGATCCATAATCAGTCTATGTGCCAGTGAGTTGGCTATACAGAAATGTTTCTTATTTGATACAAATCAAAAGGGGAAACCAGATTTTAAAGATTATTTCATTAAATTATCTATGAATGGAATTATTATATGTCTGTTAATCTATATTATTGGCAACAAATGAGGAGTTTGTTTTTGAATCTTGTAGTATTTTGATGGTTGTGATGATTAAATTAAGGACTGTGAATGTATACAATGGTATGGATTGTTTTGTGAGTTGCATCATGTTATGGTTTTGATATGTTAAGAAACACTCATTGTTGAGAATATATGTCTGGATGTTAACGGTTTTTGTTCATGTTTTATTGATCTGTGCCTTGATCTATCCTTTTTCTATTTATTTAAACCCCCCCATTAAACATAGATTGATGAATCTGATATAGTTTGTATTCCTTATCACCAACAAAGGCCCCTTGAATATTATAGTTGCATTAGCCAATTGATTGACATCAGAAATTTGAGAACCAACTACCAGGACCTTAGAAGTTAGGCTACTATATGTTGTCTTTATTTTTCAGGAGAAATAGAGTAGAAATATTCTATTTTATGTTGTTTGTGCTATTTTGACCATCAACACTTCCTTTTCACCCTCTTAAAATGTCAAACCTATCTCAAACAATCATTTAGCATGAGGAAGATCAATGAAATTGATTGTTCTAGACCCTCCTGTGACTTGGGGTCCTAAGCAATTGATCCTCGTCCTCTACAGAAAGTTAAAGATCAAATCAATGAAACAAATGAGCTATTAAAACAATCAAATGAGACAATCACTACTATGAAAGTGCAGGTTGAAGAAGGAAAACGAGTTGAAGACTGCTTGAATGCTAAGTTAAAGGAAAAATCTGCAAAATGCTCAAAAATTGAAGAAGAAATTGTGTCTTCGAGGAAAGATCTAGAGAAAGCAAAGAGTCAAGAGGATAAAATAAAGAAAAGTTCCACCTTGCTTGATGATATGCTTTCTAGTAAAATAACTCATAAGGACAAATAAATATTAGGGTTTTAAAAAAGAGAAAGCTCAAAGGAAAATCAGACTCTAAACAATGTTGAGAAGAAGAATAATGAACAAAGGGATACTGGAGATAAGAAGAGAAATATCAAACATGTTTGTAACCAAAAGAAATATTTCAAGAGACCTCCTCTTAGATAACCAGTTGCACAAAGGTATCCATCTTCTAAAGGTCACTATTATTTTTAAAATAAATTTGGTCATATAGATGTAGAATGTAAAAGTAGGATGAATAATTTTTTTTAATCATTTCTTTGGTAAATACTATGCATACAATAGATTTGGTCATAAGGCTAGTGAATGCAAAATATAGATGATAAATTGTTAAAATAATGGCATGGTGTCCCGATCATTCCATGGTTACTATTACTCATGCAATGGGTTTGGGCATAAGGATTTTGAATGAAAATATAAAATGGAAAGAAGAAAATTTTCTTTGGAAGGTGTCATATGCTACAAATGTAATAAACCAAGACACATAGCTAAGTTTTGTAGAGGAAAGAATGTGAAACCCTCTGTTACACAAAATAAGATTGATTTGGTTGAAGAAAAGAAGAAGAAGAACAAAATCTAGATGAAAAATAAAAGAATGATGTGAAGAATGAATATGTACCAAATTCTAATCTAGGTGTTTCCTCCAAAAACTAGATAGAAAGCATTGGCTCAGGGGTAGTTTTAACATAAATTTTTTTAGACCCTTACCAAAGATGAGATGTTGATGTCTTCAACATACTAGTGCATGAATTAGTTGACATGATTGATCCATTAATGAAATATCCGGTGATAAATCTCTTGATGCAAATATTTGTGGAGTGTTTAGAAGCGCCTGTGATGATAAAAATAAAGCTTGAAAATATTTTAACCTAAATTTTTGTTACTGCATTTAATGCACATTTTAGGTCATGGGTAAAGTGTTTATATTTAATTTTGCATTCTAAAGGAATTTGTGTTCTAGCAATTAAAAGAGGAGAGCGGAGAAAACATAATCTAAAGAAATTTTGGAGTGTTGAACAAAAACCTACCAAAAAATTTCATAATGTATTTACAATTTCTTACAAACCCCACTTTAGAGAAGCTCATAATGTTTACTCCTCAGGTTGTTGATGTGGCTGAGAGGCCAAGGCTCAAGTTTTAGAAGAACCCACACAAATCAATAGAAAAAAATAAAGAAGGTTTGCATTCTCTAGGGTTCCTATAAATGTGTTGCACATAGAAGATGTGTGAATTTATATTCATTCGAAGATGGATGAATATAACCATCTAAAGCTATTAGAATTTAGGGACAATGTGCTAACTGGAGATGATTTTCAGTTGAAACCAAAGTATGCCCGCTTGTTGGAGAAGTTGGATGTATGGAAAATTTTTCACAACTTTTGTTTTGAAGATGAATGGGTGAAGTTTGTTCTGAGAAAAATACACAATGAATTTATGTGGCTGGACATGCCACATATGATAAAAAAAAAAGCAATAAGTGTTTTTATTGGTTTGAGATCCATAGGACCTATCTCAACAATGAAGCTGATACAGAAGGACACATCTAGCCTCCCTATGAAAAAAAAGGCTCCAAAGAGAAGAAATAAAGAAAGAAAAAAGAGAGATAAGTATATCAATTCAGAAGAAGTAGAGGAAGATGAAGAAGTAAAATTGGTTCACAAAGGGAAATAAAAAGTCTCTCAAGAAGAGACCAATGCAAAAAAGGGAAAGGAGAAAGAGGATACCTCTCCAGTCTATGAGCATAGTCCCATGAAGCTTGATGCACTATTCAATGCTATAGTAGAGTTTAGAATCCTAAAGGATAAAACTGAATTATATCCAAATGCCAATAATGCAGATAAGGCAACAATTGAAGAGGTCATTGTCAAATACATGGTGAATTTTAATGTTGGTCTAGGTGAGATAGAAAATCGGTTGCCAAATGAGCTAAAATTATTATTGGGTGCAAGAAGAAAAGAGGTAGTTGTAGAAGATGCAAAGATGAAATATTTTTCCTTGGAGAAGATTGGTTCCTCATTAAATCATCAAGAAAAAGTTAAGTTGTCTCAGTTGCAAGTCCAAGAATTAAGGATAAAGTAGAGAGTAAATACTCTTATGGGAAAATATAAGAATTATATAGAGAAGCTGAGGGAAGAAAGAATACAATCAAGTGAAAGAATTCTTAAAGAGTTGGGAGCCTCTCTAGGTGATTAAGATGAAATGCAACAAGATACATCCCTCCTGAAAAGCAATGAGCTAGTCAAAGAGAAACATGAGAATAAGCAAGAAGAAATGATGATAGATAACACCCCTCCAAATGGGAAGACAACTGTCGAGCAGAGAAAATAAGGTGAGAAAGGAGTCCTAAAGAAGACAAAAGTTCAAAAGGAACCAACTATGACTCCTCTAGAAGTTGAGAATACTGTAGAAAAGTGTTTTGATAGTGGAGAGGAAAATAAAGATAAACATGAAGAAGAAAGCACAAAATTGGGACATGAATCCTTCACACCCTCCATAGATTCATTCAAATATCTTGTGGATATGAAAATGTAGTTCCAACTAGTGGTGTCTGCATGACTACTGGAAATTATAATGCAACAAGGTCAAGTAGATTTGGAAAATATCTCTCCTCTCCATAAGTTGTAGCTTGGTGATGTTTTCCATGCCTTTTCAAGAAATGAGATACTGCAAACTAACCAGAAATACACAAAGTTAGTCGATGAAGCTGTCAAAGTCTTGCAAGAAGGCCTCCTTAGATTATCCATTGATTCTTCTTTGACAGGTGTACAACAATTAAAGTTATTGCTAGATTATTTTAAGGAGTACTCTACAAGTCTAGAAGAGAAGATATAGAAGAAAATGACAAATAAATTGAACGATAAGCAGCTAATTGATGCCTCAGATAAATGTGCTATTGCACATACCAAGTTGCAATGCAACTTGGGGGATGTTCAAAAGAGTTTGGAGGAAACAAAACTATTGTTCTATTTTTTTTTGAAATGGCCATTGTCTATAAAAAGCATAAAGGATCACATGGAATCAATTAAGTCCTAAATTTCTCAGGCCTGTGTGTATGATCTAGTGAATGATAAAGATGGAGCAATTAGAGTGATCATAAAAAATATACATAGTCAATTCTTTTTATTGCAGGAACAAAAATAAAAAATTCATAATGTAGTACAATCAAATTTGAGATATGGTAAGTCTAAGGCTTACATCTTTAACTAAATCTTTGGCTAATGCAAAAAAATGTTGTGCAAAAGACAATAGTTCCTAGCTGTCCAGAATAAGGAGAAGACCTCTATGCACAATTTGAAAAATAGAGCTACATTCTTACTTTCACCAAGAAGGATTGGGAGGCACACCTTTCAAAATTAAATACAACATATAAGGGTATATTACACTTAGGTGCATATTTATTTTTGAATTGTATAAATAATTTTTGATCTCAATGTACATTTACGGAGTTAGTCGATGGTGTTGCAGTACAATTTGGTCCTTTTGGTGATGGATAACATAGTAAAGTGGAGCTATTATCATGTAGATATATCATTAAGGGGATGCAATATAGATTTACTACCCTTTACCCTTGATTCAAAGGGGGGGTGAAGCAAAGAAGTATGTTGCCATCAATGAAAAAGGGGGAGATTGTTGGAAAAATGAGCATGATGGTGTATGGTATTGTCATTTATGTCAACCCATTGCAGATTGATGGTGTATTAGTATGGATATAGTCCGAAGAAGACCAAGTGTTTTTAGGAAACTGGCTATCCTAGACTGAGATAGTGTATTTTCACTATAACAAAGGAACAATTTTGTGGCCCGCATAGTTCCATATTGCATTATCTTGTCATGTGGTTTTTAGGTAATAATGGTACATATTTAAGGAGTCCATATCCAAAGTTTCATGGTTTTATGTCTTCCACAATAACATATATTAATGACAAAGTATTAGATTAAGTAGTGACAGAGTTACAGTTACAAAGTTCAAGTTGGCATGCTCTGCATTCCACCACGGATGATAATTGTATTTAGTGGATTTTAGGAAGTTCTTGGAGATGCCAGATGTGTGTGTATTCCAAGTTTCAAGTGGTTTGGTGATCCGAGCATCAAGTTTTGGATGAACAGTTGGTTCATTTAGTTATTATTTTATCAGTTTGTTTGTGCGGTGCCGACCTAAGGGTTTTGGGGTCATGTGGGATTGAATTTTGTATGGAGTAGATTCATAGGAGTATCTATAGGTCATGCCAGCCTATTTTTGTGAAGAAAATGCTTTGGCTATTTCTGAAAGACATGTAAGTTGGAGTTTTAAGCCTATAGGTTTTGAGGTTGTACATTTTATTCAATTAGGCCAATTTAGTTGATGGGATGACCAATTGTGGAAGATATATATGTATGTATATACATACACACACACACATATATATAGTATATATATGTATGTATGTATATATATATATATATATATATATATATATATATATATAAAAGGATGATTTAGTATTAGAGTATGTAGAGAGAAGAGAATAATGTGATAGCGGTAATCTTGTGCATGTGACGATGAAGTGTGTAAATTCAATTTTTTGAGAAGAACAAGGAAATGTCTTCAACATATAGAAAATGCACTATAAATAGTTCAAACTCTAGCAGTGAGCCATTTTTGTATGTACATTTTTAATTCAGGAATAAGTGATCTTCCTTGGGTAGTGAGCACTCCTATATTTTGGATAACGAGTCCTTTAAACTGCGATCTATTGTAATTGGTTATGATATATAGTGAGTTAATCCTCACTGTGGTTTTTCCCTTTCAAAGGTTTTCCACATAAAATCTAATGTTCTTCTATTGATTGTTGTGGTACATTTTTTACTTGTTTCTTTCCATTTTTTCAAGTTTAATGCTTTGTAATGCACTTTTCAGTTATTGAATTTTAGGGTATATTGATTCACCCCCCCTCTCAGTATTTCAGGTGTTCAAAATTTTCATTGTAGAGTTTTTTTGGTTTGGGAGTGAGGTGACAAATTGGGAGAGTTGCATTCTTAACCAACTGAATCTCTTAGTGATTTAGTTGTTGTCTATTGTGGGAGACATGACTCTGTTTGAAATAGCAATGTTAGTCAATTTTTTTGATTATCTCTTTACTCATATGCTATTTTGAAAACCATAGTGAGGAGCACATACCGGTGAGAAAGAAGAGTTAATTTTTTATCCATCTCTTTGCATTGATATTAAAATATCATTCTAAGTTTAAAAGACAACCATAGGAAGAGATTTTTTTTATCAAGCATAGACAAAGTCTCAACATTTGCAAGTTTCATTCTCTTAAGAAAATTCATGCAGATCATTATGACTGTGATTTTTGGAGCTCAAGGGAAGAGTAGGGAAAGAATAACACAAGAATGCTATAATTTCTATGTAAACTCATAATTTACATTTTACAATTTTTAGTTTTAAAAGAGGAAGATTAGTTTGATTTTTTCAATTTGAAGTTGGATTTAGATAATTTCACTTTCACTCTGAAATGGACAATAGAGTTGAAATATACTTCTTTGTAGTACTAAATTGAATAATTTATTTTATTTTCTTAAAAAGAGAATATTTCTAGCTTTTGAATATAAATATTATATTTATATATTTATACATATATATTTGTTCAATGATATATATATGTATACATATATATACATATATATATGTATACATATATATACATATATATATATATATATATATATATAAATATATAGATACTCATATAAGATTAAGTAAAGGATAATTTATGATATGTGTTTGAAAAATAAGAATAAGCTTGATGCTTTCCCAACTCTGTTAATTGAATAAAACCAATTTTTTAAAAATGATTTATTGAAGAATTATCAAACACTTGAATATAGTATTCATTTGAAAAAACAAGAAAGTGTTTTATATTATATGTTTACCTGAATTATTATTGTGTTCTCGACCATAGAACTAGAAGGAAAAACATTGAAAAGTTTAAAATATTTTAAAGAAGAAGTAATCTATTATTGATCAATATTATATTATTTTAGTTATTTGACAAGAAGTCAAGAACTTAATTGTGAGACCAAGTGTCTGGAGTCAATGGCATTATGTTATCATTGTAAACCATTTGTGCATGAAAATAGGAGAGTAGTTTACTCTCATGGTTTAAATGAAAGTACTTGAACAAGTGGTAATTTATATATCCAAGTTCTTACGAGAATGTAACATGGGTGTTCAAAATTAGAAAGACATATCCATCCTAGTCGTTTACCGACTTAGTGAGCCATTATTTTAAAATTGAGTATCCTTTTGAAAAGTCATATAAATTGGTCAACAATCAGTTACGTATTAAACCTTAGGTCAAGGTGATTTCCAAGTCAAGTTAGAGGTGTATGAACATGCGACTTCAATTATGAAGGAAGTGTTTGAAATATTTCAAAAATTTGGCCAAAGTAATGCAAAAGTCTCTGCTTGCATTAGTTTGTTCACTTTGATCCAAATTGCATATCTAGTTAGACAGGTCATACTTAGTTAGAGAAGTCTAAAGTTGTATGGTTGATTGGTTATGTAGGACACAAAAATAGAAACTTAAATGACATACTTGTGGGTTCCTTAGTATATAATCTTTGTGAAGGGTAGGGCCACTTCTAGTTGGAAAGTGTGTGGGGGACCACCAGTCTATGGTTGGAGGTAAAGCGATCCGATGACTGTCTCCCTCTTGTAAATGACAACATTGAGTCTTATGAAACAAAATAATTGTCTAGATATGGAGGACTTGACCTTGTAACTATATTATAATATGTAAAATTATATACTTGAAATTTTATCATGTATGGATTGTAATTGAAAAGTTATATCTCATTTTCAAGTTGAATGTTTTTGTAGTTCAAATTCAAAAGTTTCTTTATAATTTCATATTTAATCATGTGCAATAAATGATATACGAAAGAACTTTTTTACATTCCTATTTTTAAGGAAATGATTTTATTTACTATTATGATAAAAACCTAGGTATTTATCTCTCTCTCTCTCTCTCTCTCTCTCTCTCTCTCTCTCTCTCTCTCTTCTTCCCTTTATATCTCCCCACATCTCCCTCCCTCCCTCCCTCCCTCCATATCCCCTATCTATCTCTCTATCTCTTTCTCTCTCTCCCTTTCTCTATATTTATATCTCTCTCTTTCTCTTCCCATATATATCTATCTCTCTCCCTATTTATCTCTCCATCTCTATATCCCCTATTTCTCTCTCCCTCTCTCCATCTATCCATCTCTATTTATCTAACTCTACTTCTCTATATTTATCTATCTCTTTGTCTTTATCTCCATCTCTTCCTCTCTCTACATCTCCTTATATCTCTATCTCTCTATCACTCCATCTCACCATCTACATATCTCTCTCTATATATCCCTCTTACTATATATCTCTCTATCTTCCTCATTATCTCTCCCTCTTTATCTCCTTGTTTTTCTCTATTTTTATCTTTCCCTCTACCTCTATCTCTTTATCTATTTGTCTTCCTCTTCCTCTCTCACTCTATCTTCATATATACCTCTATTCTCCTCTCCCCCTCTATCTCTAGACATTTCTCCCTCTCTATCCATCCATATATTTCCCTCTCTCCCCATTTCCCTCTTTCTAGACCTCTCTTTATATATATTTCTTTACCTCTCTATCTTTATCTCTCTATATTTCTTCTTTCATCTCTCCCTCTATCTCTATCTCGTTATCTCTCCATATCTCTCTATGCCTATATCTCTCCCTCTATATCCCTCTCTCTATATCTCTATCTTTATATTTTTATATCTCCCTCTCTCATTCTCTACCTCTCCATCCCTCTCTATATATTTATCTCTTCCATATCTATCTATCTACCCCTCTCTCCTCTCTCTCTTCGTCTCTCCCTCTCCTCCATCTTGATCTCTATATTTATCTAAATCTTTATCTCTATCTCCTTACCCCCTCTCACACACACACTCTTCCCACCTCCATCTCTCCCTTTTTCTATCCCTTTCTCTCCCTATATATCCCTCTCTCCCTATTGCAACCATAACATGACCCGGTTGGTAATGGATCCCTATAAGTGGAAACATAGTTAATTTAAAGTTATCACTTCTCCATTGAGACCTTTGTCTCACAAAATAATAATTTGATAGATGGCCTATTGATTGACCTCATGTATTGCACAAATGTATGCAAAAGATGGACCAAAATTTTCCCTAATTGACCTTCCAAACCTCTTTGGTGTACCTATTGCACACCAAGGTGTGATTGCTAATATATATACATTTAATCAATTAGAAATTCACATCAAAACATTTTTTATATTATCTATTCCTTTTTAAATTTGATGTATAAATCTCATTATATTTATCATTTTCTTTCAAGATTGAGATACACAATAATATCGTGAGCATTTAACATTTTCTTCCAAGATCAAGATACATATTTAGGCTGTCCAATTTTAATTTTATTGTATGGTTATGAAAAAAATATTATAACAAATATTCAATGTGATACATTAGATTTCCATAGGCCAAAATAATAATAGTATTTTTTCTGTATTTCACTGTGTACTAGTTTTTGCATCAATGTTTCAGATCACACTTTGTGATCCATCATCAAGGAAGAGAGCTATAGGAGTAAAATGATGGATCACAAAGTGTGGTCTAAAATTTTGATGCAAAAATAGCACACAATGAAATCTAGAAAAAAACACTATTAAATCTTCAATGTGTTAAAAATTGGCTCCAAACTCCATAAAATTTCACATGAAAAATGGAAGTAGCTCACCTTCTAATTGTATGGTAGTAATTAGCTACCAAACTTTGAGCTAGGAAAATTTCCAAGGATTGGGTTGAAAAACAACATCAAACCCTCAAAAAAGTCATGAATTCATAGAAAAGACACATTCACCATAGATCTTCTCAAGAGGGACCACACCAAAAATTTCCCAAAAATAAATCACAAGGGAAAGGAGGAAGAATCGTCTTCACATCCTACAAAAACATGTACCTTTCCAAAAAATTGTTAAAACACACACATGTAAAAAAGGGTAAAAATATGCATCCACTTTGAATATTCTTCCAATACCAAAGAAAGATTATACAAAATCCAAATTTTCCAAACACCTAAAAACACAAGAAATATTATGGAGAACACATTTCCTCTTTTTCAAAAATAACATACTAAGATTTACATACAAAAAGAAGAGAGTAGGAAGTTGACCTCCAATTTAGAGGAGGTCAATTTAAAGTTTACCAAAGTAGATGAGAATCTATTCTCTTCTTATTCAAGCTCCAAACCATTCCCAACACCTCTCAAAATATCCCAACATCCAAAGTATTTTCTTCTCCAGATTATAACTCTCAAGAGTTCTCCCTAAAATATCTAAAACCCTAAAGTCTAAAAAAAATAGATTTGAACCCTCTTCAAGCCACTCAAATGAGCAGATGTCTTATAAAAATACTCTAAATAATTCAAAAAAGTGCCTACTAGTAATTGGCCTAGATACATCAAATCAAAATAAAATAATAAAATATACATTTAATGAACAACACGAATCTACAAAAGATTAAAATCCAAATGTGACAATTGAAATCTAAATAAAACATTTAAATTCAACCAGTAAATGAAATACATCAAAATAATAACATAAATGGGGTCTTGGTCACACTTGACCAAGACAACTTGGTGTCACTAGCTAGACATGGTACTTGGTCCTTGACAATCCTTTGACATCTCATTGATTGACCCATAATTCCTTAATTTTACACCCGTACACTAATTCCCTCATGGTAATAAATAGTTGAAGCACTATTATATTATATGTGACATTATTCATACACATACACAATATACTTTATAAAGAATCACTATTAGTTATGAAAATTGAGAACACATCCACTATTTATAGTTCATATCAAATGAACCTTTAATATAACTTTCAAATAATTTAAATCAAACACCTCATCGACATCTAGATAAATATCATATTTTATAATGTCTAATTAGATACTATTTTATATGAAAGACTTATTTTTGTGTCTAATTACTCTTTAGATGAATCACTATAGTTTTCAATCTGGAATATTAATTCTCAAGCACATACCATTATTTGAACCTAAAATTAAGATGTAAAACTATTAAGAAAACGTGATACACTAGAAGCATCATTTGAATGAAACAATCAACATACAACTTTGATTCTAGGCATCATCCAAGAATGAATTAGGTCAAATTTAAAATTAAAATATTTCTCAACATCATAATTATGATAGTTATAAATAATAATTTAATATGCTCTATCATATCCCCAATACAAATACACTATGATCATCCACATAACAAACCATCATTAGCAAGACACATCAAAGTAATGTCAACACCATTACTAATCCAATGGAAAGAAAAGAGAATAATTTAGTAGTGAATGTAATAAAGGATATATAATAACTCTATTTAAGGAAGTAGATATTTACATGGTACATGAGAAAAATTTAAACCAAAATAAGAGAAATATCCATAAAAAATAGTTGGCATACACAACTTGTATGATACCTTGAAACTACCACATAGTGTAAAACATGTCCCATAAGTAAGCAAGATAACACATGGATCTATATTCTATTATTATAAGGCTTACTCTTATTTAATTGTTCATGTGACAAAAAGAAATTCCAATACCTCCAATTATGATTAAATAAAAACCTAATGAAACATTAATAAAAAATCAAATTATAACCATAAATAGACATTAAATCATTAACATCAAAATCACATATTACAGTTAAACATGTGGAATAAATGCATAATTATGTCCCACTAGTGGGAAAAATTACAAAGATATAGATGGAAATTTGTTGAAAATACACTAAGGTTTGATCTAACCCATTAGTGTGTAAGTTTTCATAGGAGATGAATATCTAATATGGTGTGTTTTAACATCATTATTTGTGTAACTCTTAATTATTAACACGTGTGTCTCAATAATGATATAATACAAATATTCATCCGACCTAAAACATAGTTGTGTCCCACTAGTGTACGAATAATGGTCTAACAAGGGAAATATGTGAAACATCCTTAACATATAACCCATAGGGATTGAGCAATGGCACCCCAATAATAATTCAAACATAATCATAACATCATAATGAAAAAAAATCAAATCAACAGGTTTCATTCTAACTCTAATTGAAAACAAAGCTTAAACTCAAAAAATAAGACTTAACATATCATGAGATTCCATTTCAAATCATAATATAAATTTAAATCTAAAATAGTTGAATATACAATTATAATATAGGGCTTACATCCTAAATGTGGATGTATTACAATCCAATTCAAGGATATTCCGCAACATATGTATAAAATGAACTACAAGAATACCATTGTATTCAATTATACACATTCTTGCAACAATGCAACAAGGAGGTTCTACACAAAATTGTATCTAGAGAAACACACACACTCTCTAAGAATATCCAAGTATCCATCTAGCCCCAAAAATCACCACCCAATCATGTGGGACAATGATGCCCACACCTCTTAACTAGAAATTCATTGATTGGGTAGTCCAACAATAGTCATGCAAAACAACATGGTTGAACATATAGAAATACCAATCACATCTCATACATAAATTTTCCAAGCAAAGAATATATGATGATACACAATCACCAATCAATGCATTCACATGCTAATCACATCAATACACATAACACCAAACAACCATACTTGAGGGTTCTACCAACATTGGTTAATGAATACACATGGGTTAACATTGATAGAAACAAATGATTCAATGAACATAAAAATGAAGGAAATAATATTGCATACTTTGGATGATGGAGCGTCATTACAATTGTTTCAAACATTATGAAACTGAGAAGTGTTCCCACATTCACTATGGGAGATTCTCAATAGTTAGGAAAAGTACCCACACAACCCTTGTCAATTAACTTAGATATTCACATTTTTTAAGCATTGCAAACATTTCTAGATTAACCCTTCAAGGAGATTAACCCATTAATAAGATCTACAATAATTTCAGTAACATTTCAACATGAAAATAATACTTATAAAAGAAATAATGAGATAGATAGAAAGGAAATCAACCAAAAAAATAGGATTACATATATATACTCTAAGAAAACCCTTTCAAGAAAAAACCAGCTTCCAAAACACTTAAACAATGTGTTATTCAACAATAATAAACCCATGTACAATATAATACCAAGCTCTTACCTTATTGAAGATCAACATATTCTTCACCTAGTATAAATTTGACAACATATCCCTACAAAAACTCTTCTCTTATGTCTCCATCTCAAGAAATCAATATATAGACTCATGGAGGCCCAAAAAGCTACAATAAGATATTATCATAGGCCCAAAACAAGGTCCCAAAATACCATAGTAAAAATCCATCTGACCCACACTCCATTATTTGTCATTTACCATTTTTAGAAACATGCTTTATGATGTGTCATGATATGCATCATAAGTGGGTAAAGATTACTTAATCAACTTTGTAGCCTCCAACTTAATCATGCTCTTACATGTCATAATATCTCTTTCACCATATCTTTGGCATAAATGCTTTTACACATCTTTCTTGACAATACATCATTTTACAAATATAATTATGCATGTAAATGATAAAATAAAAATTATACATGAAACAATGGCCAAGGCATAAAGTGGAACGTACCATTTTATTAAGACACAAAATAATAATTAGCTAAATAATCAAAACATTAGGACTTTCAAGGTGTGTATGATACACCTAATCCCAACATCAACAACATTTGCATCAATATCTAAGGATTAGATTAATTTAATACACAACCATTTAATGCTTTCATAATGGAATATGGAATTAAAATTATGAATTAATATCCTTTATAATCACTCAACATATACATAATGGGTTACAAAACTAAACTTGTTGATCAATCTTGTTAATGTGTATTTCATATTTAAATTCATTCAATTTTAGTTGTTACATTTTAATTTTTGATTTGCATATCCCTTAGTTTCATTTCAAATAGTTGGGAAATGATAGTTCAATACATCCTACTATAGAAATATCACTCTTAAAGTCATAAGGAACTAAAATCACAAAATTGCCTTGACACGAAAAAATGAGGTCCAATCTTGACATTTACATTTCCACGAGATTCCCAAACTCATTTCTATGGGGAAAAACTCAAATGTACATTACTTTTACATGATCTAAATTCATTTTTTCAAACCATTTCAATAACCATACAAAATTCCCCTTCCCACCATCAATGAACCTCAAGATTCTTCAAAATTTAAAAATTCATTTTTTTTTTTAAGATGCCTATTTGAGCACCATCACATAAGAATAAAATTTTCACCTTATATACAAGTTTGAATAATTTTTTTCTAGAGTTCCAACATAATATAAAATTAAAAAAACCTATAGCAATTAAATTGCTCAACACAACTTACCAATTCGATTGCAAAACCAATCCTATTTAAGGGAAGCCATATGAATTCACTTAGTGTGGGCATGGTTGAAACATGATTTAAAAAATTAAATAATCATATATTTTAAATGAATAATACCTTAGATATGGAAACCCACAATGGAAGTTTCTCTCTTCAAGAACAATGCACACAATCCTTGGCAATCCTATTCAAAATTTCAATCAAATCTCTAAGCCACAAGCAAGTATCTAAGCAATATTTTAAACATACGAGAACTCAAAAATAATGGAGGAGAGGAGAGATCACAATAATGAACAAGTGTTCCCAACAAAACTTTTTTTTCTTTTTTTTAATTAAAATACCTAAAACCATAAATGATATTTTTGCACTTTTTACATTAGAAATAACTATTTTTTCCAAAAGGGTACTCTCATTCCAAATACAATCTTTTCCCTATCTAGTGCCTTTTTAAATTAAATGTATACAATTTCTTTTATCATAGATAAAATTTAAATTGCATATACTTTCAAAGAATTCTATGTAACCTTTAATTTAATTTCAATGATGCAATTCATAACTATTTACCAAGCACGTTATTCATCAAGGTGAAAATCGTTAAAATCTATAAAAAATATTTCATAAGAAATTGCCAACATTAGGAAAATAATTAAATGAAAAAATAAGAAGAGTTAATAATCCTATTTAAAACACTAATACATGTTTTATGAGTTTTCGCAAGGCTAAAAAATCTAGAATTGAAATTGATTAAAACCAAGGCTCATAAAATTCCATAGGACACATCTTACAAATTAAGTTGAGTGATGAGGAATTCAAATATAACATTTTTACCCAAGACAATAATTTCCATATTAATCACCATTGAGGAACCTATTCTTGCATACTTAGTTGAAACATTAGGCACATTTATGTAATATAGATATATGAAGCACAAGATATTAAAACCAATTTGATATAAATCATAAGAAATCATAAAATAACTACATCTCATTGAAAAATATATACAACTAGTTTATTCTAGATATCAAGATGTAAAATAAATAACTTATAATGCTAAAATTAATAATATAGTCATTATCACATATAAATTGAAAATAGAGAAGTTGAAACACTACTAGAGTTTAATATGTAAGATCACAACATATGAATCCAAAATACACCCTCAAATATCTTGATGTCAATGTTAGTTTCAAAATCAAAATAAAATAATATGATAAGACACATATGCATATGGGATTTACATCCTCCCTTACTAGGATTAGTCTTACTCTTGGAAGCCTACAAGGAGATAAGGATAAACACCCCCAACACATATTCCTACACAAAATTGATAAATTCACAAGATTAAAGCTTTGGACCCTTGCTTAGTCAAAATCTACATCCCAAAAGTCCTATCTTTTATGGTGCATAATATTGGTGAATTCCAATAGCAGTACCATCATACACATAATTCAATACACATAAACATTCACATATAAAAAGTGAATCATATGAAAATGAATTTTATTCATGGCTTTATCATAAACAAAATGCAATAATTATTCACCTCACTTAATATGTAGCATCAATTTTCCTACTAGAATAGTTATAAGTTCCCATATTTGTGCCACATCACCCTAATTGGTATAAGGAATTAACACCACCACAAACTTAACAACCACAAAAAAACACCCCGTGACCCACTCTCTTATACAATCTACCAAGCATCCATTTTCAACATGGTAGAGAAAGAAAATTGCACATTACAAGATTAACAACTCAAACATTTAAACATAACCACCATAATAATAAAATAGTTCCAAAGTGGATGAAATATCAATTCCAACCATAATATAGATAAATAAGCCCACTTTCAATAATAAATTGACTGTAACCATAAGAGTCGTGCAACATAAAGAAATTGAAAAAAATTATGGCCAAGGCACTTATAAAAAAAGATAAATAAATCAATATTAAACATTACAAATTAAAATAATTCATAAATTATCAAAAGAATCACAAAGTCAAAATTATACTTTTACATACACTATATGATTATCTCTAATCACTAACAAGGGAGTAAAAAACTACACTACACCTAGGTTTCCAAAATCCAAGGTGAGTAAGAGAATGTCTTCAAATAATACTATACATGAAAGTCTTACACCATACAACATGAAACTATTATTATTTACTTATTATCACAAAAGCATAAGTCAAATTTCCAAGAAATTAGTATTTCATCATGATACTACAATGCAATTTCCATAATTTTTAACTCTACCATAATACCATGGTTTCCTAAGGTAATACAATTCTAAAGGAACACAAAACATCATTATTTTCTTAATTTATTACTTAGTGTTAAAAGTAGATTTCTTATACCTCACGAAGATACACAATTATTCCAAGGTTTTCTATGAATTTACCAATGAAATCAATATAAATTGACCTTTTTCTACATGAACGTTATTCTATCATAATATCACATTCAAGGTAATGCAACTAAACAAGTTTAACATACACTAGAATATATACCCTAGTTCATGATCAAACTAGGTAACAAAATTTTAATCTTGCAAGGTGATAAATCTCAACATATACATACATTGTGGAGTGCTTTAGCATTCAACATCATACTAAAAATTCACCAAATTATAGTTACTAAATTCATGCTATATAAAGATTCAATGAAAAAAGACACATTTCAAGAATGATTCAATTGGGAATTTAAGCCCTTACCCAAAAATTCCATTCTATTAATGCAAAACTTCTCTAACACATGGTGACATGCATACTTACCATGGGATGCACACACTAGCTAAAGTAAGAAAATTAAAATTCACTTCTAAGGAGGAAATACTTAAGCAATAAAAACCATCAACATGATTGCTTACACACTATAGATCCGTCTAACTTCTAGCATACTACATAAGGAATGTAAGTGAAATAAGGGATTATAGTCCATATAAAACTACTAAATCCTTCAATGCAATAATTCTTTTTTACATTCCAAATAAAAACAATGCAATAGGAATAAATCATAGTTAGAGTCATGATATGTAGTATCCTACATTTATTTCATCACCAAAGACCCATCATTATTCACAAATTCCATGTACATCACTTGAACACAACTCTTTCTTAGTTATTAGGATTACAATTTCCTTGTTATTTGTAATGAAGAACACACTTTGGAGATTTAAATAATTGCCCAAATAATTTATTACTTTAATGCAATTTATCTCCCCTATTCTAACATATACGATTGTAATATAATGACACACTTACAATAACTCAATGCAAGATACAATTATTAAAAACATTTCTACTTACCATACACAAGGGTGGGAAGAATAATCTATTAACACATGTGAATAAGAAAGTATGCTATAATTTGTAAAATGATATACATAATCAGTAGAAAAAAGTAGTGTTCACCTCTCACAATAATTTCAAAGAATCAAATTATTTGTAGGAATCATGAAAATGAATGACACACCATCTCTTTCACAATAAAATGCATCTCTCACTAAGAGAGTATATAATATTTGATTAAAAGTCCTTAAACATTGGAATTTTATTTTCAGAACAAAGTTTCTCTATAGAAGTGGTTATATTAAGACATACTTGACCTTGACAAAGGTAGTTCAACCATTTGATTAGAGTATATTTCAAACATTCAATGATCAAGAATGTACATACTGTAGAAGTTGATAAATCCAACTTCACATGCCCCAAAAATCACCTGCATGCAAATAACCTATCACATAAAGAAGAGATGACAAAAAAGCAAGGGTGCTCTGAAAGCTAAAAAATGTATTAATTAGAGAGAGAGTAAAATACAATGATCAATCCTTATAAAAGGAGATTGTGCAAACCTAAAAGTAACCCTAATAGGTAGAAATTTAATAATTAATATAATTATTAAATGTCACAATATGCAAACTAAAGTGAAATCTTAAGAGAGGAATAAAGGTAACTTAATTAACATAACTAAGTTAAAACCTTTACTCTAACACCACCCCCCCTTAAGATGAGAAAAAGTGAAACTACAAACATGTGCAAGAAAACAAAATTAACTACAATGCATGAAAGCAAACATGGGTCCCGACAACTAGGCTTGATCAGGTACCCATTTACAAATGCAATGCAAACTAAAGGAAACATGGTAAATGAGAAAACCCAGTGGGAACAAAAATCCTTCCCAAAATAGAATGCAAAGAAAGGAATGAAATGCAATAATGAAAGAAGGATAGGATATGGATTACACGATACCCCCCATAGACAAATTCTATCATATAAGTACATATACAATGGTCTCCATAGGAGAGATAGAAAGAGACAAGAAGACCCCCCCACAAAGAAGAAACTCCTATTGCAATAGTAGATGCATGATGTAGAATCCAAAAGGATATCCTGAAGTGAAAAATGATATTCCTCCCCCTGGGAGGAAATGGATCCAAAGGACGATGTCGAAGAAACCCTGTGAAGAGTGATGAACCAATCTGTCTCAAGATGTGTGCCATGATAGAATGTTGAAGAATCTCTCTGTCTGAACTAAAACAAATGATGCCAAATCCAAACTAATGTGGAGAATCTTGAAATGAAACCTCTGAATGCACTGATGATGGTGGGAGTATAGTGATAGCCTGATTGTCAAGGTATAGGAGATGAATGTCCTCAAAATAATCCTCCAAATCTGCAATATAGGACTCCACAAACAAGAAAGATATGTCTGCAACATAAGAGTCCAAAGTAGCTATGGATGGAAGATGAATGATACCCTGCTGCACTGAATAAGGAACAACAGGAGATGCTGATGAAGTCTCAATCTAAAGAGTAGGAACTATGAGACAAGCCTCTGATCCATAAGAATAGGTAAGAGTGTCTAAATACTCAAACTCTTCTAAAGTATCATGATCAAAGGGTGTATTATCTCTCCAAGCAATGGGTAAGAGACAATCTGAAGTAGGATCCTTTGGGAATGGAGAGATATTGGGGTCTCCATAGATCTCCCAAAGACGTGTCCAAAGTAAGTGGGGACAATCAATGCCTGATATAGCCCACACAGTGTCATCATCAACACTAGACAATATAAGTCCTACTATGTGATCTCTAATGATATCCCAAGCTAATTTTCTCTTTGAAGTGGCTGGTTAAGGTACAAGATCATACAAATAAGGTAAAATATTAAGCCACCTACAATGTGTAAGTATACCCTTTGCCCATGAATCATAATTATCCTGTTCTAGGATTACAATTGAAGGGTGAGTAGAAAAACTCATGATAACTCTTCAAATGAAAAACTCTAAGAAAACTGACCTTACAACATGTAGATCAAATGAAATAGAGACCAATGACGCAAACAAGAGGTTCCCAAGTGCCAAAACATCCAAGTAATTAAGCAAACTTTGAAAACACAAAAATATGAATAAAATATACTTGGAGTGAAATCTAGAAAAATTGCATAGATGGAACTAAAGAGCTCTGAAAGATGGTTCCAACACTGCTAAGATCAGGAAAAATGAAGAAACTGGTCAAAAGTTACGAGCTCAAGAATGAAAAAAACTTCTCTAAGTTCAACTGACTATATAATGCACCAACAATAGAAAAAGGTGATGAAACACGCACCACTGGAAAGTTGGCAGAACCAACTTTTCGATGATATCTTATTTGCCAAAAAATGATATCGTACACAAAAGTTACGGCCAAAAGAAAATAAACATTCCCACAAGCCAAAGAAGGGGTCAAAGGGGCCCAATGTATAGTCCATACCGCTGAAGTCAACATGATGTCACGCTGATGACAAAATATTCTGCAGAATATTCCCCCTCACCTGAAAAAAAATCTGGTCCCCCTGTGCATAAAACGATGACAAAATATTCCTTGCTTTGAACATAATATTCATAAAAGATTCTTTGGGTTTGAAAATAAAAACCTACCCACCGAAAAAACCAGTCGCTCGCCGGGAAAGGTGAGGTCATCGCCGAAAAACAAAGCTTCGTCGGAAAAGTGGAAACTAACCGGTGGTTGAAAGAGCCGACCGAGTGGCTGGTAAAAGTTGTTGTCAAGCGGTAGGGAACATGCCGCTATTGATGGACCTGTACAATGTCGCCGACAGGTCTATATAGCCACCGAAATGGAAAGGACTAAAAACCATGCCCCAATAATTTTTTAAACAAAAAAAATTCGCCTCTCAGCTTTTTAATATATATTTTTTTCAATGATTTTTTTTTGAAAAAATTTCGTGGAGGGAAATTTTATTTTTTTTTGTGTGATTTTTTTAATACCTCAATCCATGTGCTAGGGAGGTCGTATGGCCTCTCTGGCAAATTTTTTTTGCCCCTTCGATCAAATTTTTCCAAAATGGATGAATGAACAGTCATTTTTGGGGTTTTGGACTATTGCAGACTCAAAGGCGAGGTCTGTTTGGACTTAAAAAGCTTTGATCTAATAGGTATGCCCTGGATCAGAAAAGAAAACCCCAAACCCTTGAAGCTCCAAAAAACCTTTAGAAGCTGAACAACAAGAAACAAGTCTGGAGCTCTAATACCATGTAGAAGTTGATAAATCTAACTTCACATGCCCCGAAGATCACTTGCATGCAAATAACCTATCACAAAAAGAAGAGATGAAGACAAAAAAGAAAGGGTGCTCTAAAAGCTAAAAAATATATTAATCAGAGAGAGCGTAAAATACAATGATCAATCCTTATAAAAGGAAATTGTGCAACCCTAAAAGTAACCCTAATAGGTAGTAGACATTTAATAGTTAATATAATTATTAAATGTCACAATATGAAAACTAAAGTGAAATCTTAAGAGAGGAATAAAGGTAACTTAATTAACATAATTAAGTTAAAAACTTTACTCTAACACATACGAAACATGAGATGGTTACTTAAAAAATTAAGGTGCTTTATTTTGTCACAATGATATATTCCTCTAGCATGCTACACACAAAAATCCTAAACAAGATAAAAATCCCCAATCTAGAGCTCTCAATATTGTAACCTAATCTTTGATACCAAATGTAATGCCCCAAGATTTTGTTCAATATATTAACAATAGATGAATAGATAAATAATTTTTTCATGATACAAATATAAGAAAAGCATGCTATAGTGAACACCTACACACTAGAGATGTCATATCATAATGCAATTACTCTCATGGTGTCTAATGTCAATGCATAAAACATGCCTACAAAATCATAAGACTTACACATTATAATGTGACTGCCTCAACATAGTTAACATAAAAGATGATAGAGTTTCCTCTAGAAATGGTGATCAAGTACTATTCTATAATCTTAATATCTCACAAATTATCTAGAAATGGATGGGAACAACCACTATTTCCTAATCCAAGGAAACCTAAGAATTATATCATTCCATAAAACTAAGCCCAACACACTCACATCATAAACCATGTGAAAATGTAATTTAAAACATAAGAAAACTCTAACTATGAGGTTGAACGGGTAATTAGAGTCACTTTATCATCTTACTATTTGAAGAGACTACCCATTTTCTCACATGACATGTAATAATTTTGATGCTTGTGTTAGAGTCACTCAAGGACTCAAGCCTCTAGGATAACCTACAAAAACCAAAAATAACCTTTTACAAGAGGGAAAAAAGAATATGAATTTGCAATAATAGACACAAGATTATGGACAATATGCAACACTCAAGATTGCAATGGTATTGGACTGATTGGATTAAATTAGAAGGTACAAATTATGCCTTGTTGATAAAGGAAAAAATGTGAGATAGGATTAGACAAGATCTTGGCATGTGTCTTGATCTTCTATAACGAGACAACTACCTCAATATTATTAAATGATTGAGGACACGAGAATTAAATAAAATGCAAGTATATAAGATATGATAATACCTTATCTAGACAAATAAGATTCATATAAAACACACCTAGGACCTAAGTGGACTTAACATGTAAATAAGATCTATTAGGCTATTAGATAGGTAAAACACCTATTTAAACCAACACCCCTCTTAAGTAAAATTTAGGGAGTAGATTATTAGGTAAATGATGCAAAGATGGGTCCCAACTATGAGGCCATGTTGGGTACCCATGTACAAATGCAATCTCTCATAAATAGAGAAAAGGAGAAAACCCAGTGGGACAAAACTCCTCCCAAAAAGAGAAGTAATAAAAAATTCTCTCAATGATGAATGAGAAGGAAAAAACACCATGTGAGGAGAAATACCCTCATAAGAGAGAAGAAGAGAGACCATAAAAATCCCCCATAATGGTGAGCCTCCTACAATGCTAGAAGCTCGACATTGAATGCTGAAGATGATCCAATCTCATCGAACAATATTCCTCCCCTTAGGAAGAAAATAAACCAGGATGATATGTAGGATGTCTTCCCATTCTTGAAAGGAAGATGTGGGGAGAAGAATGATATGTGATGTCTCTAAACTACACTCAAGTGTCTCCACGTCGATATTGAAAGTTGACACACTCCAAACAAGAATTCTAGGCCTCAAAACTAAAGATGTCAATCTAGAATCTCCTAGAGATGGATGTAGGACACACACCAAAGATAAGAATGCCTACTCTGAAGACAAATAATCCTCCTAATTTTTTCCAAAAGTATCCACAATCACGTCAAACTACAAAGAATGATCATGTAGAGAATGAACAAGATGGTCAGAGTGTTCCCTCACAACAACTGAAGAAATGTCATCTTCATCAAAGAGAAGATGTATGTAATCAATGGTGTCTCCAAAATCTAAATTGTGGGACTCAAAAAATAAACCAACAATGTCTATCAATTATGCATCCCAAGTAGATGCATTCGAAAGATGATGTAGATCATGTTGCATTGAATCATAAGAGGTCAAAACTATGAAAACATGAGCATCATCAAATTCAACAGAAGATGGAGGAGATAAAATGTAAGGCTTAAGAATGATATCCAATGTGAGAACACCCAAGTTTGTGTAGCCAAAGTACTCTCGAAATTATGGTCCAAACTAGAAGTGAGATGAACAACCGAAGGAACAAAGTCATCATCAAAAGAAAAATCTGCAAAGGTGTACAACTAAGATTAATGATCAACCATCCTAGTAGCAATAATCTCTCTATTCTCCAAGTCTCTAGTGAGAACTGAATTAGTAGTGAATTCCATAGTCCTCCCATCTCCACCATGTGTAATATGATAGATTGAAAGAAGATTGTTTTCCAAATAAGGTACACACAAAACATCACTGAAAGTGCCCTCCATAATAGCAATAGATCCATTACCAATTATAATCATGTATGTATTATTTCCCATCAAAATAGGAGGCATGACACAAGGCTCAAAATAAGATATTGTAGACTGCAAAGATTCCATATGATGAGATTCTCTTGAATCTAGAAGTCATCTCTCTGATCCAAGATCTAAAAAATCACAAAGAGTTGTTCCTTTTCTTCTTGATGTACTAACAAAAAAAACATGACCTTTGTCCTTAATAGACTATTTTGAAGAAAAAGAAGTTGACTCAAACATTTTAGAAGGAAAATCAATATCCTTCTTATACCAAGAATGTTCACCATGCCCAAGATTCTTGCAACATGAACAATTAGACTTCTCCTTAGATTATTTATTTGAAGAAGATGATTTATTCTTTGGTTGATCTAAATATGAATTGTTCTTTGATTTATTTTGTTTATTATTAGAATGTTTTGATTCTTTCACCTGAATAGACAACAATGCATGATATTTAAATATGACGATGAGACCCATTGATAGAAGCTTTTGTTTCTCATGCATTAACATCTCAAAAAAAGTTGTAAAATAAGGTGTAGTGTATACAAACCCCATAGTCAATCCATGTGTATGAAAGCTTGAAATAAAAACAAGATAATCAAGACCAAGCTTGCTCAATGTATTATATACCAATTGAATATCTTTTATCAATTCCACATGCTTTACATTGTTCCCTTAGATCATTAAACTTATTGATGTAGTCTCAGATGTTGTCAAAGCTATTAGGATCAAGGCTTAGCAGTTCATTATCTATTTGATAACCTTTTACTTCATATGTAGTACCATACAATGTTTTCAATTTATCCGAAGCCTCATGATAATTCTTACATGATTCAATTTGAAATAACAGATCTTAAGAAACTAGGTTATGGAGACATCCAAGAGATTTAGTTCTTTGAATAATCCATTTTATCTTTTTATCAATATTATTAGGCTCATGTACCTTATTTTTAACATATAGAGAGTGACCTTCATTCATTAGAGCACTCCATACATGTTGATACCAAGTTGAATAGTTATATGATGTTAGCAAAGGAACCCTAGAATGATCTATACAAAAAATAATAGCACAAGAGAAACATATCAAAATAATGTACTAAGAGATGTCCTCACCCCTACCCAAAATCACTCAATCAAGAATCCCCCCAATGATATGATGTGGAAATTTATATGTAGTATGATTAGAATGCCAAAATTATTTTCTAGAGTTTAAAATGAAAATATGGAAAATTACAACAATATCTCAGAATGAGATCCTCAAACTAAAGGTAAACTTTCCCAAATTGATCTAGATTGAAATTGAAGCCTTCCCAAGAGGAAAAATATTCTCTAGGTCTCAATATGTACAAGTAATCAAACATAATGTAGATTTGCACAAATTTGAATAAAATATAGCTAGGGGATAATATAGAAAAAGTGTATGGATATAAATGTAGAGCTCCTCAATACCTTTCCAATTCCACAAAAATCATGAAAATTGAATAATTTGACAAAAATTTATGAGCTCAGAGGTCCAAAAAGGAAAATATGAATTCAACAAGAAATATAATTTTCTTGAGGAAAAATCTAAAAAAATGGCTTGCACCACTATGAAATGTTTAGAACTAGTGTTTCATAAATATTTCATTTGTAAAATTTTGACACCTTGGTGGAATTTTTTGGCATTTTGAAAAAATCTTCCATATTAGGGCTTGGGGGAAAAAATTAGGAGCCTACACGCTTAATGTTCGGTTCTTCATGTGATCATAACTCTTTAAAAAAATAAACCACCACCACTAGTGATAGTGAGATGGCAGAACATCGAGTGGAGGCCCTAGATGTAGGGTGGAAACCTTGTGTAGCCCCCTTGTAGGTGGCCCATGAGACCATTGGTAATTAGGCCTAGGTGATGACTGTGGGCACCAAGCGCCAAAATTTAAATAATAGTAATTTTAATTTAAAATAAGTTTTTAATATTAAATTTATTGTTTTGATTAAAGGTAAGAGACAGGTTTTGAAGGGGCTCGGAACCCTTTGCATAAAAAAAAAACTATTAATGAAAGATAAAAAAGACATCATCAACACAACAACCCACCCACAACAAAACCACAGTAAACAGTCAACCAAAAAGATGACAACCACCCAATAACATTACATATTATTAAGGATATCTGCAACTTCAATGTCACAAGCTGCATTCTTACCACCTAAATCACTGACAGTAGGCATCTCATTGCCACTAGCACCACCCTGAACCTTGGTCTTATTGCGGGTTCAAACCCCAGGACCACCTGATTTTACCTCCCCAATCAAAACACAGTTCACACCCTTGTTAGCAGGCTTCTCACCTTCCATCAACTTACCATCATCAACAACATATTTACCCTTAGTAACATTATCCATAGGGGACGTCATACCAACAGATTCAACAAAAAATTTGTTCCCCTCATTACCTCTCTCCATACTAACAATAATCCTTTCCATGAGATTCTCCAGATTAAGGATTCTTCCTTCAAGATTTTGCTTCATCAAAAGCATTTCCTCCGCCACAATCGTCAATGAGTTCATCAAATCATCGATTTGATCTTGAATCAAGGAATCCTCCTTTTTACTAGAAATACCTCACTTTCACATTAGTCATATTCATCTCATGGAAAGCCCATTTAAAAATATTATAAAAAAGAATAGAGCCCTCCCTAGTAGCTCCCAAGGCATCCACAATATTATCTTTCCCAATATAAAAAACCTCTCTACCCTCAACATCCTCCTCATGAAAGGAGAAAACCTTCTCAATCTCAAAAACAATCCCCTTACCTTTTTCATCAACAATTGGCATCATCGCCGACAATTTTATCTTGCAGATGGACTCCACGATTTCAGCCGCAACCGCCATCCTATTCATCCACCTCTCTGAGTCCACCATAGGGGTGTCCCCATCAGTTGCCCAATCCTATGCCCACCAGAAGAAACCCTAGCTTCCTTCCCATCCGGAGACCCCAAAAAATTATGTTTGCTATACCCTTTAAGAGGAGTATCCAACTCGAGAGCAGACCACACCACTATCCCCCACAAGCAGAGTCCTATTTTTCAGAGGTGGGGGAGGAGAAGACACGTCCCCGACTAAATCCTTCACATCATTTTTTCTTTTGCTAATAATTTCATCCACATGATTACCAATACTAGTATCATAACCCTTGTCAGGGCTCAAACCCTCTTTTTTACGCTTCCCCAAGGCAGAGGATCTCATGTCCTCATCCACAGTAGCAAGGGAATCTGGAACAAAATCCACATCCCCCGAATCTGACTCCTTCTGCAAAATCAGCTTCCATTTCTTCCTATTCTTACAAGCCACTTCCTCCTCAGAAACCGTATCATAACCCTTATCAATTTTCACATCCTTAGGAGTCTGAACAGATTGAACCACCTCAAAGGCTTTGCAATAGTTGAAAATGAGGAGAATTAACCCTACATGAAGAATAGGGTTCTTCTAGTTTTTCTTGTGGTCAATGATACCAACATCCAACAAAGCCAATAAGTAGAAAGGAAAGGAAATTCTTCTCTTGTGATGAAAGTGGTTGAGAAGAACGAAGTGATAGGAATTCACAACAGAATAATGACCTTCCAAAGAAACATACCTCATTAACTCCTCAACAACATCGGCCCAAAGAGCCTTTAAGGATTTCCTTTGGTAACCCCCGCTCTTCACCGACTTCAGGTCCTTAGCTTCATCACCTTTGAAAAAAAATTTCATGGCATTCTGCGACTCCTTCTTATCCCTATAGAAATTCATGCCTTCCATAGGAAAGCTAGCGATATGAGTGATGAGGTCTTCAGTAATGTCAAAATCCATCCCTCCAATCTTCAACACCTTATTGTTCCAATGTTTAGCAACATTAGCAGTAGTTTGGGGATTATTCCCATGCAACTTCTCAATATAGGGAGTCAAACCACCCTTTTCCAAAAATTCCCAAACCTCCTCATTTTTCTTAACATCATTGCAAGAGAAGGGCTCCACTCGGTTCCTGTCACCACCCATGGTAGCCAAATTCATAGAACCAAAGAAAAAAACAATTTTCACAGCAGAGACGAAACTTCTTGATAAAGCCAAGAAAATGATACCCACAATCCGTGTAAGAGAATGGACATGACAAAGATAATTAATAGGCATAGAAATCTGCTCCCTATGGATTTTCTCCTTGGTATCATCAAAGCAAGTCGAGGCCTTAATATCACTCCAAATAATAGCCTTCCTCATGAAAAATAACATACACACCCAGTACCACACACCACTATTATTTCTATTAGCTTTGGGCTTCATGATTAATGATTACAATCGCCTCTATAGGAAGGGGGTCATTTAGATCTCACTCCCGGGCCCCATGAACCCCAAGTTAGAAAAGAGATCGGCTAAGCTATTTCCCTTTCTTATAATGTGTGAAATATAATAGTCATCAAAGGAATTAAGGATACTAATAGAATCCTTTATCATAAATTCAATAGTCCAAGAGGAAGTGGCGCTATTTTTTAAATTATTGATGATATTCAAAGAATCCCATTCAAGCCACACTTTCTTAAAACCCTTATTTTGAGCCAATTTGAGACCATGATAATATTAAATTTATTGTTCGTACCTTAACGTGACCCCAAATTCGCAAATTGATAATAGGACACAATACTAGTTGACACAACAAATGATGCGACATAGTACATTCGACATGACATGAAGGGAATATGTCACAAGTATTCCTAAGAATTTATAGATTTAACACCTATGACCAATATGGCTTTGTACAAACCACACAGACAATACAAATCTATACATTGTATAGAATGTATGCCACATTTCCTATTGAATTTTCCAAACCTTCCAAAAATGGCTTGAAATATTTTTTGCACAAATATCAAGTATTTTATATGAAATAGGGGTTTTTGGGCCTTTTGGACTCAACCGTGAGGTCCGATTCACCCCAATATACATTTGGAAAATTTTAAGCTCAAATCACCCTCAAATCTAAGAAGGGGTTTTACAATTCTTAAGCTCTGATGCCATGTTAGAGTCACTCAAGGAATCAAGCCTCTAGGATAACTTGCAAAAAGAAAAAAAAACCATATACACGAGGGAAAACATGAACATGACTTTGTAATAATGGATGCAAGATTATGGCCAATATTTAGTACTCAAGATTGCAATGGTATTGGAATAATTAAATTGAATTATGATGCACAAATTATGCCTTGCTTATAAAGGAAAAGATGTGATATAGGATTAGACAAGATCTTGACATGTGTCTTAATCTTGTATCATGAGGCAACTATCTCAACATTATTAAATGACCTAGGACACAAGCATTAAATAAAATCCAACTAGATAAGATATGATAAGATATTATCTAGACATCTAAGACTTCTAGAAAACACACCTAGGACCTAAGTGGAATTAACATATAAATATGACCTATTAGACAACTAGATTGGTAAAAAACCTATTTAAATTGGACACCTTATTCCCTATCCTTCATTTATTTTGATCTAGTTTTGTTACTGTTATTAGCAAGGATATGTTATTGTGCCATCAAGATATTTTAATGAGGTTTTATATTTTTACATAGAGATTGGTCTATGGGTGTTATTTTATGAATTTAATGGTTGGGCCTTTAAGTGTTACCATTCTAATGCCTTGATGTATGTATATATGTTAATAGTATATGGATTAGTATTTAGTTTCTTATCAATCGTTACATTTTTGTGATTTTATTTTATGATTCATGATTGATGAGATGTTTATATGGGTTAATGATGTGATGCTATGTTGGGTATTTATGCTTTAGTTTAGTTATGTAGATGAGTAGGCATGTGTGATGTGTGAATTGAATGTGAATGTACAATGTTATTTTCCTACTTAAATAGGAAAGTCTGGGCCATTTCCCTAATGGTGGTTGTAAATGAGACACTTGCAATTGGTTTATTATCTATTTTATGTAATAATCCTTATCTCACTCAATTCAAGTATGAGATGGATCATGAGTGTCCTTGTGTTATATCATATTTTAATTGAATATTTTTTGAATCCATATGTTGTAAAAAACCCATGAAGTGTATACAAGTATTTTACAAATATGCATCTAATTATTCTTTGATTAGGTAAACCAGGAAAAAGGGCCTATACCCTATTACAAAAAAAACCTTAAATTCAAGTAGGACAAGTATCACCAATAGTGGGACTAGGAAAACCAATCAAAGACCAAAAAATATTTTGATTGGAGAAAAGAACTAGAGAGAAGTGGGAAACAAAGGTCCCAAACCTATATAATTGAATTATCGATCATGACATAATAATGAAAATGGGAAGAGGTAGAAGAAAGATGTTTCCTCCTTATATGAACAATAATCCAAGAAATGCTATCATCCCCACTGAAAGGAGGAGGAGATGTCCCTTAGGAGGACCACTCAAAGGGGGAACAAAAGGATGACAAGGTGAAAGGTAATCGTCAACCACAAGAGAAGAATAGAGTTGAGAAAAAGATAAAAGTGAAATAGGAGAGATAGGGCATGAGGAGCTCCAGTAGTGACAACAGTGCACACCAAACCCACCTTAGGAGAAAGATGCTCAATATCTTGAGAGGAGATATCTGCTAAAGGTTTAAGAGAATGAACAATCAAGTGATCCCCGATAGTGTTCCTCCACCAAGTATCAGGTCCTTTTTGGTACAATATGGAGCAATCCGAAGCCAACTTACCGATTGTGAAGCACCATCAATATATAAAAGGGAGGCCCTCATAATCAAGTGGTTGAGACAAATATTTATCACCAATCATCAAAACCATATCCTCATGAAGAGGTTTGAAGATGTCAATATCCACTAGAATGTGAGAAAAAGTAGAGTGCCCCATGTAGGAAGTAGAATCATCAACCTTGAAAAAATGATTGATAGAGTTTCCAATGACCTTGTAATAAGAATACTCCCAAAACTAGAGTGGGATATTTAGAAGTATAACCCACACTAGATGCACAAAGAGTGGTTCAAAAAAGTGGTTAAAGGAAGTTTTCTAGGGTTTGATCAAGAGAGAGTGCTCTACTCAAACCCACATTTTATCCAACACCACATTTTTATCCCCAAAAGAGGCAAAGGAAACAATGAAAAAAAATTAGCACAAGTGAAAACATTAATCTTACCAACTATGAGGGGCCTCCAAGAGTCCAACACCCACTTGTGCAAGTCAGGAAGAGAAGGCCGAAAGTTGGATAATCTACACACCAAACCTCAACATTTGTAGAAATCCTCATTTTCAACCACATCCACACCACATAGCACAAATATGGATGGTTTGTCAGAAAGAAGAGGGAAAGACATGCAGAGAGTGAGCATGACCAAACTTGCTAGCTTGAGAAAAAGTTGCACGCACTAGAGAAGGGGAAGAGCCATGGAAAGCAAGCACCAAATAAGGGGCAAAGTTGATGCCCTCAAAACTAGAAGAAGATGAATCAGACCTAGGCACAAATCGAGGATGACTAGGGTTGACAAGAGCAACACCCAACAATATGTCACATATAGGAGAGGAAGGCACACCAACTACATATGTGAAAAGTAGAAGCAAGACATGCCCAAGCGGGAAAGCCATTCAAAAGACTAGAGAGAGTGGGAACATGAGCCATTCTCTTTAATGAAGATAAACAATTGTGATATCTAATTATGTTTTATATAAATAAATTAGATCATTTTAATTTATTCTTGTAAAAAAATAATGTTTGAAATTTAATTGACTTGAAGAATTTAATAGACTTTTATCTATTAAAAAAAGAGTTAAAGTTTAATGTATAGTATGCTTTTCATTTATTTATTTTTAAATACTAATTTGAAAAATAAAATAAAATGAAGGAAATAAATAAAGAAAAAGAATAAAGACATATGAGGAGAAATTGAGAAAAAAATTACTATTCATTCCCTTTTCTAAAAAAATCCTATCTCCTTCAAAACCCTCTTCTTTTGGTATTTTGAAAATAAATCTTGAAATTGGAATAAAATATTAGAGTGATGGGTTGTTTGGGTGTGAAATTACTTGGAGAAAGATTGTATGAATGTGTGCTTGGATTCAAGAGGGAATTAAATTCCCATTTGGAATTCTTCATTTAAAAGGTGTTTCTCCCTTTGTAATTAATTTTAAAATTTGGGATTCTCCCCATTGTCATGCCCACGTTAGCAGGAGCATATGGCTCAAAGATAGGGAATATTTAGATTTTTTTTATTTTTTTAAAATTTATTTGTTAAAATAATATTTTGAAATTTTGTAAGAAGTCTATTTTAAAGCCATTACCAAGAAAAAATTTATTGAGTTTTCTTTGAGAAACTAGTATGTTGGGTGAATATGGGAAGAAGGGTATCTATAAAACTTGCATTTTTATTCTAAATAAAAATATGAATTTTCAAGGTTGCATGCACTCTATTAATGGAGGAAGGAAAAAATATGATTTATGGTCATGTTGGAAAGAAAAGGAAAATTTTCAATTAGGATCTTATACATAAATTGAATAATGGAATTTACATTTTTAAGAATCATGTTGTGAAAATTAGGTATGGGTTTTGTGCTATGCTAGAATTGTGCAATCAATGCATTGGGAACTTTTAGGATTGGGGCCTAGGAGAGGAAAGGAATGACTCTCCCCATTTTTATAACACAAAGGGATCATTGTGTAGCATCGTATATTTTCAACCCTGACAACTTCACACTATGTTTGGCTCCCCCTTATGTGCTTGGACCTAATTATTCTCGTTTTATTACCATCTTTGAAAAATCAAGATAAAACTAGGAACTAAATTTCATTATTTATTTAACGGGAACTTAAAATTAAAAATAGGCTTGGTCAAGGGCGTGCTCGCCCTTGACTACCCTATTTTGGCTCAATTTTTATTGTTTTATTGTTGGAATTAATATTTTTAAAAATTTAAATTCATTTGTTGGCCTTTCAACATAATTATTGTGGGAAATGAAGGAATTCATATAAATACAAGTCTTTTTCACCATTTGAACCTAGGCAATCTAAGCAATTTTCAATATCAAGTGAGCATACTAAAAAATAGTGAAGGAAATTCAAGAGTAGAATAAGCAACATTTTTACAATACTTAATTAGTCAATATTATCTTTGCAATGCATCATCAAATTCATTTCAAATCATAAGTAATATTGTTTCATGTTTTATGTTCATTATCATTGTGAGTAGTAAAACTTGTAGGATATTCAATCTACTATCAATTTCTCCTTGCATGAGATTTGCATTATGACTTTATTCCATAAATGAATGCATATTTGAATGGTAAGTTATAAAAATGTGACTTATCATTTGGTTTCATCCATTTACCTTTTCTCGACCTGGGGTAAGCACTCGTTTTCCAATATTATCATAGCCTCTATGGAGGTGAAAACATCAAAATGAGCTTTGACTTGGGCAAGCCCCTATGTTGCAAAACCTTTCATATCCTCTCTTTCTTACAAGTTGCGAATCTAAAGTGGATTTGGAGATGATTGAAGAACTGACATCAAGATCAAGCATTTCATCAAATTAGGAAAAGATCAACTACTCACTAACAAACGAAGTTTCAATGTTGATTCCAGTAAGGAAGCACCTACAGACTGTAATATACTTGTACCTATTTTGAGATTCCAAAAGCCTTAGTTTTTAGTCTAGGGAGCCCACACCCTTGACCAGTCAGTTTGATCCCAAATTTGAATTCTAGGTTCCTCAATTTTCGCTCCTTGCTCTCCTATTTTTAGTTTTTGTTTATCAATTTCATTTTTTTTTCTGAATTAGCATTAGTTTACTATACTTACATAGTACCTAGTTTACAATCATAAAATACACCCTTCACATCAATTCACATCATTAAAACCCTAATAAAAAACCTAAGGGGACCAAAACCTTGATCAAACATTTTGGTTCTTCCTCGAGGACAATAATTAAGTGGTATTTTATGATCATTTTTGTGTCCCCCGAATGTTAAAGTGTTGAAAAGTATGATTTATGTTAACACTAGCATTGGATCCATTTTTCAACACCATATTTTTGGTGAACCCAACGTGTCTTATTGTTACAAAATTCTAATATACATGTCTAATATTTTGAAATCTGAGTGAATAATAAGTTGTTTGAAAGTGTCATTGTTTAAAAATTACCTTCCATGTTAGGTTAAACATTAAAAAAGTAAATATTTGCATCTCGTTATTCATTTCATAAGCTTAAAAATTGTTATCTTTTCAATATTTTAGACATATATTCAGTTAGTTGTAATATCTTGCATTCTATAAATTGTCATTTATCAAGAAAGTTGAACTTATTGCACTCATTTTATTGCTTTAAAACATATAAAAATTATGCATGCATGTGCCTCACATAAATAATTTAGATTTTCTTAAATTTCCAACATTTTATTTGATCTCGAACCTCTACCTTACAATCTTAGATCCTTAAGCAATGTATTATATTATGGATTTTAACTTTAAAATTTTACATCCTTGGACTAAGGTGGCCTTGCCCTTGTCCTGCTATTTTTACCCTAAAATTTAGTGACAATACCATCTATGAGTTTCATGTCCATACTTGCTCTATATCTCTATTGAATTATTCTATAACAACCATATTCTATCATTTTGGAGCATTATTCTGTTGGGAAATTTAAATCATCTCAGAAAGAATCATCCAAGATTAGAAGTGTCTTTAGTAGCATTTATTTTCTTATATTGCCTCAAAGACATGTACTATTATTCCAAAAAGCGGAAGCAAACATAGTTCATTTCCCACATTAATCCTTTTGAGAAAAGCTCATGCAGATTTAACCAGTTCAAAACAATAGCATTAAACAGATTTATCAAAAATAACCATTAAATCATGAAAGATAGAATAGAAGATATGAACACACAGATTTATGTGGGAAAAACCTTACGGGTACAAAACCCCACACTCCAAAAGCCCAAATAGCCATTGTATTATTCAACAACAAAATATAGTTACAATACAACTCAAGATCTAAGCCCTTTACAAAGTTTACATCTTGTTCCATCTAGAGATAGACTCAAAGGATAACCCCTCTCTATAATCTTGTCTCCTCTCTTGTTACATTTCCCTGATCAACCTCACGATCGAATCATAAATTGATTAAAACAACCCTCACATTGTTACAATGCTATTACAACATACAATGCAGATTAACCTCTAACCAACCCATAATTATTGAGTGTTACAATGTTCATTCAATATTTACCCATTCATTCTACATTCTAGGCCATCCACGAAACCAACCGATTAAGTTGTTGTAGACAAATAGTCTTGATACAATTTCAACCGTTTGCTAAAATTATTTCGATAGCCACATAACTTGCAAAGTAATCACCAAACAATACTTCAACGATCATCACCAATCACCTCTCTCCATTGTGACATCGGTCGGGTCCCACCATGGCATCATTCATGAGTGAATGAGTTAACAAATGTCAAGGCACCCAATCAGAAAATGTACATCACTTAGCCAATTCCACACACCCCGCAAGAGTCTATCGGGACCCACCAAAAGGAGTGTGGGGTTAGCAGGCATCGTTAGATTTTTTTAATCACAACCGTCGATTGATATATAGAATATTATAGAAAATCACATTGTCGTGGTCCTTACTGCCACTGTGATATACAAGTCACCACTGACAAGCCAATGACTGCATACCCTGTAAGGTACCAATTGGGTCCGACCAAAGCATTGTGGGGCTATTGGGGAGAACACAATACACTACCAATATGATATCCATGTCATCACTGCTGGCCAAAGACCACAACTATCAAAATGTTAGAGGTTTCCAAAACTTCACAACTCTTGACATGAGGTTCCAAAGCTATAAATTTTTGCTATCTTGCGATCCGCTTGTCTTTGTGGTCGGTAAGTCAGAGGTTTTCAAAACTTCATAACTCTTGATTGGTGGTTGCAAAGTTTTGGTTTTCAATGATCACAAGACATTCAGGCCAATGAAGAATCAAACACCAATCCATGGGAAGATTATCAAGCCAAAAAATTTGAGTCACATTTTCCAACATGCTCCCACTTGATGAAGAACTTACTGGCTCCTTCCAATGCTTGAGGTTACTATATTAACATTTAAGATATCCTCCATCTTAGGTAATGGTTCTAGCCATTCCCCAAAGGAAAGGAATGAGCCATGGTGTATCTGCATCAGTCTAATCCAATACACCTACAACAGATCCAACTAACAACAAAGGCTATAACATACTACCACCACTTCACTGTGCTCACAAGATATACATAAGCATCATAACATCAAATTCAAATCCCTCAACATGAACACAACTATGAAGACATCCTCTAGAAAACAAGATAGAACATCAGCTAGAACAACAACCAGGAAATTGACTTCTCCCATCCAATTGAACAAACCCACGTGACTGAAAAATAACACACACAACAAGTGCTAGTCCATCAAATCACCCATACCTCCAAGGTATACAAAACATAGTAAAGTCTTCCATGGCTCTGAGATTCTACACATCTTCAAATAGTGTCCATGCGAATGTGAAAGAACCCTTCTGCAACAACATGATCTAAGAGTTCCTCCTAGTATCATCTGCAACACTAAAGAGTATTATCCATCACTAAGTGACAAAACCACAATCATTTATAAAGCTCCCACCGAAACGTGACAATTGAGATTTCCAAGCATCATGAATAAACATCTGCTAATTTGAAAATCCTTTAGGTCCACCCATCAACATGTTCATCTAACAACAATACCAAGTGGCACCAAGATCTCCAAACCAAGCATACAATACCATCACTGACAAAAGCTTACATAAACAAGTGTATCCAAGCTATCCATGACATCGTGATACAAAATGCTATAGGTCCCCGTAATTGAATATCCAAGTACTCAACATCATCCATCCTCTCATCTCAAAGAAACTACACCAATGTACAAGTGACCATAGACAAGGCCAACTAAAAAGTTTGCACCATCATAGAATCAAATCTCGTAGATATAAACAATCCACTTTCAAGTTATTCCACAACAAAAATGTAGGTAAAGACAACCCACATGTTGCACAACCCATAGATCCATTCAATATATCATGCATACCCATCCTCGCATTGAAAATTGTAACACTAAGATCTCAAGGAGAATAACCATGTAGAAAATATGAATCAAACACTAGATCAAGTTCAAACCTGATTTTACAATCATGTTCGCAACTTGAGCACCATGGTCATGAAATCCAACAAGCAACACCACAAGAGATGTTGAGTGACCAATCATGTACCAACACTCCCATGCAGAGAAGAGATCACACCTTCTGTTACCATGCATAAAGCATGTACGTAGAACTGTAACTATCTCATCCAACAATGCCCCAACAACACTAGGGTCTAGAAAATAGCTTTAAATGCAGCTCCACATAGCCACAAGTTTTCTTGACCATGTAAAACCTGCAAAATTAGTATTTTCCATGCACACCTATATCCACTTCACATATGGATGACTCAAAATTCTGAAACATAAACACCACAACAGTTAAACCAAAATAAAGGATTATCATGAATATGAATAACCATATATTCTTTAAATGGAAATCTATAAAACCCTCAAATCCAAAGAACATGGATTTGAGTGATGTAAGTAAAACACATCCTTAAAAGGAAACAATGGTTCAAGAACTTTAGGCCCATATCAATCCAAATCCAAAACCATCAACATTCACATGCATCTGAGAGAGACAAGCTATTACAAGAGCTTCTAGACCATCCAATGATCAACTCCATAGCCTACTTGCAATTGGGGTACCAAAAACCTATGCCTTCCAATACTAGGAAACACACCCAACACAAGTAAATTAATCCATGACTGAATAAAAACCCAAGCTTCTCCACATCATCAAGGAGCATTTCACACAGAGACCCAAGATGAAATATTTTCTGCAACACAACCATAAAGAAAAATATTCCACTCTATGCATCAGGATTATTTTGCTACCAACTAGGAACCTCAGATCACAATATTCTAGTATGACCAGTTCTAGTTTCTCCATCTTCACCATCCTTCATGCTGAATGTTATCTCTTGAAACTCAAACAAAAGAGCAAGAAATTCTACTTCACCAAAGGATCAATTCATCAGTTGATTCCTCCAGATTTCCTTAAGCCTACCAAACTAAGAAATATTCATAGAAGGAATACCTAGAACTAGCAACACACTAGGAAGAATCAAATCCCATAACTTGGCTTCGATACCATTTGGTGGGAAATTTAAATCATCTCAGAAAGAAACATCCAAGATGAGAAGTGCCTTTGGTAGCTTTTATTTTCTTATAGTGCCTCAAAGACACGTACTACTATGCCACAAAGCAGAATCAAACATAGTTTATTTCCCACATTAATCCTTTTGAGAAAAGCTCATGCAAATTTAACCAGTTCCAAACAATAACATTAAACAAATCTATCAAATAGAACCATTAAATCATGAAAGATGGAATAGAAGATATGAACACATAGATTTATGTGGGGAAAACCCTTACGGGTAAAAAAACCCACACTCCAAAAGCCCAGATCACCATTGTATTATTCAACAACAAAATATAGTTACAATACAACTCAAGCTCTAAGCCCTTTAAAAATTTTACATCTTGTTCCATCTAGAGATAGACTAACAACATAAAACCTCTCTACAACCCTATCTCCTCTCTTGTTGCATTTCCTTGATCAACCTCGCAGTCGAATCATAGATTAATTAGAACAATCCTTACATTGTTACAATGCTATTATAGCATACAATGCAAATTAACCTCTAACCTACCCAAAATTACCAAGTGTTGCAATGTTCATTCAATTTTTACCCATTCATTCTACATTCTAGGCTATCCAAGGAACCAACCAATTCAATTGTTGTAAATAAATGGTCTTAATACAGTTTCAACCGTCCATTAAACTTATTTTGACAACCACATAACTTGCCAAGTAATTGCCAAACAATCCTTCAATGGTCAACACCAATCACCACTCTCTATTATGGCACCGGTCAGGTCCCACCATGGCATCATTCATGAGTGATCGAGTCAAAAAATGTCAAGTCACTCATTCAAAAAACATACATCGCTTAGCCAATCCCGCACACCCCGCAGGAGTTTGTCGGGGCCCACCACAAGGGGTAGGAGGTTAGCGAGCACCGTTGGATTATTTTAATCACAACTGTTGGTCGATATATAGAAAATCACATTGTTGTGGTCCATACTACCACCATGACTTCCAATTCACCACTGAAAATCAAATGCCTAGACACCCTGCAAGGTACCAATTGGGTCCCACCAAAGCACTACGGGGCTAGTGGGGAGAACACAATACACTGCCAACATGACGTCCATGTCATAACTACTGGCCAACCACCACAACTATCAGAAAGTCATAGGTTTCCAAAACTTCACAACTCTTGACATGAGGTTCCAAATTTCTAACTTTCTGAGATCTTGTGATCCGCTTGTGTTTGCAGTCGACAAGTTGGAGGTTTCCAAAACTTCACAACTCCTGACCGATGGTTCCAAAGTTTCAGTTTTTAGCGATCACGTGAAATTCATGCCGATGAAGAATCAAACACTAACCTGTGGGAAGATTATCAAGCTAGTAAATTTGAGTCACATTTTCCAACATATTCACAGAACAATAAATTCAAAATCTGAAATTGTTTCATTTTTGGCAAAGTAATCTCTTCTCTAAAATCCTTGGTTGATGTTTCATTTTTTCCTTTAGTAATACTCATCCAAAAAATGATGAAGCTTATGTTTCTTCCTCTCCCAATATATCTTCCTAGATATGATATCTTAGATCAAGAGGATGAGATCATTGATAGCTTCCTTAATACTATTTTATCTACCCTTCATTCAAACATTTCTCTTGACAATATGGCAAGTATACATGAAGAACCCATATACGAAACTCCTCCACAAAAATTACCTACAAACCACAATCCACCTCACAAAAATTACATTCCTCACCATTTCCATAGATCCACAAAACCTATCATAACATCACTTGATACACTTTCATCCTCTCACAAAGAGACCCCTTTACAATCTATTCCTCAACCATTGCATATACACCCCCAACCTAATATTCCATCATACATTGATCCAACTTCCAATATCAATAATGATACCTCTTATTCAAAAAATATTCACCCATCTCATTTTAATTAAGATATAAACATACCTTTTGAGTTTGCAAAGCATTATGGTCATGGTTTTTGAATCCTTTCTAAACAAGGATTTAATATAAATAATGAACAAGGAGTTTAAATTCTTGTATATCCCACACCGCAAATTCCAAAAAAGGAACAGGATACCAATATTCACTCCAATATCTACCCCACCATCAAGCTATCTTTTACATGAAGTAGGATTAATCCTTTCTCCACACCACTTATACCAAATATAATAAAAAAATATGAACATTTATTGCAGCTCATTTAATCACACTTCCACCTCCCCATGAAAGAAACCATACCAAACAAACACAACAAAACTCTTATTTTTGTGTATATCATAAAATATTTGGACATTATATAGATGATTGTCCAGCTTAAAACAAAGATAAACACTTTGTAAACAATATACCATCATTAAAGTATCACTAGATATAAAGGTTGGAAGTTATATTGATTAGGCACTATGGAGTTGCTCCTCACTATATGGAATTGTAGCAACATATGTTTGCTCATTTCCATTCATGGTGGTACAATCTTATGCACAACCATATTTCATCAATGTGGGGAAAACATGATAGTATCTACTATAATTGTCCTTTCCTAACTTGGGGGGAAAGGACAATTAATTCTTAAGAGGTGTGTATCCTTCTTGAGTATCCCCTCTTTCCCCCCCTTTTTCCTTAAAATATCAGCATAACAAGTATGCTAATATTTTAAGGGGGTCATATCCTTTGTCCATTATCATACATTCGACATCTAGTGCAGATTCAACCCATTTTCATGCCCCTTTAGTGGTGGTATTATACACAATACCCCCTAATGTGTGAATTTTAATTTATTTATGCTCCCCTATAATGGTGGTATTATGCATAATACCCCCTAAGGTGTAGCTTTCAATTCATTTATGAACCCCTTTAGTGGTGTTATTGTGCATAATACCCCTTAAGGTATGGATTTAAATTCATTTATGTACCCCTTTAGTGGTGGTATTGTGCATAATACCTTCTAAGGTGTGGTTTTCAATTCATTTATATTCCTCTTTAGTAGTGGTATTGTGTGTAATACCCCCTAAGGTGTAGCTTTCAATTTATTTATGTGCCCCTTTAGTTGAGGTATTGTGTGTAATACCCCCTAAGGTGTGGCTTTAAATTTATTTATGTGCCCCTTTAGTTGTGGGATTATTCATAATACCTCTTGGAGTGTGGTCATCGATCTATTCATGTGCCCCCTTTGTGGTGGTGTTGTTTATAACACCCCTTGAGGCATGGTCACCATTTTGTCCCCCACAACATTAAATTTTTATGCACCTCCTGAGGTGTGAATACCAAATTCATCCCCCGAGACATTAAATCTTCCCTATGACATTAAAAATTTATGCACCCTTTGAGGTGTAGTTATAAATTCTTCCCCCATGATGTTTTTTAGGTTAGGCGGAATTTACCTTGCAAACCTGTCATTTTTATGTCTCCATATTTCTCGAAAAGTGTCCTAGGGGAAATGTGAGAAATGTATTTAGTTTTGGCTTTATTTTAATTGCATTTTCAAGAAGGAATTTAATGTTGGTGGAGGTTACAAATCACTAGAGGAAAAAATTCTCTCTCCTAGGTGTGCACATTGGGAATATGAATATGCTTGAGTGGGGAGCCAAGTTTGGAGGGAAACACATTTCCATTAGTGTGCCACCTAGAAGTTGAACAATCACCAGAGCATTCTAAATGCCAGAAGTTGAAGGGGCTATGGGTTAGGTGTCCATGTTGAATAATTTTTCACATTAGTTAATTTATTATCATGAATCTTGGTTTTCCAAGGAAGGGGCATGTGTTTTTTCAAGTGGCTTTGACACCTCTTGTTTTGGTTTACCATTTGTGGTTTTGCTTCCCCCAAGTTCTATAAACTCGAACCTTGAGATGGTAGTTTCATCTTGTGTTATTTTTAGGTGTATGGAAGCATCCAGGTTGTAGGAGAACATAAAGGAAGTATATTATGGTGTATCTCTCTCTTGAAGATAAATAAAATACTTGCCCTCTTTTCTCATGTGGAGTTTTTCCTGAAATGGTTTCTCCATGTAAATTTGGTGTCATATTTATTCGCTCATTTTGTTGTTGTGATGAATGTGCAATCACATACACTAAATCATATTTGGTAATCTTATTTTTAGATTTAAATAAAAATGCATAAGTTATTATTATAGCTTAGTTCCACATTATTTTCAACATTTGGTATCCTTTCTCTTAAGTGTTTGGAGGTATTTTGGCTACAGTGGGAGATTTTTTTTTTTGTGGTTTATTGCAAATTTATGAAGAATATTGTATACCATGGATTCTACCTCTCGCTAGAATATTGAAAATTTCAATAGAATAGGCTACGAGATGTAGAAATTTAATATGGAGGATTTCCTAAAAGAGAGAGAACAATGGTTGCTGATTTCAAAAGAAATTAAACTAGTAACAATGACTGGTGAAGATTGGAAAAGTTTACATAAGAAGGAATGAGGAACCATTCAGTTATGTCTTACAGATTCCATCCTTTTGAAAGTCTCCACTGAAAATACCACATATATGTTGTGGAAAAGGATAGGTGATATTTATCAAACTAAAAGATTGTCTAACAAGTTATATCTCAAAATAATATTGTATTATTTAAAAATGAAAGATTGTGAATCTATAGTGGTTCATTTAATAATTTTAATCTAATTATAAGAAATAACATCTATATATGTTAAAATTAAAGATGAAGATAAATGTATCTTGTTTTCTTTGTTCTTTTCCTGAATCTTGTGGAAATATAAGTATTGCCAAAAAGTAGTGGTAATGCAAAACCAAAGATGGACTCTATGATATCCACAATTCTTTCAAAGGATATGGGGAGAAATTCCATGAATGTTGTGATAGGGTAGGGTTGGATGGAACAATCCCTGTTCCATGCCCTGGATCTTACTTGGAAGACCTTTGTGGTGACACACTCCACCACCTTAACCTATAGGACTTATTGTTTGTCTAGGTTACCTTGGTTCACCTTGCCAACCCATCTATCATGACAAATTCAGCCTACCAAGTCAATCTTGGTGCAATTCCTCTAACTCTTCCTTAGCCCTTAATCCACCCTAAAGGCTAACCTATACTCAACACTCAATCTGATCTTTGCAGGGGTGTGGGGATGATTCCAACAGGTTCACACCATCACAACATGGTTCTAGGGAGTCCACCTTACTTCCTTTGGCCATCACTTCCACCAAACCCTCATCTAGGGTTTTAGTCCACTAGTTCTAGGCTCTCCAATTAGGTTTTCTTCTCCGAGGAAAGAGGTTAACTCTCCTAAATTTTCCAAAGAACACAAAAGTTCTCCTTTGGTTTCTTGGTCCTTATGTCTATCCCTTAAAGACTCTAGATGCCTTAATCCTCAACTGATCGTACACAGCCATAACCCTCCATTTAGCAAATTAGGCCTTTTTTAAGCCATCTCCTGACCACACAACAAACTGTCAGTTTGTTCTCCCTCCAAATGAACTGGTGAAGCCTCCTCCTTCATGCCAAGTCTTTGCAAGGAATCTATCTGCCTCTCCACACCGTGAATTGATAGGGAAAGGTCACCCCTGCAAACCAAGTGCTTTGCACTTCTTGTCTTTCCTAGTCGGGCACTGTCAAGCTCGCCTAGGAGAAGACTTTCTCCATGATTCCTTGACTCCTAACCACTCCTAACCCTAAACTATTTATAGACATCTAGCCTAGTCACAATTCCCAAGGTACTGTACACAAAGTACAGTGGGAATGTAACTAAACCTCCATTATTTACAGTCTGCCAGTCAGAACAACAACTTAAAAGAAACAAACTAACTACAAAGCACACTTGAAAATTGAGCACACTCACTAAATACTACCAAACAAAGCTTTAAGCACAGCTAAACTTCATTCTATATCTACTCACAGTGCCATGATCACTCCTGATCACACAAATTCAAAACAAAGCACAAAATTTACACAACCTTCTCACTATCCTCACTTGTATTCATGAATTTTCAATATTGCAAAAGCTTCCAACCTTCCTTTCAGGTCGAGGCACACCATATATAGGTTTCTAAATTAGTTAAGCTTGATCCTAACTACTCCATGGCCACTTGTGTGATTTCCAATAGGCCTTATTTGCAACATTTTAAAGAAACTAACACCTAGGAAGGTCTACAAAGGTCTTAAACCATCCTTGTAGCCAAACTTCAATCTAACAAATGGTCAACATGACCTTCACTAACACATTACATTTTCTCAAATGCCTCTAAGGCACAAATTCAAGAAATAGAAAGAGATTGCTACATTTGGACCTAGACAAATTTCCAAATCAAAAACCTTCTAGACAACTTTCCTAGATGAACTATGGGGTGCTCCTGCACCATGTTGGCTCCCAATATGCCTTGCATGTGTGGGGTAGGTCCAAAGAGAAATGGCCTAAAGGGGATAATAAGAGAGATGAGTCTAAATGACGTTCTAAAACCCTCATAAAGAGAAAGGAAAAGTGTTGGAATTATGGTAAAAGAGGGAATGTGAAGAAGGAATGTAGGAATAAGAAAAAAAAATAGATTCCTCCATGAAGAATTAATTTAATGTTTATTTTTATGCTTTATTTATTTCAGCTAACACTATTAGTGATGATGCTTGGCTTATTAATTGAGGTTGCTCCTACCACATGAATCCTCACAAGTAGTGATTTAGTAATTACAAAGAATATGATGGGGGAAAATGTTTCCTTGGTGACAATAGCATAAAGAGGATTGTTGTTAAGGGAAAGGTAAAGTTGTGTTTTAGTGATGGGAGGATTAAAAATATTGATAATGTTTTGAATATTCTAGGACTTGCAAGAAATTTACATTCAATGTCCAAGTTAAATGATTCTGGAATTCATTTGATATTCAATAAGTTTGGTTGTAGGTTGGTAAGAAGGATTTTGGTGATAAATAAAAGATATTAGATAGGGATTGTTTTAGGCTAAATTTCTCTACTTTAAGTAACTCTACCAATGTAACTAACACAGAGAACACATATATGTTGTGGTACCATAGATTGGGTCACATAGGTGAAAAAGGACTAAAGACTATTTTAAACAAAAAATTGGTTGAAGATATTTTTGATTATTCTATTGGTAAATTTTTTTTTTTGTGACTATTGTGTGTTTGGAAAGAAAAACATATCATCATTTTCTAATGGAACTAACAAGGAAAAGGGATTATTAGAGATCATTCATTAGGATGTATGTGGGCTAGTGGATGTTGACTCTTTGGGTAAATCTCATTATCATGTCTCTTTCATTGATGATGTTTTATGATACACTTGGATTTATTTTATGCACTGTAAATCTGAAGTTTTCACTAAGTTTAAGGAGTTTAAGGTCTTAGTTGAAAATTAAACATACTATAAGATAAAAATGTTGAGGTCTAACAATGGGGGTGAATATTGTTCCAAAGAATTTGGTGAATTTTGTAAGAATTTAGGTATTGTTTGGTAAAAGATAACTCCTTATACTCCCCAAAAAATGAAGTAGAAGAAAGAATGAACCAAACCTTAATGGAAAGATCTAGGAGTATGTTAATTAGTGCTAAGACTGATAAATTTTTTTGGGGAAGATGTGATTGGTACTAATTTTTATTAAATTAATAGATCTCCTTGTTCAAATCTTGTTGATAAAAATCCCTATGAAGTGTAGATAGGTAGAAAGACTTTTGTTTCACACTTAAGGGTCTTTGGTTGTGAGGATTTTGTTCATGTGGCTCAAGAGAAGCGATATAAATTGGATCCAAAAGCACATTAATGCATCTTTATTGGTTATGGTGAGAATGTAAAAGGTTATAATATTTGGAATCCTCTAACCTGTAAAATAATCTTGTTTGAAGATATGATTTTTAGGGAATTTAAAGCTTACTCAAGAGAAGAATGACCAAAGGAGAAAGATAAGAAAAAGACAATGAACTTCAATAAAAATATTAAGAAGAAATAAGGTCCACATGTGGAAGAAAATTTAGATGGATCTGAGGATGTAGATGAAGAAGAGGGTTCAAATAGTTTAGAGGATGTGCAGGATGAGCACACAAAAGAAGAATAGGAAGAGCCCATTACTCCTACCTTAAGGAGGTCCACAAGGAAAAAAAAATAGTTGATAGGTATAGCCCATTAAATCACCATTGTGTATTTTATTTTTTGAGTATTGATGATGAACCTAGATCGATCAAAGGGGATCTCTCTTCAGAGGAAAGTGAGTCTTGGTTGTAGGCCATGCAAGAGGAGATGATGACTTTGGATAGTTGTGGCACCTGGGATCTTGCTATTTTTCCCAAAGGAAGGAATCCCATTAGATGAAAGTGGGTATTTAAAAATAAATTTGGTGTAGATGATTGGTTAGAGAGGTACAAGACCAAATTAGTGGCTAAGGGATACTCCCAGAGAGAGGGAGTTGATTTTGGTGAAATTTTCTCTCCTGTTGCTAAATTAAATTCTATTAGATTCTTATTATCCATTTTTTATTTTTGTGATTTTGAGATAAAGAAAATGGATGTTAAAACTAAAAGGAAAGTCGATTGAAAAAACACTTCCCTAATGCAAATCAATCAAGGAAGAGGTTGAAAAACTTTGTTTCAAATCCTTTTAATTTTACCGTTAACCTTTAAGATTGCACATGCATTGAATTAATTTCAGATTTAAGAAATAAAACACATAACAAAAAAATTTATGTGGGAAAACCCTTTCAGGAAAAAAACCACACACCAAAGCACAAATCAATTATATTTCAGTAATATGGAAATTACATACAATATGCAGAGTTTATGCTCTTGTAGGTGTAGTTTCACTGTGATACAAATCTAGAGTGAATCAAACAACATACCAACATCAAAAAAATTACAATCAAGCTCTCTACACAAATGCAATAAGGTATGAATAAATACATCTCATACATGGGAATTGATTTTTCCATGTGTCAGTCTCCCAAAATCTCTGCATGCATGCAAACTAAAAATCAACATGCACTGGTCCCAACTAACTCGATTAGCAACCTGTCAAAAATGCATGTAAATGCACCAAAATGCAAGAACATGTAAGCACATGCAAGGCTTGCAGCTCCAAAAATCAAGAAACCTCACATGATAGTCATACCATAGAGAAAAAAAACTTTTCTACCAATTTATAACTCACCCACAATTCCTAGTCACTTCGGGTGACAACTTAGTCTCTGTTAAGAAATTTTCCCTTCAAAACTTCAGTCAAAAAATCAAAATAATTCCAAATAGAATCATGGTTCCCCTCCTAAAGATTTTTACAATTTTCAATGCCAATTTGAGTGCCCTAGGGACAAGTGTCACTTCTCTTTGCTTCTTCTTTTTCAAAGAGACAAACTAGCACACAAGTGGACCCCGCCAATACTTATTTCAAACATACATCGCCACATGTAAACATGCCACACATTCTAGATGGTTTAATGATTGCTTCCTTCCCAATTGAGAATTCATGTGACATGTGTCATAATATTGCACTTCATACCTTGCATGTAGGATGTCAACTCTCCACTGAGTCCCAAAAAGTAACATAGCAATTTGGAAACACATATAATTGCATTTAATAAATAAATTCAAAAAATTGGGGGAAAATAATTAATTAAATAATAAAGGGACTCATTAAGGTTGAAACATCTTAATCCCAATAATCTCCCACTTGTCAAATACCTTTAGGAGTCTTTGTATCATTGCTCAGGCTGCAAGGTCCATTGAAGTAGCACACCATCTGAATTTCTTTGTGCTCACTAGCTTCATCAATGCATTTGCAACATTCACCAAAGCATCCAACTTTTTCAAGTTAACCTTTCCATCTTCCAACATATGGCAAAAAAAATAGAACTACACATCAATGTGCTTTGTTCTGTCATGGAAAGTAGGATTCTTCGCTAAACATATAACACTCTAGCTATCATAATAGATATTAATCTGTCTTGCATTAAAACCGATATCTGAACACAATCTCTTATTGCAAATGACTTATTTACAAGAATGAGTAGTTTCCATGTACTTAACTTCAGTTTTGGAAAAACTGACCACATCCTACCGCTAACTCATCCAATTGATTGCACCACCAAACATCATGAAAAAATATCCATTATGGATCTCCCGCTATCAATATCACCTGTCCAATGAAAATATACATATCCATGAATAATCAATGAACGTCGATGTCTAGAAGGATAACCATGAAAACATAGGGAATACTTGGAAGTACCCTACAAGTACCTGAATACTCTCTTTACCACACCCCAGTACACCCATCCAGGATAAATGACTAGGGACTCCCACTACCTAGTAAATGTTTGGCCTAGTACAGACCATAATATACATCAAGCTGCCAACAATACTCACATAAGGAACTCTAATCATGTACTCCATCTCGGTAGGATATTTTGGACAATCCTCCATTGAAATATTTTTCCCTTGCATAACAAGAACAACTAACTATCTACATTCAGTCATGTTGAATATATCTAACATAGAGTTCACATAATTGCTCTAGCTTAACCAAATCTTTTTGCTAGCTCTATCTTGTCTGATCTCAATCCCCAAAATATACCTTGCTACACCCAAATCTTCCATCTCAAATTGTGCTAATAATTGAGATTTCAAATCTGAAATCACACTTTTTCCATTCTCAATAAACTACATATCATCCACATATAGCACAATAATGAGAATGTGACCATTAGTAGTCTTGTAATAGACACAATGGTTAAATTTGGATCTCATAAATCTCAAGGATAACACATAGGTGTCAAAATTCTAGTACCACATCCTAGGAGATTACTTCAAACCATACAAATATTTTCTCAACTTACACACTAGGTTCTATTTTCCTTTCACAAAAAAATGCTCTAGCTATGACATATGAATTTCCTCCTCCAAATCACCATGAAGGAAAGTTGTATTTACATCCATTTTATCGGCTTTAAATTCATAAGATGTTGCAAGTGATAACAAGAATAGAATAGATGTCAGCTTAGGCACAAGAGATAAAATCTCCACATAATCTATCTACTCCACCTGGGAATATCCCTTCATGACCAACCATGCCTTATGCTACTCAACACTACCATTAGGAGATAATTTCTTCTTGAAAACCCATTTGCATCCAATGAATTTTCATCCTTTAGGAAAAGGTACCAGATCCCATGAAGCATTATTTTTCAATGCCACCATCTCTTCATTCATGGCTTCCATCTTGGAATTCGCATCATGCATACCCATAGCCTCTCTAACTATCCTAGGCTCATTAGTGTTAGAAATTAAAGAAAATATGCAACTAGAATCTACCATAGAATACCCAAATCTATCTGGTTAGCACCTTTCTCATGTAGACCTCCTCAATGGCTTAGGTTGAGGTTTTGGCTCTTCTTTAGAGCTGTTAGAGATCTCCTCATCATCAGGTTCACCAAGAGTACATAGTTCTACCTTTTAAAGAGTGGGCGGAGTTTGAAATACGTCCTATTTCTCTTCCTTCTTTGGTTGTAGATCAAATGTGGAAGATTTCAACTCATAGAATATTAAACTTCTACTGTAGAGCACCTTCTCTACAACTAGATTCCAAATCTTGCACCCTTTCACACTGACACCATAGCTAATGAAGATACACTTCACTGCCTTGTTCTCCAACTTATATATCTTCACATCAGGCACATGAGCATATGCCTCCAAAACAAAGAATCTAATATGTCTAATCAGGGGATTCTTTCTAGACCATGCCTCAATGGGTGTCTTTTCAACAAGTGTCGATCTCCTAGCCCTCTCGATCACTATTCTATTCATCCTCTTCACAAATCCATTTTTTTGTGGGGTGTATGGAGTTGTCTTGTGTCTCTTAATCCTACGATCCTTACAAAATTGATCAAATTCTATGGAACAAAACTCACAACCTTTATCCATCCTCAAGCATTTAATTTTTCTACTAGTCTTGTTTTCAACCAAGGATTTGAACTCCTTAAACAAGCTGAAAAATTTAGATTTACTTAAGGAAATACAAAAATGTCCTTCTAGAATTGTCATCTATGAATGAGACAAATTACATAGATCTATTTAATGAAGGAACATTAATAGGACAAAACACATTTGAATGCACATAATCCAAAACCCTGAAAGATTTATGAGAACTAGAACAAAAGGAAACATAATTTTGTTTTCCATATATACAATGTTCATAAAAATAAAACTTGAGATTATAATCATCAAGGTCTTCAACATGGCTCTTATTTTTATGGCTCTAAGACCCTTCTCACCAATATGGTCAAGTATTTGATGCCACAACATTATTTTATCCACTAGGAGATTCATCTCCAAAGAATTGGCACCCTAAAAGCATGACCATAAAATGTAGACACCACAATCTTCTTCTTTGCTCGATCTGATGGTGAGGATGAAGAATCCAAATCCCTTTTCTTGGACTTCATAAAAAGAACAATTTCACTAAACCCTGCATGCATCCAACTTATACAAAGTGCCAATATGAACACCCTTAGCAAGAACCATAAAGCCTTTGATCATATTGTATCTTCTACTCAAGAAAACAACCTTCACTCCTGTATCACCCAACTTACTCACTAAGATTAGGCTTTATGCCAAACTAGGGATGTGTAGAATACCATCAATCCCCCTCACTCTACCATCAAGGAATTGAATCTTGACTCTTCCATGAACAACAATCTTTAGGTGACACTCATCAACTAGATACACCTTCCCACCATCACACTCTTCATACTTTGAGAACTAACCTTTGTGAGAGGTCATGTGGAAAGAGGCATCTGAGTTGATAAACAACACATATTCCAATGCTTGCATTTCTAAGGCAACAACAACAAAATATGCATCATCCTAAGAGGATTTATCAGATTCTGAATAATAGAAGGACTTTTTTTTCTTTTTCTTCTCCTCACAATCTTTGTAGAAATGACTAGATTTTTCATAGTTTCAACATTTAGCCTTGGAATTTTTACCAAGAGATTTAGATCTCCATAGAGATTTTGACTTAGAATTATTGTCCTTTTCTTTCTTTTCTCCTTCGATCTACCACAAATAGCAAAGGCCTCCTTAGCCATCTCAGAAGACTTCCTCTGCATCTCTTTAGAAAACATCAAAGAAACCACATCTTCCATGTTGAAAGTGGTTGTTGTGCATCCAATTTCCATCACTAGGTGGTCCCACAAGTCCAGCAAAAAAAAAATCAATAACATGCAACAATCCTCATCATCAATCTTCACACCAATAGAGCCAATTCACACCAATAGAGCCAAGTTGAGCCACTAGCATATTGAATGCATTCAGTTGATCAACAAATGATCCTCCTTCCTCCATCCTTAAATAATACAATTTATTTCTCAAGAAAAATCTTATTCACCAAGGATTTCCCTTGATAAATGTTGCCAATATTCTTCCAAAGAATAGTTGTAGTCTTCTCCTCATGAACATTTAGGAGCACAAAATCAGCCAAACAAAGTCTTATCAGTCCCTTGTCTTTTCAATACATTAAATCCAAATCATCTTGGGAGGTTTTTGCTAGTTTTGTATTGGATATTGTATCCCATAGATCTCAATCTATGAGGATATCTTCTATTTTGAGTTTCCACAACTCGAAATTTTTTCCATTAAATTTTTCATCTCTATTCTTTCAGACGTGCTTGGCATCTTAAAATTGCAAACAAGAATACAAATTTCTCTTTGCAAGAACTCCTACTACAACTAAATTTGTATAAAACCCCTTCTAACCCACCAGGGATAACAAATCTAGCCAGGCCCTAATACCAAATGAAAGGAAATTTGAGTGTGGAAATGCTTGCCTGACACAAATCAATCAAGGAAGAGGTTGCAAAACTTTGTTTCAAATAATTTTAATTTCACAATTAACCTTTAAGATTGCACATGCATTGAATTAATTTCAGATTTAAGCAATAAAACACATTACACAAAACTTTACGTGGGAAGGAGGGAACTAGTAAAATGATAAATGACTTCAAGGAATTATGGAAAGTGGTGAGGTGAACATTACTATGGAGGGCTTGAGTGATTTGAATTTGAAATCACTTTATGGCATTCATGGTGGTGTTCTGAGTGGTCTTCCCATGGATCATGTTTCTTGTGATGTTGCTGTTGGGAAGGATGATGTGTACAAAACAAGGGTGGTCAAAGATGCAGATTCGGTGGTTCAATATGTAGTTGATAATTTTGAGGAGGCATGTGCATGAGATTTGGTAGTGGTGGCATCCTTCCAAGCTCTAAAAGTCCTGGTGGGTCAGGTGGATTTTGTGAGGTCAGAAAAATGTGCAGTGTGGCCCCCCTTAGGTGGGTCTTTTGGTGATTCTTTTCAACCGATTTCCTGAGAGGATCATGTCCTAGTGGAAAAGGCTCCACTAGTGGGTCTGTTGTCTTCTTCTGGTAAGAGGCGGGCTGATTTATTTTCCTCCAAACTCAAAGGTAAGGGTGTTGCTTCTGAATTGGTGTCTTCTTTGAATGTGGAGGGTGGTGTTTCCCTTTCCATTCTTGATTCGATTATGGATTAAAAACATTGCTTGAATACATTTTTCTTTGGTGGGAAATTTTTTGGTGCCTCAACCTAATATTGAGGAGGTTTTCTCTTGGGTTCACAAGAAATGAGCTCTCAAGGATCAGGTGGAGGTTGGTGCTATGGCCAAGGGTTTCTTCTCATCTGCCTTTTCTTGTGATGAGGATTTGAGGCTAGTTTTATCTAAGGCTCCTTGGGTGTTTGGTCACTTGAATTTAGTGTTACGCCCTTGGGTGACTGACATGGAACTCTCAAATTTCTTTTTCCACTATGCTCTTGTTTGGATAAGCTTCTTAAACCTACCGCTGAATTATTAGGATGAGGAGGTATTCAAAGCTGTAGAAAATTCCTTTGGGAATCTAGTTTCTATTGATAAATCTACCTTATCTAGAAGGTGCTTGGTTGTAGCTAGGCTTTGTGTTATGATTGACCATGATGCCTAGTTTCCCGACTTCTCTCATTTTCAAAGGTGGGTAGTTGGAAGAAATAGGTGGTCTTTAAGTCCTTCCCTTTTGTGTGCTTCAAGTGTAAAAATTTGGGTCATTGGGCTAAGGACTATCCATCTAAGGTTACTATTTAAACAAAAGTTTGGAAGGTGAAGAAGGTGAAAGACTCTTCTGCTCCTTCGACTCAAGTTGTGGTTGAGGCAGGTTAGGTCTCAATTCCTGTTGCTAATGTGTAGGCCTTGGTTGCCCTCCACCCTACTATTGAAGATTTTGGGCTTCCTATGAATGATAGGGATTTTTCCTCTATGGGGTTCAATGTGGATCATGTATCGAATTCGTTGTGCTCACCCAAGTGTGTGGGTTTGGAGTCGAATGTTGTTTTTTATTCTCCATCTGATCGTGCTTCGGGCCTTTTAGGTGGTGAGGCTACTTTAGTTGTTGCAAACTCCCTTATTAAGGATGAGGATGGCTATATTGTTGTTATGGGAAGAAAAAAGAAGCAGAATGTCTCCCCTCCCCCTCAAGGTCACAAGGGGTTTAGCACTAGAAGGCAAAAAATAGATTGTGGATCTGAAAATAGGGGTCAAGGGAGACCTTCTCAGAAGAGTAGGGAAAGGGAGTGCAAGAAATATATTGTGGAGGAGGTCCAAAAGAACCTTTTTGATATGTTCTCTAAGAGAATTCCATCCTCTTGCAAATTAAAATTTCTTGGAACATCAGGGGGTTAAATTACGTGCATAAACATGACCTCTTGAAGAACTTAATTTGGGATCATAAACCAGATATTTTTCTGATTCAAGAATCTAAAATGCAAGTTGATAAGTTGGAATCATTGAAGAACTATTTCTTTAAGGATTTTGGCTTTCACGGGGTTAACTCAGAGGGTACCTCGGGTGGGTTAGCTACGTTTTGGAACTCTAGAGTTATGAAAGGAATCTCGGTTGTGGATGACGTCAATCATGTGGCTACCAAATTTTTTCATCTTCATGACAATACTTCCTAGGTTATTTCCAATATTTATGCCCCTAATTTGAAGTGGTCTAGGAAAGGCTTTGGGATAGGCTTGGTTCCTTGCGTTATGCTTTTCTAGACTCCCCTTGTTGGGAGATTTCAATGCTCAACTATGTTATGACAAAAATTTGGGTGGATTTCAAATTCACCCTAACAATCATTTGGATTTGAGAATGTTTATAGATGACAATGCTCTCATTTATTTGGATCTTATGGGGTCCAAGTTTACCTAATCCAATAGAAGAGTTGGAATGAATAATATTCAAGTCAGATTGGATCATGCTCTAGTAATGACTTAGTGGTTTGTTTATTTTTCTTTCTCTCTTTCTTTGATCACGAGATGTGCTTCAAAATATTTCCCTATCTCTTTTGTGGCTAATACAGTTGTTGGAAGGAAACGTTTTCCTTTTTGGTTTGAGGCTATGTGGCCGATGGACTCTAGGTTCATGGATTGTAGTAGAAATTAGTGGCAAGTGAACATTGATGGTAGTGTAGTGTGTAAATTTTCTAAAAATATGGATTTCATGAAATGAAACCTTAAAAAATGGAAAAAGGATTCCTTTGGGAATATTTTGATAATCGAAATTCTCTCATTCAATGATTGGATTTGCTTCAAGGGGAATCCAATCTAAGATTTTATCGGAGGAGCTTCAGTTGTTGGAAGACTCTCTTTTGGATCAACTTCATGACATTGTTTCTAAAGAGGAGGATTTTTGGAGATAACGTTCTCGGGATATTTGGTTCAAGTCTAGGGATCAAAACCCTAAGTTTTTGCATCTTACTACCCTTAGGAACAAATCATCTAATAGGATTTCTTTCATAATGGCTGATGGGTTGCTGCTGTTGGTTTTTTTGAAAATATTCTCAGGGATGATTTGATTTGGGATTAGCAAAGTGTGGAGTCTTTGTTAGATGTCATCCCTAATTTGGTTTCTGATGATCTCAATAAGGATCTTGTTGCGGTTCCTTCCCTGGTTGAGATCAAGAATGCAGTGTTTTACTTTGAAGGTAATAAGGACCCTGAGCCTGATCGTTTCCCCTTTCTATTCTTTCAATCTTGTTGAGATATTGTAGCACCAGATGTTATCAATGCAAATAAGGATTTTTTTTGGCTCTAGAAGATTTCTTAAAGAGTTGAATGCTACTTTCATTGTTTTGATTTCCAAATTTAATAGTGCTTATGGTTTCAGGGACTTTAGGCTGATCAGTTTATGCAATTCCATTTACAAGATTTTTTCCAAAGTTTTGGCTGTCAGGCTCCAAAAAATTATTCCTAACCTTATTTCCAAGCATCAGAGTGGTTTTGTTAGGGGTCGTCAAATTTTGGATTCTATCATTACTGTCCATGAGGTGGCTCACTTGCTGGCTTCAAATAAAAAAATTCAAATTTCTTCCTCAATTTGGATCTTCTCAAGGCTTATGACTAGGTTAACTGGAAGTTTTTGTTGTTTGTTTTGGCTCACTTCAGCTTTTTCCAGAAGTTCTTGCAATTGGTAGAGCTCATCTCGACTCCCTCTTTTTTTATTCTTGTTAATGGCTCCCCTTCTCCCTTATTTTGGAGTTCTTGTGGCATCAGGCAGGGGGACCCTATTTCCCCTTTTTTGTTCATTCTGATGGTTGAGGTGTTTGTTTGGAATATCCAAAAGGTGTTAGTGGTTGGTTCTTTGAGGGGTTTAATCCATTTTTCTGGGTGTGAACCTATCACTCATCAATAGTTTGTTGATGATACTATTATGATGGGTGAATCTTTGATTCATGAAATAGGGCTATCAAGTTGGTGATTTGGGTTTATGATAAGGCTTCTGGTCAATGTGTTAATTTCCCTAAGAGTTAGCTATTTTTTCTCAACACCCCAGAGTTTCTCTAATTAAAGTTAGCAAATATTTTATCTTGCAATGGTGGTGACTTGTTGTCAACTTACTCGGGGCTCCCTTTATGTGTGACTAAGATTCCTAACTCTTTTTGGCTCAAGTTCTTGGATAAATTTAACAAGAATTTGGCAAGGTGGAAGGGTGCTCTCCTTAGTCAGGTGGGGAAAGTGCAACTTATCTCGTCCACTCTGTAGAATCTCCCCCTTTATGATTTGAGTCTATTTAGGATTCCAAAAATTTTTGAAGAGAAAATGGAGCAGATTATGAGAAGGTTTTTGTGGTTGAGAGTGGAGGACAAAGCCAAAATTCCTCTTGTTTCTTGGGAAATTTTCTTTAAGCCAAAGAAGTGGGGTGGTCTGGGGATGAGAAATATCGGGTCTTTTAATAAGACCTTTCTTTCGAAGAACATTTAGAGACTTCTTAATGGGGAGGCAGGTTGGTCCTCTCTGATCAGGAATACATATCTAGCCAGGGTGGGGAGAATTTGGGACTTTTTGCATGTTGATTCTATCCTTTTGGGGTCTTATTTATTGAAGAATATTATCCCCTATAGGGACCTAATTTCCAAAGGTGTTAAGTGGTTGTTGGGTGATTGTACCCGGATTTTATTTTGGGAGGATGTGTGGTGCGATGGTGGGCCATTGGTGAATCTTCTATGGGTCCCTCCTCTTGTGGCCATTTTCAAACATAATTTTATTCATATGGTGGCTGATTATATCCATAATGGTGCGTGGAAGTAGTTCCATAATTAGGTTCCTTCGTTGCTTTTTTTACAAAATTTTCTTGCTAATATCTAGGTTTGGGCTTCTTGTGCTAATGGTTGTTTCTCTATTGCTTTGGCCTTTGTCAAATATTTGGAGAAAATTGACCCCTATCCCTTTTGGGGGAAGTTTTTGAATAAAATGTTGATCCCTAAGGTAAATATTTTTTCTAGCTTTCAATCCAAAGTAAAGTGCTGACACAGAATAATCTTTATAGGAGGGGATTTGCTCTGCCTAATAGGTGTGTGCTCTATGATTGTGATGGAGAGAGTGATTTTCATCTACTCCTTGGGTGTAATTTTTCCTTTCTCATCTGGAGTAAATTCATTTCTCTATAGAATTTGGATTGGGTGTTCTCGAGCTCTCTCTATAGCTTTGTTGATCAATGGAAGTGTCCTTCTTCTATTCTTTGAAGGCTTTGGGAGCTCATGGCCTTGCATATTTCTTGGGGATTTTGGAAGGAAAGAAACAATAGAATTTTCTAAGACTCTAAAATTAAAGTGGACAATTTTTTTATAAAAATTCAAAGGGCCATTACGAAAAATTTCACTCTTCAGCTCAAAGATTCTTCCCGATGTGCTCTGTCTTCTTGTTTGGTTGGCTATAATCTCTTGGTGACTGCTAATTGGAATCTATCTCTTCTTTTCCTTATGAGAATGTTAAGACCAATATAAATTCTAGATTAAATACTAAGTGGAAGCCCCCACCCCCAAGGTTGGAAAAATTAATTTTGATGGGGAAGACAAAGGTAATCCTGGGCCTATAGGTTGTGGGGGGGTGTTGAGGAATGAAGATGACAAGTTTTAGGAATGGTAGCACTCCCATTGGGAATACAGACCAATCACTGTGCAAAAGATGAAGTTGCATTCATTAGCATCAAGTCTACATTGGACAAGGGTTACTCCAAGCTATAGGTCAAGGGAGATCTCTCAATATTGTTAACTTCTTACTTGGCATTCAAAACCAAGCTAGATTGTCAAACAAATAATAATGGATTATGTCATGATGTTAAGATCATTTAATGAGATCTATGTCACACATATCTATAGGGAAGGCAACTCCCTGATAGATTTTTTGTAAATGATGTTGCCAAACTTCATAATTTTAAGGTGTGGGAGGAGTACTTGCTACTTCCTGAGGAAGCCAAGATTTTATTGAAAAATGATAGCTAATGTTGAGCTTGTGATTTGGGGTGATCAAGCAATTATTTCCCTCCTTATTATCACACACCTTGTGGGTTTTTCTTTTCCTATTTTTATATGACAGGTATATTTCAACTGGGTTATTAGTTAATGGTGATTGCTGATATGGGGGGAGATAGGAGCAGTATTGAACCTCTTTCATATGAGAGATGGAGGAACAAGTGAAAAATTTGGAGAATCTTAAAGCATGGGAATTTTATGCCCTATTTAGAGAGGCTCCATGACCATGACCCCAGAGTCTCTACTTATTTTGTCTACTGCTGGCACAATAGAAGTTTAAAGGTTAAAGGAATGGAGTTTGTGATCAATGAATAATTTACTTCCTTCATTACTGGAATACCAATGGATGGTCACAATTTTTTTAAGGAAATTAAGAGCAACGATGACACTATGGACTAGTTCTTTAAGGACAATGAGTGAGAGAAGCTGATAAAGATGCCCTCATGGGGTCATGAACGAGATTCTTTGAATCGTATTTGGGCTGAAGTGGCGAAAGTCATTATGTGGTATGTTACTCTTAACGACTGTTACACTGCTATTATAGGGCACCATTTTACCTTGCTTAATCATTTTAGACATGTTTTTATTCTTTCTTTTGTCATCTTTGGAAGTGTCGATTTATGCATATTTAAAAAATAAAAGGGCTCTTGTTCTTCACGAAGGTCTCATACTGCTCATTATGGAACATGTGAGAGCCCATACTCCTACCAAATCAATTAAAGGTAAGGAGATGGCCATAAGTGAGGAGTCTTTTTCGACTGGCTCAAAGACTAGTGTTGATGGTGAAGCTGAGTGAAATGAGGAGGAGGGCGGTTCATCATCTCCTATGGTGGACCCCTCTAAAAAGAGAAAGAAGGGGACCTTAAAGAGGAAGTTCATCAAGAAGCTCATCTTGTAGGAGTCGGGCTCCCATGGGTCTACTTTTGATGGTAATGACATGTTGATGGTGTTTTTTGCACAACAAAATATCAGATAGAATATGATATCCTATCTCTCTTGAAAGGTAGATCTCTATCAGAGAAGAGGTAACCCCAAGGTCTCTAATGTCAAGTCTTGACAATGCATAAAGAAATTAGATAATATGTGAAAATGTTGGTAATTACAAGGGGCCTTATAAAAAATATTGGATCTTCAAACTTACCAAATTTTGTAGTATGTTGATACTTAAAATTCCTAAATCTAACCCAGATTCAAAGAAATAGCAAAAGATAAGGGCTCAAAAGAGATCCTAAGATTAAAATTACTCCTAAAATCAATCACAACAATGATGAATGCTGCAAACAGACATATCTCCAACAAAACCAATCTCTACTTGATCAAGGACAAGCTTGCAACTACAAAGAAATGGTGCAATCTTCAAAGGAAATTGAAGATTTTCAGACTGTGAACATTTATCCACATACCCAGTAAATGATGCAATGTCAAGAATTCATAGTTGAACTTAGCACAATATGAGGCCCAAACTAACTTTACACAACAATCTACAATCAACAAATTACTAAAATTATGGACCAGAAATCGATCAACATCATTCACATTTCAACATTGGCATAAAGAACTGAAAACTAATATCTAACACTGAGAATTGAGAAAAAAAAACCATAAAATGTCAAAGGTAAATACAAAGTTTTCCAAATCAACAACTCAATTGCATTACTTCTCCAACATTACATAATAATTTTCAGTCTCCTCCTCTCCTACAACTACTAACTTGCAGAATCTAACTTCTAACTTAGCTAATTCTGGCTTTGTAGCCTCTAATCAGCTATTATGTAACCCCTTACAAGTGAGAAGGCACTGGCCTTTTATAGATTTTACAATTCAGATTCAATGGCCAAGATTAAATCAATCCAATGACACAAATTACTCATCTAGAAACATCCATCAGTTACATTAGGGTTTTGGCATCTAGATACATCATCATCTAATGGGAAAAAAGTAGTTACATCATGGAACAATGAGAAAATAATATTTTACCAGTCTGACATCAATGAGAATTCTGATTGGATGAAGAAATTAGCTTCACATGTCTTCCATAAATTCCTTCCAGTTGTAGGCATTTTGGGCATATATTCATATTTAATTCGGTTCATTTGAACAACTGGACACCGATTCATATGTAAATCAACATTAAAATATTTTCCAGATTTTCCTCTTGGCACAAATTCATGTGCAAGTCCTCTTTTAATTTATTTAATCCAAAAAAACATATATCATCATTAGTAGCTCACATGCTAAAAATCCAATCCAAATTAAATTTAAATAGAATTTTGGCCTTTTAAGAAAACTTTCCATTTTCAGAATTTTTTTAATTCTCAAAATTTTTCTCCATCTCAAGAATTTCAGTTTTGGGAACATTTTAAAATTTCAAGAAAAATTACCATTTTGGAAATTTTCCATTTGGAAAAAATACATTTCAGGAAAAAATTCCATTTTTTTTTAAAATCCATTTTTGGAAAATTTCGGGATTTTGAGGGCCTGAAGGAATTTCGAGGATTTGAGGGCTTGAAGGAATTTCAGGGATTTTCGGAGAACATAGAATTCCATGAAGAGCCAAAATCCCTGAAGTAGTCCTCATTGGGTATCCAAGGCATGGATGGAAATTAGGGAATTCTGCCCAGGGAGGAAAATCCCGAAGTTCCAAGCAACGTCAAAATCCCCTAAACCTCATAACGTTTTTTCTAGAAGGGATTTTTGAAAAGTTCAAAAAGAAACTTGGCCTAATTTTTTGTCCTCTATCCACTGGTGCAAAAATATTTACACATAACATTGAAAATTCACCTCAAAAATCCCCATTTATAAAATCCAAGGCCCCAAAACGTTTCAAAATACCGCACTTATCAAATCAAATCTAGACTTAATCCCAAAATAACCTCCCAAGAAGAGAAAAACTAAAAAATTGACAAAGCCAAGGTGCAAAGATGTAGAATAAAAAGAGGGTTCCTACCTCTGGTGGGGCATGTGTGCAAAAATTGCACAACAAATGGCGACTCATGCTAGGGAAATGTTTCCAGAGCATTTACACAAACTAGAATCAAGAACCCAGAATCTCTGGTTTCGATACTCACATCAAGTCACCCAAGAAACTAAAGTTTCAAAATCAATGGACAAGCTAGCCTTTCTTGTGCTAGAAATCCAAGTGTGTGCAAATGTATAAATTTCCCTCCTTAAGCTATTGCAAGAAACCAAGTTCAGTCATGTTAATCTACATAAAGATTCTAAATTCAAAAGAAACTTGGATAGAGCCTCGCTACCAGTGAGGCGTCCATAGCCCCAACGAGGTTATCGATGTGATTCTCTCGAACATAGCTCTACTATCACTCAGACATCCATAGCCCCAGTAGATATATTCAGATTCCCCTAAAAGGTTGAACTCACTTTCTTTTGATATTCAATATTTTCTTTTTGCTTCTTCATTTCAACCTGTAAGCAATGAAGCTCACACTCAGGGCTGAGAATCATAGTGGCACTGAAGTAGAAATATAAGATTTTTCACTTACCAAGACCTCGCGAAGATCCTACAACAACCTCAAGATTCTTAAGATGTGCGTAAAATGTAAGATTCAAGCACATTTAGGAGCTAATTCAATCCAATGACTTGTCCACTTTAAATATTTAGCACATGTGACACTGAATAGAAGACTTCCACCAGCATATCCTAGAAGGATGATTAGAGTTTGTAATAGGAATACCCAAAACAATCCCAGATAAAATAATTATTGTTGTGCAAATAAGACACTCCCAACAAAAAATAGGGGAAACCAAGCTGGAGAAGCAAACAAAACAATGAAACTAAAACCAAAAGAAAAACAAAAGCCAACCAAAGACAAAGCAAAGCAATCTAAACTAAAGGCATCTATCCTAAAGAAAACAAAAAATCAGACTTAAAGAAAAATAATAGTAGGGCAAGCTGCATTTATTCAAATCAAAATTATGTACAAAGAGACTCAAAATGACTCATGATCAGACAAGGTGAGTTGAGACCCACACCTATTTGGCTTTTCAGTGCATGGACAAGCAGTAAGGTGATAGTAACAGTCCTCAAGAATGAAAATTTATCCTTATGTTCAGCAGAATAAACCTGAACAATGCAACATTCAAACTCAACATTCTCAATAGGAATAATCAGCAACTGAGGAAACTCATTGAAACCATGATAAATCCATATGCATGATGTCTTCCGTAAACCTCCATAATCAAAATGATAAGCTTTAGAATTTTTAGCAAGGAAAGAAACAACCAGGTGTTTTTCTTGTTCAGACAACATTTTGTGCTCATTAACCTCCAATTGTAAAGAGTTTATACCCATGTCGTCAGGAGGTCTCAACTAATGGTGAAGTATCCCTCTTGCACTCGAAATATGCAACAAAAAATTAGTCATCAATGAGCAATTCAGGGTGAAAATTAGATTGAACAAATTCAGAATTAACATCATGGAAATTTTCACTTGTTTGAATATGTTCATGAGGAATTAGTGATGGAATTGCACAAGCTTTTTCATGTACACCAAGTTTCTCAACAAGATGTTCATCAAGAGGCGTCACAGACTAATCCTCAAGCAAATTTTCACCTACAACCATGTGATCAATTATGAATGTAATATTACTGTTTTCAACATCATTTAGGTTTTCCTGTGCTTCAATATGAGCCACATTAGCTATCCCATCATTAATGCATAAAATCTATGAATAATAAGACTCCCTGAATTATTTTGTTTGCACTAGGTCAGGCTTGTAACTGTAACCCTCAAGAATATCAACTTCTTTATCAGCAACATCAACTCCTTCAATTTTCTTCATGGGACATTCATTGACAATTTGCTGAGGCTCCTCAATCAAAAGCTCAACCTCCTCCAGGGCTGCCTCAATGTTTACTTCTATTCCTTTCTTAGATCTAATGCTAGTTGACTCTTCTACTAGGCATTCATCGGTAGCTTGTTGAAATTCTTCTATTGGGGACTCATTTTTCATAGTTTGATGTGCATCCTTTGTATAATCTGACAACCATACTTTCTCTTCCACCTCTTCTGTTGACTCTATCAATGCTTCAACACTATCGAATTTATGAGTAGGTTTCTTAGGCATATAATGTAACATAAGGATTTCATCAACATCCAATCCTTTGAATTTCTTGAATCCTTCCACAACATACTCTCCTATTTACTTTGTAGTCATGGCAGAATAGTTGTCCTTAGAGCTGTCCACAAATTTATCCTTGTTTTTTTCAGTGCTTCTGCCTTTATCAGCATCAGATTGTCCCCCATTTGTGAAATACTGAGTAGGCACGTGATGGAATGCTTGAACCTCCTCAATCGTAAAATCTTCCTCATCTAGTGGACCATTGCCATTCTCCCCATCACTTTCAAAAGATTGAACTATAGATTTTTTGTTGTATGCATACTAAGTTTCAACACTTTTGTCTTGTTCTTCTTCTAGTCCATTCTCTTCACTCCTTGGTGTTGATGGTGAAAATGACACAAACAACGTATAAACAAAATATTTATACTCTATTTCTCCTGAAAAAGAAAGACAACATGTAGTGGCCTAACTTCCAAGGTCCTGGTAGTTGGTTCTCAACTGTTTGGTGTCACTCAATTGGTTCATGCAACTGTAATATTCAAGGGGTCTGTGTTGGTAACAAAAGATTCAAGCCATGACTCATTTTTATCAAACCATTCTTGTAAATAAAAGGGGTTTCAAACAAAAGAAAAAGATAGATCAAAGGGTGAACCAGTAAGTATGAATCAAATTTATCTAATATCCGGACATATACCTTCAACAATGAATTTTTTCTAAAAAATCACAAAACCAAAGCATGGCACAATTTACAGAATAAACTATACCATTGCATGCATCTAAGGTGCTTAATTTAATTCCATTATTCGCATATCACAACTATCTCCACAACTTCAAAAGAACACACACATCCATTCATTGCCAAGGTCATAGATCAATAGACTTTAATAACTTCAATTCAATGATAATCTAACAAGATAATCCTTAAATTTGATTCCTTCAAATGACTTCCATCACTCAAGAAAATTTTATATTTCAACACAATCACTGCATACAGATAGATTATAACTTATCAGCCTTACCACACAAAACAATTTAATTCTAACATCATATTATGAGAAAACTTGTAATTTTTATTAACTGTAAAATATCTAGTAACAATGTATCTTAGAAATCACTACAATACTATATCTCCTAATAGTAGGTAAGCCAATTCTATTCTCAATTAGCCGACCTTTACAATATGATACCCACAGGGTATTTATAGATGTACAAAATTCAAACTCTCCTTTTATTTTAAGCCATCCACCCTTTCAGAAACTAAAAAATCTCTTGGAAACTCAGATCAATTTGATCTTGAGTTCTTACATTAGACATTCAGTTAAACTAGATAATAGAATATAGAAGAGAAAAAGAAGTCATGCGCCCCAAAAACTGTCAGTGCTGTATGCAACATGCAAAGAAGAAGAAAGTCATGCATGCAGGGATTTATGCATGTGAAGCTGGATCTGCAATGAACTCATCATAACTGGTGAAGACTTGTTGTAATGTATCTAATTTTGGCCCATCAATCCAGTTATCTTCAAATTTAATTCAATCCAATTCTGCTGCAACAAACTCCCTCATACCTTTCATCTTTATCAATTCTCTACTAGCAGCTTTTATTTCTTCCTCGACATCCATTAGTCGATCTATTATCAAATCTTCTCCATCATCTTCTTTCTGCACGAGTCCTCTAAATCTCTCATCCCATTTCTCTTTTATCTGGTCCAAAGGCATGCCTTCTTTTGTTAACACATTTACATCCACAATAATAGCAATGACTGCTTCCAGCTCCTCAAACTACTCAGTTAGATTATTAATAGCCTCTTGAACCTTGTTCCTATGCTTACACAAGAAATCTGCTCTAAATTGGAGTATACGAGAGGTTTTCTCCACAAAATCCTTATTTTCCTCCTCAAGTATTGATTGTTCAAGAAGAGTAGTTAAAGGCAATGCACTAACTTTTTCCAATTTCTAACTATACTCTTTATACTCCTCTTCTTGTTTCTTCGATGCTTCAATATATTGCTGCATTTCTCTTATCAACTCTTCAGTGCCTTTTTAGGCTTCAAAACCCTCAACCAAAACTCTACCTACCTCCTGATTCAACTTGTCTACCCATCTGTCCACCATCTTCGCTTTACCTCTTACCTGCACCAAATCATCTACCTCCTTTTTGCTCAACAAAATAGGAGTCTCAATGGTGGTTACCTGTTGTGATGTCGGAGTGGAGACACTTCTCAAAAATGAATGCAATTGATCCAACTGAGCCTTAAGCTCATCCTTCTTTTGTTTATCCTTTATCATTCTTGACTTGGTTGTTGAAGCCACCACATCAATTAAGTTCATCTACTGACTTCTAGTGGGCCTTCCCAAGTTGACATTACTTAACTGATAATCTGTTAACTGCATGGCACATTCAACAACAATCTCTCCTTTGTCCATGAGTCTAGTAGAATGTAGAATTTTGGCCTTCTTTTTAGGCCTCTCTTGATCGATCTCCTTCATCATATCCTCCCAATTAAGAGGCTGTGAAGGTGTTACTGCTCTCTTCTGTAGATCTAGTTTTAACCAAGTGGGAGCACATGGAGCAGTAGTCGTCATAGAGGAAGAGGAAATAATGGTAAAAGGTGGTTGCATATTCACTTGGGGTTGAGAGTCAACCCTTGATTTCTCTCGTTGTTCTTGCACTATATGCATTCGCACAAGCTTTTCAGCCTCTTCCCTATCTTTCTATTCTTTCCTTTTCTTATCTTCCTTCAATCGATCTCTCTCCACTTTTTCTTTTTCCAACCTTTCTTTTTCTAATTTTTCCTTCTCTAGAGCTTCTTTCTCTAGTTTCTCTTTTTCTAAAGCCTCTAGTCTTTCCTTTTCTAATCTTTCCACCTCTAAAGCCTTAAGTTTTTCTGCCTTTGCTTCTTCTTCTTCTTGTTTCTTAACCAGCTCTTCGACCTCCTTTGCATTCCTTAACTTTTTTGCTCCTTCTTTTTGACGAGCTTCCTCTGCAAGTTTTAACATGGCAATCAAGATTTCTTTTTCTCTCCGGTTCCTTGCCTTTTCTTCCTCAAGGTCATGAATCTTTTGTATTAGTTCCAACTTTTCATTCTCTTCTTTAACCTTGAGTTCATGCTCTTGTTTCCTTCTTTATTTCTCTATTTCATCAGGTGTTGCCTTAGCTTCAATTTGTTTGGATGTTAATTGTTGCTGGTGCAGTATAGCATCAACTTGTGCCTTAGCATCAATTTCATTTTGTTTCTCCACTGCAGCCTTTGCATCATATTTTATTTTTGCCTCTTCAAACAACTTCCATTGATCTTCTTGTGTCAAAACCTGTTCAATATCCTCCTCTAGAGGCATGTTTTCTTGCATATCTTTTCCTGACTCAGTTTCATCTGAATTCGTTCCAACCTCATGAATTTCTTTCTCTAAGGCTGCCTTTCCCTTTCCAGCTTCAGCCATACTATGAATAGCTCCCTTTTGAAATTCTTTACTCTTCTTCCTTGTAAGTGGGACTTGTGCGGATGATTCACCTAATGTAGGTGTCAAAACAATTGATCCATTTTGTACATCCTCTTCTTGCATTTCCTCTTCATCATCTATTGCCTCAAGTTTTATCTCTCAGATGTCTCGGGGAAAGAACTCCAATGGCTCTTTGGGAGGTGTCTTCCTTTTAATCCTCTTGTATCCCTTACCCTTTTTAGGGGCTAGCCCCTGAGGATTCTGGGTTCTTAGAACTAACCATTGCACACACCTATCCAATACTATCCTTCCAATCTGCTTAATATCAATGGTTTCCTCAGCATCCAAGTCAATTGGATCCAGGTTCTTGGTACCAATGTTCAAAGTTTCATAGGATGGATCCAATACAATTCCATCATCCACCGATGTGTCAGGAATATTATCTTTAACACCAAGCTCTGACATGAGTGAGACAGACAATCTTTCATAATTCTTCTTTTGTAGATCATACTCATCTTGTCGGTTAGTCCAAAAGTCTTCTAACAAATTGAAATGTTTGACAAACACCGAAGGCAACAAGGCATGCATCTTACCCTTTGGATCAAAATACTTACGAGTTGTGTATAAACCTAACTTTAATTGTATCAACTCATTACAAACCACCTTTTCTCCTACCAAGTGCTGACAACTATACTCACCCAACTTCATGGGGAACTTGTGACATCCTATCTTATGCTTTATTCCAAACCGAGCATTAACTCCAAGAGCCTGATATACAAACTTCATTAGCACTATCCTATTATTGCAGCACCTTGGAAGCAGATGTGGATGGCCATCAAAACCAGCTAACTTAAAATATGTGAATTTGGGGTATTGAATGTACCAACATCCCCATTAAACAATGAATGCCATGGATTCTTGACTCAACCAATACCCTGCATCCTTATTCAATTGGTTGATGACCACATATATAAATGCATCATTGAATCTTCTGAAATGAGTCTCAGCAACCTGAAGAGACAACTGATCATAATGCTCCCACACTTTGTTATGTCCATCGAAGGCTCCCATTATGCCCACACTGTTCAATCTTGGGAAAATACCCAATCTTGCTGCTGCATATACAATGTAAGAAGTCATAAAGAAGCACTTGGTTTCTCTGATCCTTGTTAGATGATCATGTATGGCATTAGAGACAATCATTGACCAATCAAACTATTGTTCACCATTGAAGATGGTCTGAATAAAAGGAAACATCCACTCCTTGAAGTGAAATGCATCCCTCTTCCCAAATACCCTAGACAACATCAAGATTAAGTCTCACAATTCTTTGCGAAATTATGCTCTCTTTGGTTGATCATGAAGTTTGAGCAGAGAATTCTTCTCGGTTATCAACCATTTCTTATTCAAATGAGTTTTATTGGATGCTTTATACTTACTATACTTCTCTAGGGCCTCTGCCTCAGTTAGCTGCACCAAGTTCTTTGGATCCGAAACACTAAATATATTTTGAAACATCTGAGGAGTAAGATCAATGATCACATTATTTTGTGAATCCATGCATAGTCTTGTAGCAGGATTGTAAGCACTGGCTGCTGTCAAGATCAACTCCGGGCACTGGACTGACAAAGGAAATACAGTGATAGGGGCCAAGCCGGAATCAACAGTTCTTTGTGTCCTTCCTATTATATTTTCCCGTTCTGCAAAGGTTTCTTCATATAGCTCTTCAAAATTGTATTGACCCAAATTGGTATCAGTGATATCTGACCAATCTGATTCTACTTTGCTCATTTTCACAATAGGACTCCTGTGATTATACCTCAAGGTAAAAGGCAATTGTTCTGGCTTCAACTTCTTTGGTTTAGGTGTTGCCTTTGATGTTCCTGTAGGCTGGTTCCTTCGAGTAGCTTCCCCTAATGTTCCTGACATCCTTCAACTTTCTTGGAAGAAAAACCTCTAATTAGATCTTTAAATATCATCACAAAACATGCTTTAAAAACCATACCTTTCATATATGCACCGGAGGTGGAACCAGGCAGAAACACAGTCTAAAACAATCTCTTTTAAACAACACTGTTGGGATTAGAGTCAAAACCGATATAGATATTTCACTAACAATGAACGAGCTAGGAGTCGAAACTGGGAAGGTGATCAGAACCGAGATCAAAATGAAAAACGAATTTGGTTTTTCTTCAGATTTTTATATATTCATATTCTATTTCCATTCCGCCTCTAGTTCCATCCAGGTTATCGTTATTTCGAAAGAAGACTTCTCATTATACACGGAGCTAGAGATAGGATGGAAATAGAATCGATACCTTTCGCAAAATAGAAATTTCAAGTTCAAGATCGATTCTGATCCCGTCTCCGCCTAGGTTGACCATGACGTCATCAAAGATTTTATCGATTTAACACACAACTTCATGATTAAAACCAAGGTCATATTAAATGAAAAGAGGCTTTAATAAGACTATACTCATATGACCCTTGGGAACGACTGTATTTTAGGGCATCATATTTTAATCATTTAAATGTGATCACAAAAACACACAAAACCCTAATCTAACAAACACGATAAAACTAGGGCACAGATTTTAACCCTTGCCATTTTACCAGATTGAAGGCGTGACAACACCCTAAGTAAAAATGAGATTCAACTAACCCTAACTTACTATAAAAACATGAATTTAATCTACCTCACTACAAATCCCATTTAAATTTAATCCTACTGCAAATTAAAACAGCGCGACGCGATCACGACTAAAACGTGAAAGCGACTGTGCCTAATAACACAAAGAACCAAAAACAAAAACAAAAGAAATGAAGAAAATAACCAAACAAACAAAATAAAGCAAGAATCTACTCAAAAAACATACCAAGAATCACGAATCATTTAAAACAAAATGTTTCAAAGCACAAGCAACATAAAAAAAAAACGCAAAAGTAAATAAATGAAGAACAACAACGATAAGAAACCCTATCTCGAACAGGAACCCAGCTAACCTTCTAAACTTATTCGCAAGCAATAATCTTCTCCTCCTTCAATCGATTCACTCAGATGAACTCTGTCGCTGCTCTTTCTTTGCCTTTAATCTCTTAACAATGATAATAATGATTTGTTCAATCCTTAATGAAGGTAAAAAAAGAGGATTTCTACCTACACAAGCAGTTGTCATTAATGCATTGAATGCAGTTTAAAGCGGAGTCAGAACTGAAAGAGAACCAACACTTCACTACAGTGTGACTTCAGTCAAAAAGTCAATGATCCAAAAGCGGAGGGGGCAGAATTGAAATGGAAACAAATTTAGAAACTTAAGAAATTTCCTAACTTAATTCCCGTCCCAGTTCTGGTTCCACCGATAAAGTGCAAAATAAAACCACACATAGAAAGAAAAACAAAAGATCGACATAACAAAACTAAACACGAAGACCTAGACTAAAACCGAAAGTTGAAATAGTGGAGGCAGAGGCGGAATCGATTATGATCTTACAATTTTCCATAAAAGAAAACTAACTTAACACCCACTCTGGCTCCGACTCTGACAAAGACAAACAAAAAGGGTAAAAAAGAAAGACCGTCGGGATGGGAACCAAAACAAGTTTCAAATGAACTTTCAGAACCCGATTCAGTTTTGGTTTTGCTTCCAACAGAGAAATTTAAAAAAAAAAAACACAAAGTGTTTAGCAAAACAAGACTCCAAATTTTGTTTGAAAAACAACTAAGGATAAAGAACAACAAGGGGGACCCCTTTTGACCAAGGAAAAAGATGGGGTGGTTATGCAAGGCATAAAAAATGGCGACTCGGCTGGGAAAATGGTTTACCCATTTTCAAGATACCCAAAGAAAATTTCAGTCACCCAAAAAAAACTTCTTGGTTTATAAACACTTCAACTTAAATAAGATCAGTTATACATAAGATAAATTTGAGCTGGAATTTCAGACGTATGTGCTCATGAGTTATTTATGAATCTGAGTGTGTGCTTATATTGTGCATCATTCTTCATAGATACTTTCTCTATTCTTTGAACCACCATACCTAAATTTCAAGCTACATGAGTTGAATCTTTTAACTATTGTGCAATAAAATCTTGGGTATTGCTCTGCTGCCAGACAGGCATCCATAGCCCTGATGGAGATGCCTCTACTTCTCACAAAGCATTGCTCTATTGCCAACCAGGCGTCCATAGCCCCGATAGAGATACTTGATTACCCACTTAATATTGAGCTTTCCTTTTCTTTCTTTCTTTTCATTCTCTTTTTTTTTTACTTCACTTGTGGAAATTCTTTTATGCATCTTTCCCAATACTCATATTCAATGAATCTAAAATGTGGGTTGAGAACTACAATGGATTTTATGATAGTCTTGGAATCAGATTTTTCACTTTAATCAAAGGTAGAGTCATTCTAAAATAGATAGGCACCTACCAATGTAGATGTTTCATCTAATTTGGTGACAAATTTTTGATGACAATTCATGAGATATTCACAATGTATCTTCTTATCTTTAAATAATTTCTCAAACCCAAACTAGAATGATCATAAGAAATAAGTTTCAAAACGACATCCTTTTTAATGATGATGATGAAAATACCTAAACCAAATTCTCTCCTAGTACCAATAGTATACTTTTAATAACAACCCCCTAAGTGTTGAGATGGACAAAAAAGAAAATCCCCAACGAAACAAAACACAACAAAACAAACAAAAACAAAATAAAGAAAACAAAGAAAACAAAAACAAAACAACAACAATAAGAAAACCTAACTAAAACAAAGACTTAATTACATATGATACAGTATAGTACATCTTTTTCAAAAACATCAGACCTTCTATGCACCAAAATAGTGCTTGAAAAACTGACCATTAACTGGTAATGGAATAGGCTCTCCTGTTAAGGTACTCAAACAAAAAGCATTCTCGCCTAATATTTCAGCCACTTGATAAGGACCTAACCAAAGTCTAAAAAACTTCTGGTGATCTCCTTTCTTTTATCTAGCCTTATCCCATAATAACAAAAGATCTAATATTCTAAAGGCTTTTATCTTGGCTCTTTTGTCAAACTAGCGTTTGACAACAGCCTGATGTTTAGAGAATTGTTGCAAAGCAGCATCTCTTTGTTCTTCCATGTTTAATAAATTAAGTAGTATAACCTCAATCCTATCATCCTTGTTGTAAAACTCCTGCATAAACTTTAGAACATGTATTTGCAAATGAATGGGGAAGATTGGATCTTGGCCATAGACTAACTTAAAAGGTGAATTCCCTAGGACTGCTTTGATTCTGGTTCTATCTACCCATAAGGAAAATCTCAACTAGGTGTGCCAGTCCCTAGGGTTACTTTCTAACAACTTTCTTATAACTTCTAACAAGTTCTTATTTGTGGACTCAGCCACTCCATTCCCTTGAGGGTAATAATTGGAAGAATATTTTAACACAATCTTATGTTCATAGGCCCATGAAATGAACTCAGCAGGGCCATTATCACATACCAGAGCAAATGGAACTCCAAACCTAGTTGTGATGTTCTCACTTAGAAACTTGATGACCACCTCTGTGATACTATTCTTGCAGTCAAGATGAATTTATGCCCTGCAGAAGAATTTGGATTAATTACACCTACAAAATCAAGTGCCCATTGAGCAAACGGCCTTACCTCATATACTGGTTGTAGGGGCATTGCAAGATTTCTTTCTCTAGGTGCAGAGGTTTGACAAACATGACAAGTCCTGCAGTGTTGATATGCATCTCTAAACACATAAGGCCAATAATAGCCTGATCTTAAAATATGATGGGCCAAAGCATCAGCAGATCCATGTCTTGTTCCATAGCTTCCATGAAATTCATTTATGGCATGCTTAGCTTCTTACTGATCCAAAAAACGTAGATAAATTCCTTGAAAAATCTTCCTATAGACTGATCCCCCTTTGAGCATTTAATGGGAACTCTTCATCCTCAATGCTCTCCTTTGAGTAGCATTCATTCCTTCTCGACATTTTCTATTGAGGAGGAAGAAAACTAAATCTGTATACCAGGGATCCTTTGTGAATGATTTGACAGTGTACTATTGACAAGTTATACTTTTGTCTACTTTGGCCATTGCCTTTGACAAACCTTGGCCTCAAACAAGTTTCATTGGGTGAATCTCCAGGTCAAATTCTTGTAAGATGGCCATCCATTTTCCTCTTTGTTCCCCTAATTCACTTTGAATTAGAAGAGATTTCACAACTGGATCTGGGACTATGGCCATAACTTGGCTTTGAATTATATAATTCCTGAACTTCTTCACTGCTCGTACCAATGCAAAGGCTTTTTTTTCTAATGATGAATATCTTACTTCTGCATTCTTAAATGGAGAGCTCATGAAAGTGATAGGTCTCTTCTCGTTCTATTCTCTTCTCTGTGTTAACACTGCTACACATGAATGTTCAGAAGCAAAAGAATAAATGTAGAAGGGTTTTAGATAATCTAGGCTTGTCAAAATAGGTGCCTCAGATATAGATTGTTTAATCTGTATGAAAGTAGACTTAGCCTCTTCACTCCACTCAATCTTTGCATCATTTTTCATCATTTCATTGAGGGGTTTGACAATCTCTGCAAACCTGGTTATAAATTTCCTAACAAAATTGATCCTCACAAAGAAAGACCTCATTTCCTTCTTACTTCCTGGATTTGTCAATTTCAAGATGGCCTCCACTCTGCCAAGATCTATGGAAATCCCCTCCTCTGATATAATGTGATTCAAGAGCTTTCCTTCAAAAACTCCAAAAACACATTTCTTTGGGTTAAGAGAGACACCATAACTTATACATTTCTTAAGCACCTTTTCCAAATCAGCGACATGATCTTCTCTATTCTTAGAGAAGATGGTCAAATCATCAACATAGATGATTATACATTTCCCTATCAGATCTTTAAAATCTACATCCATCGCCCTTTGAAAAGTAGCACCAGCATTGATGAGACCAAAAGACATTCTTCTATAGGCAAATGTGCCCCATTTTGTAGTGAAAACAGTCTTCATCCTATCCTCATGACTTACAAGGACCTGATTGTATTTGGAATACCCATCCAAGAAAGACATCATCTGAGATCCATTAACCTTTTGCAATACTTCATCAAGGGAAGGTAATGGATAGTTATCCTTCTCAGAGGCCTTGTTTAAATTCCTGAAATCCACACATAACCTGATTTTACCATTCTTCTTCCTTACAGGAACTAGATTAGCCACCCAAGTAGAGTGCTAACTGGAAAGATTATTCTTGCAGCCAAAAGTTTCTACACTTCTTTCTGAATTAAAGGCTCAATTAATGCATTTACTGGGTGTTGCTTTTGGCGAAATGGCTTAGCTTCTAGCTTGAGAGGAATTGTATGTGTGATCATAGATGTATCAAAAGTTTTCAAATCATCATAGCTCCAGGCAATAGCTTCAATATTCTATTTCAAGACTTTGATCATTTTGTCCTTAATTTTCCAAGGACAAGTCTTCCCTATAAGAACGTTCCTTTCTGGGCCTGAGTGAGTCAAATTAACAGATTCATACTTACTTCCCTCACTCTTTGTAGGCACTCTTTGATAAGCTTGTGGATCTGAATCAAATATTCTTTCTAATGCTATCATCCCTTTTGGAATGTTATTGCTCTTTAAATCCAATATCCCTTCCGGACTATTATTTTACGGATCCCAATCTCCCTGATCTCTGTCAGAATCATCAATTATCTATCCTTGAAATACATCAGAACTCTCCAAAAAGGCTAAAATGTGTTGATCATCATTAAATACCTGAAAGTGTTTAACATTATCAGGAACAGCTGGTACTGAAATTAACTCAATTGAAAACCTCTTAAGATTTGAGTCTTGCATATGCTCTAATGTACTAGTAGCAACAACAAGAGCATTTACAATTTGATTAACTTCCCTTGGGATGAGAGTAATCCCAAAGGCATCAAAATATTCAATTAAATTCCAAATCCTATTTCTATATGCAACCAATCTTTTGTTATGGCATGTGTATTGGCTACGTACCTATTTCACAATCACCTCAGAATCTTCCATCACTGTAAGAGTAGTTACCTTCTTCTTATGAGCAAACATAAGCCCATGAGAAAGTGCTTCATATTCAGCCACATTGTTAGTGCAACCAAACTGCAATCTATAAGAAGCAAAGTAAGTCTTCCCTTTCAGATTAGTTAGCTCAATCCTTGCCCCACTTCCTGCTTTAGATTTGGAACCATCAAATTTGAGAGTCCATAACTGGTCTTTGGTTGGAAGTTCTTTCTTCTTAGGAATAACGGGGGATAACTTACTTGAGACGTGTGGTGGCTCAGACTTTAGCTGTTTGCCATAATGTAACTCGGAACAAAGTTGAGTTGAGAATTTTCCCATGTTTTAAGCCTACCCAGGAATTACTTCCTAAACACCTTCGTGGGTCAAATTACCATCTAATTCATCTTTCAACAACACCTTTGGCATTGGTAAAGCATCTGGAGCAAGTGCATTGAAAAGGCATTGTGTTACCTTAATCTCTTCTTGACTTTCAGAACATAAAACCGGAGTCTGCTCTACTGATGAGGAATTTTCCTTCTGAGAAAGGTCAACCCGAGTAAGAATGGTAGCATCCTTAACTTTGAAAGAGAACTCATTGGTGGGAGTCTCACATTCCTCCTGGCATTTTTGTTGTAGCTGATCTATATGACCTAGAATATCTAGGCATGACTGACATGTTAACTCTGAATGATTATGATAGTGAATCCTACACCAATTAGGAAGCAACAAACTACTCAAATCAGTTTATGCTCCTAAAACCAGCCTATCTTGTTGTAATTTCCTTATTAGAACCTGTTGGTTGACGTGAATCATTAGGTCACTATGATCTAAGGGTAATGTATCATTAGGACTAACTACAGAGAAAGTAAGAACTTCCTCTTGTTTGCAAACACCTATCTCAGTCTCAAAGAATGCTACTTCATTTGAAGCATCATATTCTGTGATCATGTGTTTGAGCCTAGGTTCACTTTCAATTCTTATCTGGGTTGCAACTCCTTTCCATGGTAACCACATGTGAGAGAAATCCAAGGATAGATATCCCCCTATGCTTTTCATTAGCTCTTGACTTAGGAGCATACCATAAGTTTCTGGGATATCAACTACTTGGATATCTATATAGGTTTGGATCCTTGGATCTGATCCAACCTGCACATGCATGTTCTTCAACTCACCTACCACATTGACTTCGGTTTTATCCAACTGAATCACCTTTTTATTGGTTGGGATAGGACTCAATACTAACTTACAAATCGAAAAAGGCATGACATTCCTTGATGCTCCAGAATCTAATAAATAATTGTGCAAATTCTTTCCAAAGATTCTTAAACTTAATAGAAAGGGTGGGGTACTGGTCTTACCTTTATACATAGCTGCATTTGTTTCCTTTGCTAGAGTCACCTTACCTTTCCCTTTAAAGTGATCTGCCTCTTCCAAAGCTTTTAATACCACCTCTTGTTGAGCTGGGCACCACTTCATAATGTCAAAGAAAGACAACGATGTCTTATGCCTTTGTAATTCTACAACAAAATCAAACTCTGAATCATTTCTAACTTGATATTTAGGAAAAGAAGGCTGATTACCTCTATTCTGCGAATCAAAAGGTCCCTTTGGTGGATGTGGATTGTTATTTGCATTCTGATTTGGTGGAACCATGTTGTTCAGGGGTGCAAATGTAGTGAATGGCCCCTTATTCTGATTCCTTAGAAAGTGACCACCCTTAGATTGGAAAACTTGAGCATCATAGGTATCTTCCTCTGGCTCATTATCTCCTTGCATAGGGAATTGATATTTTTCTTCAATGGTCTCATAAGTCATGGCAATGCTGACTGGCCCATTATCCTGATTGGAATTTTCTGTTGGAGGATGGGCATCGGCCTGTGCAATTTTTACAATTTTCTCCATTTTTGGGCAATTGACCTTGGAATGTGTTGTTGTATCATTGAGCCTACACCAATTGGTCATAAAATTCAAATCAACATTAGCAGTATGTGGTCTTTCCTCACCTATTTGATAGTTATGAGGAACTCCTCCATTGTTAGGTCCAGTATTCCACTACCTATTATTGTTGTTGTTGTTGAACCTTTGATTATATCCTCTATTCCGATTTTGATAATTTTGGTTTGAGGAGTTCTGATTCTGGAAGTTCTTATTGGTGTTCTGATTTTGGTTCTGATTAGAGTAATTGCCCTGATAGTTATAACCTCCCTGATTGTTGTAATTCTGGTTTTGATTATGGGAAGGGTTTTGCCTGAGTTGTGCCATGTCATTTGACATTTGAGAGAGAGTCTTCTTGAGAGTCTCTAACTTAGTTGTGAGTTGAACAGTTTGTTCATTCTACACATTTTGGACTATGGCTGGGGAATGGACATGGGTTGATCCTCCCCCTTGTTGTGGTTGATTTTGAGGTTGCTGTTGTTGAGGTTGATGGGAGGAATCTTGTGTGCCATTTCCAAAGAAGGGCACAGTGGGTGGAGCTTGCAACTCAGATGCAGGTCCATATTGGGAATAAGACATCCCTCAGACAGTGTTGTATAATGGTGGATTAGGCATCTGATAATTCATGGGAGGAAGAGCTACTCCTAAACCTCTAGATTACAGACTTATCTGTTGTTGCAATTTGATAGCCAGATGATAAATCTTAGACAGTGAGTCAATCTCAGCAGGTTGATAAGTTCTTTGCAAGCACAGGTCGATAAAAGGATCAACAACTTTCAAATATGCTTGTATGGCCATACCCTCTGGTACCAAGTAAGGCTCTTGTAGCCTACGATACATCCTTCAGAACCTAGTATTAAACAAGGGCAATGGTTCATGATGTTCCTTCCTTATCATGGAAAACTGGTGATATAATATTGCAGGATCCACATAAACCCTGAATTGATTAATAAAAGTATTTTCTAAATCTGTCCAACCCAGAATAGATCCCTGGGGTAGATTTAGATACCAATTATATGCCATATCTCCTAAACAATAAGAAAACAATCTACATACCACATCTTGATGAGCAACTTGAGCTCGTGTGCAAGCATCTTTGAATGCTTGTATATGTTCCTAAGCACTTCTCGATTCTCCATGTAGTATTTTGGATAGAACCTCTCTGGTTCTTTGGTAAATCATGAAATCCCCCAGGAATAGTCCTTAACGGGGAGGGATTATTCACAAAGAAAGCCATCGGTGGGATTGGTTGGGCAGGTGGTGACATAGGTTGAACTGGTGGTGGTGTAGGTGAATCTGGAGGAAATCCAGGTGGAGCAAGTGGTGGTGATAGTGTAGGTATCAAAACCCTATGAGCATGAGGTCTTGGTCTAACCGGAGTTTGCAATTCTTGTAAAGGTTCTTGATCAGCAGAAGATTTGAGAATCCTTCCATATTTGTCTAGTGAGAACGACCATATGCGAGCCAACTTGTTCTTTCCGGCCCTCCTTCTAGTGCCAACTTCTGTTGATGGTGAAAATTACACAAACAACGTATAAACATAATATTTCTACTCTATTTCTCCTGAAAAAGAAAGACAACATGTAGTGGCCTAACTTCCAAGGTTCTGATAGTTGGTTCTCAACTGTTTGGTGTCACTCAATCGGTTCATGCAACTATAATATTCAAGGGGCCTGTGCTGGTAAAAAAAGATTCAAGCCATGACTCATTTTTATCAAACCATTCTTGTAAATAAAAGGGGTTTCAAACAAAAGAAAAATATAGATCAAAGGGTGAACCAATAAGTATGAATCAAATTTATCTAATATCTGGACATATACCTTCAACAATGAATGTTTTCTAACAGATCACAAAACCAAAGCAGGACACAATTTATAGAATAAACTGTACCATTGCATGCATCTAAGGTGCTTAATTCAATTCCACTATTCGCATATCACAACTATCTTCACAACTTCAAAAGAACACACACATCCATTCATTGCCAAGGTCATAGATCAACAGACTTTAATAACTTCAATTCAATGATAATCTAACAAGATAATCCTTAAATCTGATTCCTTCAAATGACTTCCATCACTCAAGAAACTTTTATGTTTCAGCACAATCACTGCATACAGATAGATTATAACTTATCAGCCTTACCACACAAAACAATTTAATTCTAACATCATATTATGAGAAAAACTGTAATTTTTATTACCTGTAAAGTATCTAGTAACAATGTATCTCAACAATCACTACAAAATTCTATCTCCTAATAGTAGGTAAGCCAATTCTATTCTTAATTAGCCAACCTTTACAATATGATACCCACAGGGTATTTATAGATGTACAAAATTCAAACTCTCTTTCTATTTTAAGCCATCCACCCTTTCAAGAACTAAAAATTCTCTTGGAAACTCAAATCAATTTTATCTTGAGTTCTTACATTAGACATTCAGTTAAACTAGATAATAGAAAATAGAAGAGAAAAAGAAGTCATGCGCCCCAAAAACTGTCAGTGCTATATGCAACATGCAAAGAAGAAGAAAGTCATGCATGCAGGGATTTATGCATGTGAAGCTTGATCTGCAATGAACTCATCATAACTGGTGAAGACTTGTTGTAATGTATCTAATTCTGGCCCATCAATCTAGTTATCTTAAAATTTAATTCGATCCAATTCTGCTGCAACAAACTCCCTCATACCTTTCATCTTTATCAATTCTCTACTAGCAGCTTTTATTTCTTCCTTGACATCCATTAGTCGATCTATTTTCAAATCTTCTCCATCATCTTCTTTTTGCACGATTCCTCTAAATCTCTCATCCCATTTCTCTTTTATCTGGTCCAAAGGCATGCCTTCTTTTATTAACACATTTACATCCACAATAATAGCAATGACTACTTCCAGCTCCTCAAACTACTCAGTCAGATTATTAATAGCCTCTTGAACCTCGTTCCTATGCTTACACAAGAAATCTGCTCTAAATTGGAGTATACGAGAGGTTTTCTCCACAAAATCCTTATTTTCCTCCTCAAGTATTGATTGTTCAAGAAGAGTAGTTAAAGGCAATGCACTAACTTTTTCCAATTTCTAACTATACTCTTTATACTCCTCTTCTTGTTTCTTCGACGCTTCAATATATTGCTGCATTTCTCTTATCAACTCTTCAGTGCCTTTTTAGGCTTCAAAACCCTCAACCAAAACTCTACCTACCTCCTGATTCAACTTGTCTACCCATCTGTCCACCATCTTCACTTTACCTCTTACCTGCACCAAATCATCTACCTCCTTTTTGCTCAACAAAATAGGAGTCTCAATGGTGGTTACCTGTTGTGATGTCGGAGTGGAGACACTTCTCAAAAATGAATGCAATTGATCCAACTGAGCCTTAAGCTCATCCTTCTTTTGTTTATCCTTTATCATTCTTGACTTGGTTGTTGAAGCCACCACATCAATTAAGTTCATCTACTGACTTCTAGTGGGCCTTCCCAAGTTGACATTACTTAACTGATAATCTGTTAACTGCATGGCACATTCAACAACAATCTCTCCTTTGTCCATGAGTCTAGTAGAATGTAGAATTTTGGCCTTCTTTTTAGGCCTCTCTTGATCGATCTCCTTCATCATATCCTCCCAATTAAGAGGCTGTGAAGGTGTTACTGCTCTCTTCTGTAGATCTAGTTTTAACCAAGTGGGAGCACATGGAGCAGTAGTCGTCATAGAGGAAGAGGAAATAATGGTAGAAGGTGGCTCCATATTCACTTGGGGTTGAGAGTCAACCCTTGATTTCTTTGGTTGTTCTTGCACTATATGCATCTGCACAAGCTTTTCAGCCTCTTCCCTATCTTTCTGTTCTTGCCTTTTCTTATCTTCCTCTTCTTTCCTCAACCTCTCTTCCTCCAACCGATCTATCTCCACTTTTTCTTTTTCCAACCTTTTTGTTTCTAATTTTTCCTTCTCTAGAGCTTCTTTCTCTAGTTTCTTTTTTTCTAAAGCCTCTAGTCTTTCCTTTTCTAATCTTTCCACTTCTAAAGCCTTAATTTTTTCTGCCTTTGCTTCTTCTTCTTCTTGTTTCTTAACCAGCTCTTCGGCCTCCTTTTCCTTCCTTAACTTTTCTTCTCCTTCTTCTTTTTGGCAAGCTTCCTCTGCAAGTTTTAACTTGGAAATCAAGATTTCTTTTTCTCTCCGGTTCCTTTCCTTCTCTTCCTCAAGGTCATGGATCTTTTGTATTAGTTCCAACTTGTCATTCTCTTCTTGAAAATTGAGTTCATGCTCTTGTTTCCTTCTTTGTTTCTCTAATTCATCGACTGTTGCCTTAGCTTCAATTTGTTTGGCTGTTAATTGTTGCTGGTGCAATATAGCATCAGCTTGTGCCTTAGCATCAATTTCCTTTTGTTGCTCTGCTACATCCTTTGCATCCGAATTTATTTTTGCCTCTTCAAACAACTTCCATTGATTTTCTTGTGTCAAAACCTGTTCAATATCCTCCTCTAGAGGCATGTTTTCTTGCATATATTTTCCTGACTCAGTTTCATTTGAATCCGTTCCAACCTCATGAATTTCTTTCTCTAAGGCTGCTTTTCCCTTTCCAGCTTCAACCATACTGTGAAGAGCTCCCTTTTGAACTTCTTTACTCCTCTTCCTTGTAAGTGGGACTTGTGCAGATGATTCACCTAATGTAGGTGTCGAAACAGTCGATCCCTTTTGTACATCCTCTTCTTGCATTTCCTCTTCATCATCTATCGCCTCAAGTTATATCTCTTCGATTTTTGGGGGAAAGAACTCCAATGGCTCTTTGGGAGGTGTCTTCCAAACCAAGCATTAACTCCAAGAGCCTGATATACAAACTTCATTAGCACTATCCTATTATTGCAGCACCTTGGAAGCAGATGTGGATGGCCATCAAAACTAGCTAACTTGAAATGTGTGAATTTGGGGTATTGAATATACCAACACCCCCATTAAACAATGAATGCCATGGATTCTTGACTCAACCGATACCCTACATCCTTATTCAATTGGTTGATGACCACATATATAAATGCATCATTGAATCTTCTAAAATGAGTCTCAGCAACCTGAAGAGACAACTGATCATAATGCTCCCACACTTTGTTATGTCCATCGAAGGCTCCCATTATGCCCACTCTGTTCAATCTTGGGAAAATACCCAATCTTGCTGCTACATATATAATGTAAGAAGTCATAAAGAAGCACTTGGTTTCTCTGATCCTTGTTAGCTGATCATGTATGGCATCAGAGACAATCATTGACCAATCAAACTATTGTTCACTATTCAAGATGGTCTAAATAAATGGAAACATCCACTCCTTGAAGTGAAATGCATCCCTCTTCCAAAAAATCTTAGACAACATCAAGATTAAGTCTGACAATTCTTTGCAAAATTATGCTCTCTTTGGTTGATCATGAAGTTTGAGCAGAGACTTCTTCTTTGTTATCAACCATTTCTTATTCAAATGAGTTTTATTGGATGCTTTATACTTGCTATACTTCTCTAGGGCCTCTGCCTCAGTTAGCTGAACCAAGTTCTTGGGATTCAGAACACTAAATATATTTTGAAACATCTGAGGAGTAAGATCAATGATCACATTATTTTGTGAATCCATGCATAGTCTTGTAGCAGGATTGTAAGCACTGGCTACTATCAAGATCAACTCCGGGCACTGGACTGACAAAGGAAATACAGTGATATGGGCCAAGCCAGAATCAACAATTCTTTGTGTCCTTCCTGTTATATTTTCCCGTTCCATAAAGGTTTCTTCATATAGCTCTTCAAAATTGTATTGACCCAAATTGGTATCAGTGATATCTGACCAATGTGATTCTACTTTGCTCATTTTCACAACAGGACTCCTGTGATTATACCCTCAAGGTATAAGGCAATTGTTCTGGCTTCAACTTCTTTGGTTTAGGTGCTGCCTTTGATGTTCTTGCAGGCTGGTTCCTTCGAGCAGCTTCCCCTGATGTTCCTGACATCCTTCAACTTTCCTGCAAGCAAAACCTCTAATTAGATCTTTAAATATCATCACAAACATGCTTTAAAAACCATACCTTTCATATATACACTGGAGGCGGAACCAGGCAGAAACATAGTCTAAAACAGTCTCTTTTAAACAACACTACTGGGAACGGAGTCAAAAATGATATAGATATTTCACTATTAATGAACGGGCTTAGAGTCAAAACTGGGAAGGTGATCAGAACCGGGATCGGAATGAAAAACGGATTTGGTTTTTCTTCAGATTTTTATATATTCATATTCTATTTCCATTTTGCCTTTGGTTCCTTCCAGGTTATCATTATTTTGAAAGAAGACTTCTCATTATACGCGGAGCCGGAGATGGGATGGAAATAGAAACAGTACCTTTTTCAAAACAAAATTTTCAAGTTCAAGATCGATTCTGATCTCGTCCCCGCCTAGGTTGACCATGATGTCATCAAAGATTTTATCGATTTAACACACAACTTCATGATTAAAACCAAGGTCATATTAAATGAAAAGAGGCTTTAATAAGACTATACTCATATGACCCTGGGGAATGACTATATTTTAGGGCATCATATTTTAATCATTTAAATGTGATCACAAAAACACATGAAACCCTAATCTATCAAACACGATAAAACTAGGGCATGGATTTTAACCCCTACCATTTTACCAGATTGAAGGTGTGACAACACCCTAAGTAGAAACGAGATTCAACTAACCCTAACTTACAATAAAAAAAAATTTAATCTACCTCACTATAAATCCCATTTAAATTTAATCATACTGCAAATTAAAACAACACGATGCGATCACGACTAAAACGTGAAAGTGACCGTGCCCAAAAACACAAAGAACCAAAAACAAAAACAAAAGAAATGAAGAAAATAACCAAACAAACAAAATAAAGCAAGAATCTACTGAACAAACATACCAAGAATCATAAATCATTTAAAATGAAATGTTTCAAAGCATGAGCAACATAAAAAAAAAATGCAACAGTAAATAAATGAAGAACAACAATGATAAGAAACCCTACCTTGAATGGGAACCCAGCTAACCTTCTGAATTGATTCGCAAGCAATAATCTTCTCCTCCTTCAATCGATTCGCCCAGATGAACTCCACCGCTGCTCTTTCTTTCTCTTTAATCTCTTAACAATGATAACAATGATTTGTTCAATCCTTAATGAAGGTAAAAAAAAGAAGATTTCTACCTACGCGAGCAGCTGTCATTAATGCATTGAATTCAGTTTAAAGCAGAGTCGGAACTGAAAGAGAACCAACACTTCACTATAGTGCAACTTTAGTCAAAAAGTCAAAGATCCAAAAGCAGCGGGGGAAAAATCAAAATGGAAACTAATTTAGAAACTTAAGAAATTTCCTAACTTAATTCTGGTCCCGGTTTCAGTTCCACCAATAAAGCACGAAACAAAACCACACACAAAAAGCAAAACAAAAGATTGACATAACAAAACTAAACACAAGGACCTAGACTAAAACCAAAAGTTGAAATAGCGGAGGCGGGGGCGGAATCGATTATGATCTTACAATTTTCCATAAAAGAAAACTAATTTAACACCCACTTCGGCTCCGACTCTAACAAAGACAAACAAAAAGGGTTAAAAAGAAAGACCGTCGGGATGGGAACCAAAAAAAGTTTCAAAAGAACTTTTAGAACCCGATTCAGTTCTGGTTCTGCTTCCGACAAAGAAATTTAAAAAAAAAACACAAAGTGTTTAGAAAAACAAGACTCCAAACTTTGTTTGAAAAACAACTAAGGATAAAGAACAACAAGGGGGACCCCTTTTGACCAAGGCAAAAGATGGGGTGGTTATGCAAGGCATAACACTTGTAAATGGGGCATGATCCACCACCAAGACCGATATTTCATAAGGATTAGATGGTACTATCTCTTGTCCACTCAAATTGCTGTTGGTATGTTGGACTTCCTATTGGAAAATAGACACAACAGTCTGAAATTCTTGACAATCCAATTTAGAGTGTTGATTGGTGTTATGAAGCCTACACCATCTGGATAGAGATGCTTCTACTAGATATACACCAGCTGGGCGATTTCCTTGATTTTTTAGTTGCTCCAAAGATGTTAGGACTCCTTCAATGTCAAGACTTATACCCCAAGTCCTATTTTGACATGGTAGTTGCCTTCTATAAAATGTCGACCCTGACTATTGATCTTTAAAATATTGTCCCCTATCAAGATTTTGCCTCTGATCTTGATCATAATTGGATTGATTTTCCCTTTGGATGACCTAAGGTTGATTGTTTTGGTTCCTTAGATTAGTGACTTTTGTGGCTAGCTTCTTTACTAGATCTGTGAGTTCATCCAACCTCTCCTTGTCTACACTATTTGATGGAGGAACAACACCACCTAAATTCTGCATATAAACAAAATGGAACCCATGATTCAAGGATTGGTTAAATATATCAAATCTCTACAAGTAATTGGGTGTATTAGCTTGCTGATGAGAGAATGAAGGCTGATTCATATTTGGATGGTAATTTGACATGGGTGGGGCTTGATTCAAGGGTTGAATCAAGTGTGAAACCAAAGGTAATTGAGGGACCGAACTCGACATAATTTTTTGATTAGCTAATGGCAAGGGTCCAGAAAAGTGTTGCCTCAAATATGTACTTACTTTAAAAACCACATCATAAGCTTCAAGTAGTCTGACATGAGGGTTTTCTCTCCATTTCACAAAGGTAGATGTTAAACTATCCAAAGCCTCATAATAAACCTCCCTGGTAGAGGCATCATCTACATCATAAGGGGATTGCAGCCTAGCATAAGCCCTATGAAATCTATTATTGAAAGCCCCTATTGGTTCATTCACCTCCCTCTTGACTCTAGTAAACTGTAGAAATAACTCATTGGCACTGATTGGGATCTCAAATTTCTCTAAAAATGCAGTCTCCAATTAAAGCCAAGCAGTGATAGACCCAGTAGGAAGATGGTTATACCAATAAAATGCCTCATCCCCAAGGGAATATGGGAAAATTTTGCATTCAACATCCTCATGATTAATTCCCCTATCCTTGAGGTTAGTTTTAAAAATCCTAATGTGCTTTTCAGTAGTGCTTTTGGGATCATTAATGTGAAACTTGGAGCAAACAAGCTTAGGATTCTTTGGCATAATATTGTAGTTGTTGAAGGATAATGGAGATGGGTTGTTCACCAAGAAAGCCATTGGTGGAAGTGGGGGTGGTAAGGGTTGAAGGATGATCGGTTGGGGTTGTTGAATGGGGATGGATTCAGAATCAGATGAAGATGGACTTGATGAACGTGAAGAAGGCGAAGATGATTGAAGTGGTTGGGTAGATGATGATTCTCCCTTTCTTTTGGTCCTTCTTGACCTGGTAGGATCTTGTAATTCTTGAAACTCTTCTTCTCCTAGTGTAGATTTGGTTCTTCTTCTGAATCTCTCAGGAGAAATGGTGGACATAAATCAATCCAGCTTGCTTATTCAACCCTCCTTCTAGCGCCAATATGTTGATGGTGTTTTCTGCACAGCTCAGACAAAATATGATATCCTATCTCTCTTGAAAGGTAAATCTCTATTAGAGAAGAGGTAACCCCAAGGTCTCTAATGTCCAGTCTTGACAATGCATAAACAACTCAAATAATATGTTAAAATGTTGGTAATCACAAGGGGCCTTACAAAAAAACACATAATCTTCAAACTTATCAGATTTTGCAGTATGTTGATACATAAAATTCCTAAATCTAACCTAGATTCAAAGAAATAGCAATAGATAAGGGCTCAAGAGAGATCCTAATATTAAAATTTCTCCTAAAATCAATCACAACAATGATGAATGTTGCAAACGAATAGATCTCCAACAAAACCAATCTCTGCTTGATGAAGGACAAGCCTGCAATTACACATAAATGGTGCAATCTTATAAGGAAACTGAAGATTTTCAAACTATGAACATTCATCTACATACCCATTAAATGGCGGAATGTCAACAAGCATTCACAATTGAACTTAGCACAATATGAGGCCCAAACTAACTTTACACAACAATCTACAATCAAAAAATTGCTAAAAGTATGGACCAGAAATCAATCAACATCATTCACATTTCAACATTGGCATGAAGAACTGAAAACTAATATCTAACACTAAGAATTCAGAGCAAGAAACCATAAACTATCAAAGGTAAATACAAAGTTTACCAAATCAACAACTCAATTGCATTACTTCTCCAACATTACATAACAATTTCTAGTCTCTCTCCTCTCCTACAACTACTAACTTGCAGAATCTAACTTCTAACTTAGCCAATTCTGGCTTTGTAGCCTCTAATCAACTATTCTCTAACCCCTTACAAGTGAGAAGGCACTGGCCTTTTATAGATTTTACAATTCAGATTCAATGGCCAATATTAAATCAATCCAATGGCACAAATTTCTCATCTAGAAACATCCATCAGTTACATTAGGGTTTTGGCATCTAGATACATCATCATCCAATGGGAAAAAGTAGTTACATCATGGAACAATGAGAAAATAATATTCTGCCAGCCTGAAATTAATGATAATTTTGATTGGATGATGTAATCAGCTTCACATGTCTTCCAGAAATTCCTTCCAGTTGTAGATAGTTTGGACACAGATTCATATGTAACTGGGTTCATTTGAACAGTTGGACACTGATTCATATGTAAATCAACATTAAAATATTTTCCATATTTTCCTCTTGGCACAAATCCATGTCCAAGTCCTCTTTTAATTTATTTAATCCTGAAAAACAGATATCATCATTAGTAGCTCACATGATAAAAATCCAATCCAAATTAAATTTAAATAGAATTTTGGCCTTTTAAGAAAACTTTCCATTTTCAAAAAAAAAATTTCTCAAATTTTTTCTCCATCTCAAGAATTTCATTTTCGAATATTTTAAAATTTCAAGAAAAATTACCATTTTGGAAAAAATGCATTTTGGGAAAAATTTCCATTTTCAATTTTTTTTTTCCCATTTTTGCAAAATTTCAGGATTTTGAGGGGGGCATAGAAATTTCCGAAAAAAGAAATTTTGGGATTTTGAGGACCTGAAGGAATTTCGAGGATTTCCGAAGAGCACAACATTTCGCAAAGAGCCAAAATCCCCGAAGCAGTCCTCATCGGATATCCAAAGCATGGATGGAAATTGGAGAATTCCACCTAGGGAGGAAAATCTTGAAATTCTAGGCAAGGTCAAAATCCCCTAAACTTCATAACTTTTTTTCTAGAAGGAATTTTTGAAAAGTTCAAAAATAAACTTGGCCTTATTTTTCATCCTCTATCCACTAATGCAAAAATATTTACACATAAAATTGAAAATTCACCTCAAAAATCCCCATTTCTAAAATCCAAGACCCCAAAACGCTTCAAAATACTGCCCTTATCAAATCAAATCTGGACTTAATCCCAAAATAACCTCCCAAGAAGAGAAAAAATGAAAATTGACAAAGCCAAGGTGTAGAGATGTAGAAGAAAAAGAGGGTCCCTACCTTTGGTGGGTCATGTGCGCAAAAAGTGCACTACATGACACTGATATAATATCTAATGGCTCCCAGTCTAAGGAGAATGCTAAGCCTCATGGATAGGACTTTGGTGTGACTGGGTGTGAGGATCTAGGGTTAAGGAGGTGAAGGATTTACCGTGAAGGGCCTCCAGACAAATTGCAAAGTTGAAAAAGTGGTATGTGAAAGGTGGCAAGAATGGTAAGAAGGCTCTGAATCAGGTAAAGGATGTGGCAGGAAATGTTGTTGAAATCAATGATTCCCTTGTTCGACAAACATGCAACAAGGAGGAACTAGTTGAGAGGACTATGCATGAGGAGGAGGGTGTGAATCCAAACCTGAGTAAGCCATAGCTACTGAAGGTTAATCCTCTTTCTAAGGATTTTTCATATTTGAATGATGACAATAATTTCATGTTTGATCTTTTGGATATGGCTCGGTCAGGGCCCACATGCACTTTCAAACTTGCCAAGTGGGTTCTACAAGAATTTAATAAGGTTAATATTAAGATCAGGGGTCTAAAGGAGAATATGTTAAACTAGCCGAAGGGCTCTTCTTTAGACATTCTTATTGAAAGGCTAGTTGATTTAGAGTGCTCTTTTGCTAACTTCAAGACCTAGTTTAAGAATCGCTTTGGGGAAATGAAGGGAAAGATTAAGGAAACAAATGAAGACATCAATAATTTATTGCAAGTTAGTCACAACTTGGTCAAGAATAGTGCATAATCCTTGAATGTCTTATTCGGTAAGATTAGTCAGCTCAGGGAGGATCAGTTATACTTCACAGAGATGATTAAGAAGAACCAGTCTTCCAAGGGTAAGGGGAAGAATATCGACAAAGAAGAGGAAAAAGGCTCGTGTACAAGAACTAGGGGAAACCTTAGAAAGAAATTTGATGAAGAAAAGCAAGAATTAATAGACATGGTTAATCTGCATTGTGACCAGGATATTGAGGTGGCTATCACCTTGAAAAATATGAAATAGTGTCTTTTCTATGTTGTTTCTTGTTTCTATTTATTTATTGTTGGGTCGCTAGTTTTTGGTTGTTGGTTCACTTTTGGCTACTTATTATGCTTCAATTTCTATCTCTTTTAGAAGCATTTTCTCTTATGTGATGTAAAGGGTTTCGGTCCCTTCAAAACCTATTTTTCCAATATAATCAAAACTTTACGTGGGGAATCCCTTTCGAGAAAAAACCCACACACCAAAGCACAAATCAATTGTATTTCAGTAATATGGAAATTACAATAATATGCAAAGTATGCTCTTGCAGGTGTAGTTTCACTGTGATACAAATCTAGAGTGAATCCAACAACATAATGATATTTTAAAAATTACAACAAATCTCTCTACACAAATACAATAAGGCATGAATAAATACATCTCATACATGGGCGTTGATTTTTTCCATGTGTCAATCTCCCAATCTTTGCATGCATGCAAATTAAAAATCAACAACATGCACAAGTACCAACTTACTTGATTAGAAACCTGTCAAATATGCACATACATGAACCAACATGCAAGCACATGCAAAACTTGTATCTCCAAAAATCAAGAAAAGTCACATGTTAGGTGTCTCATAGATAAAATCAACTTCTCCACCAATTTAGAACTCACCCACAACTCCTAGTCACTCTAAGTGACAACTTAGTCTTCATTAATAAACTTTCCCTTCAAATCTTCAATCAAAAAGTTAAACTAATGCCACATGGAATCATGGTGCCCCTCCTAAAGTTTTTTTACAATTTTCAGTTCCAAATTGAGTGCCCATGTGACAAGTGTCACTTCTCTTTGCTTCCATTTTTTTGAAGAAACAAACTATCACACAAGTGGACCCCACCAATACTTATTTCCAAAATAAAATGCCACATGCCAACATGAAACCCATTCTAGAGGGTTTACTTCTTGATTCCTTTCCAATTGAGCACCCATGTGACATGTGTCACAATCTTTCACTTCATACCTTGCATGTAGGATGCCAACTCCTTGTTGAGTCTCACAAAGTAACTTAGCAATTTGAAAATAAATATAATTACATTTAATAAATAAATTAAGAAACTTAGGGGAAAATAATTAATTAAATAATCATGGGACTCACAAAGTTTGAGACACCTTAATTTCAACAAAAAATACTTTCTTGCATAGTGATCTTGAGGAGGAAATATATATGCGACAACTTAACACTTTTGTTGTGAAAGGAAAATAACAATTAGTTTGCGGGTTGAAGAGATCTTTGTATGGTTTTAAACAGTTGCCTAGTATGTGGTACCAAAAGTTTGATACTTTTTTATTGAATTTGGTTTTTCTTAGGAGTGAAGAGGGCCATTGTGTTTATATTAAAGTTATTGATGATTGGATTCTAATTATTGTCTTGTATGTTGATGATATGTTGCTCATTAGTAACAGTAAAGTGATGAATATTGAACTCAAGGAACAAATCTCTGGCACATTTGATATGAACGACTTGGGGGCTAAAATAATGTATTCTTGGAATAGAAATCGATAGAGATCAGGCTCACATAAATATTTAGTTAAGTCATAGTAAGTATTTTGATACGATATTGCGAAGGTTTAATATGTATTGACTCTAAGCTAGTTAATACTCTATTTCTAGTTGGTACTAAGTTGAGCTTAGATATGTGTCCTAATTTTGATGATGATTTTGAGGATATGTATAATGTTCCTTATGCTATTGATTTTGGTATTTTAATGTATGTAATGATTTGCACTATAATCCAAGAAGTGGGAGTATTAAGGAAGTTTATGTCTAACCCTGATAAACAACATTGGAATTTTCTTAAGAGGGTGTTTATATATATTTATGTGGTACTTACAATTATTGTTTGTTTTATCATGGTATTAATGATGTGATCAATTCATTGGACATACAGGGGTTTGATGATGTAGATTGGGCATGTGACTTGGATAGTCGAAGGACCACTAGTGGCTATGTGTTTACTATTTTTGGAGGAGAAGTGAGTTGGATGAGTAAGAGGCAACCTACAATTTATTTGTTCATCAATGAAGTAAAATATATGGCTGCTACACATGCTTCTAAGAAGGTGGTATGGCTACATAGACTTGGTAATGGAATTGTTTTTTATTGTAGGATAGCGAGGATTGGATGTGACAATAGTATTTATTTGGCCAAAAATACTATGTATCATGCTTGTAATAAGCATGTTGATGTTCAATATCACTTTGTGTAAAATATGGTTGATAATGGTTAGGTATTGATTGATAAGGTTGACACTTTGGATAATGTTGTGGATTCTCTCTTGAAGCCAATGACTATGGATAAGTTATCTTGGTGCAGGAAGGTCATGGGCCTTTGATCACTATACTTAATTTATTATTTGTATCTCTTATGTAATTGAAATATATAATGTCAAGTGGGAGAATTTTATGTTAGGTGACATTTACCTTTCAAACCTATGTAATTTTTATCTTCATATTTCTTGGAAAGTGTCCTAGGGGACATGTGAGAAATATGTTTAATTTTGACATATTATAATTACATTTTCAAGAGGGAATTTAATGTTTGTGGAGGTTACACATCACTAGATGATAAAATACTCTCTCCTTCAGTGTGCACATTAGGAGTATGAAGAGTCTTGAGTGGGGAGCCAATTTTGGAGGGAAACAAGTGTCCATTGGCATGCCACCTAGATGTTGAAAAGTTATCAGAGAATTAAAAATGATAGAAGTTGAAGGGGCTATGGGTTAGGCATCCATGTTGAATAATTTTTCACATTAATTAATTTATTATCATGAATCTTGGTTTTCCAAGGAATGTATGTGGGTTTTTGCAAGTGGATTTGGCAACTCTTGTTTTGGTTTACCATTTTTGGTTTTGCCTCCCACAAGTTCTATAAATTGGAGCCTTGAGATGGTAGTTTTATCTTGTATTATTTGTAGGTGTATGGAATCATATGAGTTGTAGGAGAACAACAAGGAATTTTATTGTGGTGTATCTCTTTTTCGAAGATAAATAATACTTTCCCTCTTTTATTGCGTGGAGTGTTTTCTTGAAAGGGTTTCTCCACATAAATCTGGTGTCGTATTTGTTTTTTGATTTTTCTATTATGATGAATGTGCAATCACATACATTAAATCATATTTGGTAATGTTATTTTCATATTTGAATACACATGAAAAATTTATTATTGCATCTTAGTTTCACTTTGTTTTAAATAATATTAAACTTTTATGCACTCCCCAAGGTGTGGTTTTCCCAAACAGTCCATAGACCTAGCATAATGGAGTTTGATGTCATGTGAACTTGAGTATTTTTACATGGATGTACGTAGCATAATAAAACTCGTTATCTAGTAGATCCATGTGTCTCATGAGTAAACTAGCATAAGACAACTTGCTAGCCTTGTGGGACCCATCATGTTGCATGGAAACCTAGCATAATATAGCTTGCTATCCAATGGACCAATGTAACTCATAAGTGGTCTAACATAACACAACTTGCTAGCCTTATGAGAGCACCACCATTTTTAATATTTTACAGTTGATGGATGATTTCTGGTATTGAAACAAACTATCATATTGAGGTCTCCTTATGTTATTGACTCAAATATTTTTAGTATACTAATCTTATGTTCTTATGTTTTATTTTATGCATACCATGTTTTAAATTTGTGTTTACATTCTTGTTTGTATTGTATTTTTTATGTGATTTACTTATGTTTTTTGTGTTTTTTTTTTCATGTATTCCTTGTATGACTCGTGTATTTTCTTGCATGCTTCCCATTTGGTTACCATCTCTCTCTTTCTTAATTGCATCTCATGTATGTGTTTTTTGTATATTACATGGTAGGATCTTGAGCTTATGGGGTAGCAAGACCCCTTGTTCAATGTCATCTTACTTCAATATTTTGATGAAATTAAACCTTTATTGGCTTTCCTTACTTTAGTGTGACCATGAGCATAAGTTCATGCTCTTACTAAAGTGGGGGATAAATGTAGCATAGTAAATTGTCACCCCTAAAAATTTTTACATTATGTTTGACTCCCATTGATGTTCTTGGACCTAATTATGCTTTTTATTTGCCCATTTTATTCCAATTTAAAAAAAAAAGATAAAATTGGGAACTAAATTTAATTATTTATTTAACGAGCCCTTAAAATTCAAAATAGGCCTAGTCAAAGGCATCCTTTCCCTTGACTACCCTATTTTGACCCAAATTTTTAATATTTTATTATCGACATTAATGTGTTTGCAAATTTAAATTCATTTGTTGGCCTTTCAAAATAATTATTGTGGGAAATGAAGAAATGCATATAAATACAATTCTTTTTCACCATTTGAACACCTAGGCAATCTGAGAATTACTGAATATCAAGTGAGCATCCTAAAAATTAGTCAAGGAAATTCAAGAGTAGAATAAGAAAAATTTTCACAACACTTTCATTAGTCAAGATTATGTTTGCAATGCATCATAAAATTCATGTCAAATCATAAGTAAGAATTTCATGTTTTGTGTTCATTATCATTGTGAGTATTAACACTTGTAGGATATTCAATCGATTATCACTTGTTCTTCTTGTTGATCCATCAAGGAATTCATATTTGAATGGTAAGCTGCATCATTGTGATTTATCATTTATTTTTATCCATTTTCATTTCCTTGAATTAGGTAAGCACTCTTTTTCCAACATCATCATAGTTATTATTGGAGGTGGAAATGCCAAAACAAGGTTTGACTTAGGAAAGAACCTATACGGAAAAACCCTTCCTCTCCTCTCTTTCTTGTAGATTGTATATCTAAAGTGGATTTGGAGAATATTGAAGACCTATTGTCAAGATGAAGCTTACAAGAACATTCCTTCATCAAATTAGGGAAATATCAGTTATTCTCTAACAAATGAAGTTTTGAAGATAATTTTGACATGAAAGTACTTATAAACTACAATACACATGTACCTATTATGAGATTCCATAAACCCTAATATTTAGTATACGGTTCCCACACCCTTGATCAGTCAATTTGATCTTAAATTTGAATATCAGGTTTCTTAGTTTCTGCTCTTTGATCTCTTATTTTCATTTTTTATTTATTAGTTTTGTATTTCTCTAAATTAGTATCAGTTTTATATACTTTCATAGTTGACCTATCTTACAATCATAAAAACACACTTCATATCAATTCACATCATTCAATTGGTGATAAAAATAATAATGGGACTAAAACCTTGATCAACCATTTTGGCTCTTCCTTGAGGACAATAGCCAAGTGGTCTTTTATGATCGTGTTTGTGTCTCCCAAATTTTAAAGTGTTGAAAAGTTTTATTTAGGTTAACACTAGCCTTGAATCTATTTTTCAACACTACACATTGTGATGTGTAGGTTGCAGAGTTTAAATCAAGTGAAAATCTAATAAACATGGGGCTAATGGAACAATTTAATTAAGAATTATCCATGCTATAATTTTAACACTATCAAGGTGGTCTAGTGATGAAGTAAATACTAGGATTTTGGGATTCAATGAGCATCAACATGGTATACATTCGAGAATCGGTGAGCATCAATGTATCCTTGTGGAGGAATTTTCTTCAAATTTTCTCATGGAGCCATTGGGTTATTATGGTGACACTCATTGTATTATGCCTAGTACTCTCATCCTTCTCTTCCCATGAGATCTTGTGCATGAAATTAATGTGATAATTTATGCACAATCATGTGAATTTTATAGTTTTTATCCTATGCATTAGTGTTTTCTATGTGTGTTTCCATACTCCTTGTTTAGTTGAGTTTGTTTGAATCCCTTTGTGTTTTTCTCTTAGTATAGTGGATTGCGCCTTAGGGTACCACATGGTTGGGTGGAACTATACCACCATTAGGGATACTAAGATATCCAATACCTTGGTTATGTGTTGGGAGCTTGATCCTCTTGTGGTTATTGTGCACATTATCTTTGTTATTTTTAGTTAGTTTATAGTCATGTTACTTTTATTAGTTAAAAGAGTGGAGATTGATAATATTTTAAGTTTCTTGAGATTCATGTACTTTAGAAGGTTTTCATGTGGCCTAGTATTCACCCACTAAATCATGAACGTATTCACAAGACTATTTGTAAAAAAATAAAAAGATGATAAATTTATACCTTCTCTCATAGAGAATGGAAGCTTTCTAGTTTTTAACTTAGAGTATTTTTCTTTTGTTTTTCATTTTATAAATATAATTCTATTGTTGATTGTAATTAGGTATGAAAACTCAAGTTGTAGGTCCATTAGTGTTTATTTCTAGTTATAGTTTGGATCTGAAACTTGAGCTACATGAGTCCTTATGAAATTTACAATTGGGATCTTAAACCTAAGGGGACAACAACCTTGAGTTTGATCTACCTTTACAATTAGTTGATGTTCTAATTGCAATCAAGGTCCAAATTCTAGTTGTATAGAAATTTGGATTTTAGAGCTCAATTGCAAGTTGGAGGATGTGAATTTTTATATTAGCCTCTAAATTTTAAGGTCATTATATATTTTTTTTTATTAGAGGTAAACAGGTTTTGAAGGAGCTCCAAAACCCTTTACAAAAAATGAAAGTTGTCTCAAAAGATAACTAAACTGAACAATGAACAATTAAAACAAAACAAGACATCAGCTAGACAACTGCCAAAAAGAAGGAACCAAAATACAAAAATACATATTCTTCAAAAAATTTACAACTTCCATGTCACTCTTGATAGTTTTCTGATGTGCATCCATGACTTCAAACATATATTTGGTAGGAACCCCAACTTGCGTCTTAGTCTTATTGTGAGTTCTAGCACCGAGCCCCCCAAAAATTACCTCATTAACCAAAACATCTTGTGAACCAACAATTTTTTCAACTGAAGCTTCCTCCACCACCTACCTTTCACCAACAACATCTTTCTCACTAGGAGCTCCCTCCATCCTTTTCTTGGCCTTGTCATTGAGAATAGAATATCCCTTAGCCTCATACCTCATAGCAGATTTAGTCCCTTCAATGACCTTATCCAATTTGATGCTAACCCTTTCCATCTACTCTTCCAAGGTCATAATTCTTTGTTCAAAAATCTGATTTATCTTCAACATCTCCCCAACAACAATCTTCAAGGAATCAAACACCTCATCAACTTGAGCCTGAACAGAAGATTGTGAAAAGTCCCCAACTTTTCTCATAGCACCCCAAACCCTCACATTAGTAATGTTGAGCTCATGAAAAACCTATCTGAACAATCTAAACAGGGAAATGGTGCCCTCCTTATCTAGACCCAAAACATTGGGAAAGTCCTCTCGATCAAATTTACACACATCCCTAGCCTCCACATCACCCTCTTGGGAAATACTATTCTTATCCTAGTTCTCACAAATTTAGTCCCAACCACCAGAATTTGGATTTTGTGAAGAGATCTAACAATATCCTCAACCACAATCCTCCTTTTAATCTGCTTCTTCATATCCAAATCAAGGGATACCAAAGCCTCCTGCCCGCCACCAATTTTTGGAGGAGAAGCAACATTCTCATCCTACACAGGGCTACTAGACATTATAGCCATTTTATTTCTACTACCCTCCTTTATACCCTTCTTCCTCTTAGACCCCAAAATAAGGGGTGTTTGGGAGACATCTTCAGTAGTTTCCATTAAATCTCTCAAAATGGAAGAGGGAGCAACAAACCTAGTTTTACAAGGTTTTTCACCAATCTCGTCCTCACTACAAGTCTCATAATCCTTCAGGATAGGACTAGAATAACCTTTACCACTCTTACTTGGGGTAGGAGGTTGTGAAACCACTTCCATAGAGGCCTGAGAATTAGGAACATAATCCCCATCCTCTTCCAACTTAGACTCCTTTGCCATAGCCACTTTATTCTTATTCCCTTTTAGATTCATCAGTTCTTCCTCGGACACAGTCTCATATTCCAAGGTCAACTTTTATTGCTTAGCTTTAGGAGCTATTGCAGGCTGCTTAGGAACCAAAAAATCCTTGGAATAATCCATTATTAGAAGAATCAAACCACGCACATTATTCTTAGCCTTTTGTGATCCTTAAGGCCATACTCCAAAGAAGCCAAAATATAGAAAGGCAAGGAGATTTTCTTCTTGTGAGGAAAATGATTCAAAAGAAAAAAAATGATATCCATTAATAGTAGAGAACCGACCTTCCAATGTAATGTACCTCATCAATTCCTCAACAAAATTGCCCCACAAGGCTTCGATGGAAATGCATTGATAGCCTCCAATCTTAGCTTGCTTGAGCTTTTGTTCTTCATCCCCTTTGAAGAAAATCTGCATAGTAGCTTTAGATTCCTTCTTATATTTATACACCTGTTTTCCCTCTAACAATAGACTAGTAATGTTCACAATGAAATCCTCATTGACATCAAATTTTGTTCCACCTCATTTCAAAACCCTATTATTCCATCCTTTGAGAAATGAAGTTGTAGCCTGTGAGTTATTCCCATGGAGCCACTCCAAGTATGGAGTAAGCCCAGACTTATGTAGTCTTTGCCACACCTTAGTATATCTCTTCAAGGTGTCGCAAGAGAAAGGCTCTACCCTATTTTGATCACCACCCATGATCACAAACTTAGAAAAACCCAATAGCTTGAGAATTTTACAAAACATTAAGAGAAACCTTGAGAAAGGAAGCCAAGAAATACCTACAATCCAGGTGACAATGAAATGATGGTAGAGGGTCATAATTAGCCTTGAAGGCCACCCCATATGGAGATTACTCAAAGTACCATAACCCCGATCATGATCCAACTCACCTTCATTCCAAACAATAATCAGCTACGTGAACAGAGTCATGTGAACCTAGAACATGATGAATCCGCCATCCAACTTAAAAATTTTGGTAATCAGGGCTAAGACAAGCAAGAGACTCAATGGGAAGGGGGTCATCCACATCCCACATCCTAGATCCATTAACACCAAAGTTAGAAAATACATATGCAAGACCATTCCCTTCCCTAACAATGTGAGAAATATAAAACTCATCAAAAGAATTTAAAATTTCAATGGAATCCAAAATAAGGGATTCAACACTCCATGAGGGGAAAAAAGACTTCTTTAGATTGTTGATAATATTTAAAGAGTCTCCCTCAAGCCACACCTCTCTATAGCCTTTAGATTGAGCAATCTTCAAGCCATGATAGGGTCATTATATGTTGTCATTGTTCAAAAAGGATTATCAATTTGTGTTTGTGCAAAGTGTAAATAGAGTTTGACCCTAATAGATGCAAATTGAAATCGAATCTAAATTCTTGAAACTAAACCTGATCAACTCGCTAAAAAAATCCCAAATCATAAGGGAATATGCCAAAAGACACACACTATTTCATGTAACTCTCTAAAAAAGTTCTTAGAATTAATTCCATGGATCAAGACCAAAAACAAGGAAAACATCATAAATTCATAAAATCATGCATCTAATTCTCAACAAGACTTAAGAACTTCCACATTCAATACTAATTCACATACAAGAAGGCAAGAGATAATTTAAATAATGCATTTGATATTCAAGTAGGAAATAACTCTCAAATCATTCACTTACTCAGTAGACCAAGAGCGGGATACAATATTGTACTATGAATACAACACCAAGTAATAAAAGATTACAAAAAATAGAAACATTGTAATTAGGTGCATAATGAGTTCAAATCCATATCTAAGTTTAGGGTCCTCAGTATTTTTGTTAAAAATAATAATAATAAGCAACCAAATTCCAACACATATCTAGAGGTACAAGATATATCTAGCATCAAAAAAGTCTCTCTATTATCCATGATAATCCACCAATCAATCCATGCCAACTTAAAATGTAACCTAAAAAATCATGAAGCTCAAATGATTAATACTCAAAACCAAATAGAACAAACTAGACCATTTCCAACGCTCCAACTATAGAATCAAGAACATACCATGACATCATGATCTAACATATTCTAAAAAGATCATGTTCTCTAGTGAACATATGTTTCTCCCAAGAGTACACCATAACATAATACCATCCATCCTCTAAACCAAGGATCATTTATGAAAATTGACAGTCATAAATTTAACGCCTTAGCAAAGAATTTGAGAGAACTCCATGTTAAACCAATATTTAAATATCTATTAAAATAACATGAAAATAAATCACCCCTTTTCAAAAAACCAAATATTTCAATGAACTCTCATTGCAACCTAAGGGCGGAATCCAAGAGCTCGCTAAGACACCAATCAACCATTGCAAAATATCATCTATATTGTAATCAAATATTATCCATGGAACATTGCATGTTGCAACAATATATTAGAACCAAGACCTTCAAATAAAGAAGATAGAACACATTATATAAATGCCCCAAAATCCCATTGGAAGTTATATTGATTTAAATATGGCATCATGACCAATATCATTTCCAAAACTCTACTAAGTGTGAACAAAAATTATCATGCACCATAAAATAATACTATAGATTCTATCGAAAAATAATATCAGGTGCTCTAAAACCTTTTCTTTGTCTCACTACAATAAACATACCAATGTAAACAATGTGACCAAGAATAAGGCCTACCAAATATAATACAAAACATAATTTTTAAGATATCAACATATATATCTCAAAGGAGAAACACATAACCACTTCTCCAATCTTTGATAATTGAATAAGTAGATTCAACACCACATTAGTATCATGTAGAATAGAGGTAACCAAGTATAGAATATAGATTTCCAAGACTCAAACACTAGGATCAACTCTAGACCCAATTTTCTAAACAAATACACATAAGAGTATCCATAGGTCAATAAGAACTCACCAAATGGCCCTCTAAATCTATAATTGTTTCCATTATCTAAATGTCTGAACATGATCTTTTCATAGATCTACAAATCATAGATTTTGATTATCATGTAAAACTTGAAAAACCATCTCTCCATAAATCTAAATCTACTTAAACATACACAAATTCACATCATCAAATATGTCATCTAAAACAATGAATATCATAGATATACAAAACCAAAAAAATTAGAAATAGGAAAGCTAAAAAATATATAGAGGAGCCAAGTGCTCCAAGAACATTCAAGTCATCAAATGACCTGGTGTAGGAGCACCTTAAAGGTCTTTTGGAAGATCTTGTTGTTTTGGCTTGTAGATGGTTCTAGCCAACCACCAAGGGAATAAGGACTATGATGTAAAGTCCCAAGAGTTTTTTTGATGTCTGTGTTATGGAAAACCTAGGGTAGTCTAGAGCTTTGAAGTTTGGAGAAGCCTTAATGATGAAATTAGGCAAAGTTGTCAATGTAGTCTTGGTTATTTGTCCCAAAAGTGGGAAAAGGGCATTAATGATGCTCTAAGCCCGACCCAAGGGTCCTAGAAAGTGGGAGAAAGGTATATAAGTTCAACAAAACCCTAATACCTAAGTTGGAGGATTGATTGTACGAATTGAGATTTGAGAAGGAGATTTTGTGAGTTGGAAGAGTCCAAAATTCATTGAATTTCTGTGTTTGAGCCTTCATCTAGTCAAGAATAGATTGAAAGGACTTGTGTGATGCTTTGAGTCTTTCATTTGATTCATTTAATTAATGTGTTTAGAATTAGACTAGTCATCTAGACCAACTACTTTTCTATTTTGCAAGTTTTTGGTGTTCTTGGTCTCAGTGCCAGTTCAGGCCAGTTTTTGGAAACAATGATCCCCACTTGAATTCCCATGGAAAAGCTACCATGGCCACTTGGAATCAAGTAGGGGACTATTTTTAAAGTTTAAATATGGTGTGTGGTGTCTTGGTTTGCAGGGGAGATGATGAATTCATCAAGCACTAGGCGAGTGCAAGTGCATTCTGGCTAGTGGCTTGGAGAGGACAGCAGCAAGGAAAGTTGCTAAACTGATTGGTTTGTGACAAAAAAGAGCATGGGAGAGTAGAAACATGTATTCCAGACATGTGTGTGCAAGGAGGAGAGTTGAGGAGGTCGTTGAAGCCTTCAAAGGAGGAAACAAAGCCAAAAACCCTAGAAACCCTTGAAAATAGGGGGTTTGAGGATAGTCATATGTAGGGACCCTATTAGGACCTAAGACCTAATAAATCTTGGAACCTTCATGGCCACTAGAAAAAATCTGCAAAAATATTTGGGGGTTTTTAAGACCGTTTGTGAGAAAAGACAAGAAAACAGGTTCTAGGAGGCCTAATTGGGGCAAAAAGGCTACAAGGCCTAAAACAAGGTTTTCATGAACTCGATGAACAAAGGGTGAAAGAAACCACCTAGATGGATCAGTGAGGAGAAAAAAAAAAAAAGGGATAGCTGGAATACCCTTCCCTAGACCTGGAGTGGTTAGGACACATTGGGTCAGTGTGGAGCCTAAGGAAGCCTAGTGGTGGAATGGGAGTGATGGTGAAGAATTTGAAATTGGTGGAGAGTCCTACGTGGTGAGAGGGGTTTAGGAGTGATCCCTGAGTAGGGTGGAGATGATTACCCTAGGAAGACCAGAGAATAGGTCTTGGGAAGAGGAAGAGTGCTCTTGAGGGATAGGACTCCCCATCAAATTGGTATCAGAGCCATTAAAAGGCTTGGGAATTGAGAAGTGTATGTCAGACGGAAGTGAATCCATAGGAGAGAACACCATGGAGACCAATGTAGAGTTGGAAAGGGATTTGACAGAGCAACAAGAAAAGAATAAATGACTTGAAGAAGTTGTGGAAGAGATGAAGCAAAAATTAGAAGAGGTTGCAAAGTCGACAGGCAAGATGAAAGTGCAGTTAGCAGTGGTTAGAGACAAAGGTGAGAACCAAGTTGAGGAAGACATAGACCTAGAACCTGACCCTCCATTGAAAGAGGAACCCTTCCTCAAATAATTGAAGGCATTAAGTGGAAAGGCACTAGAAGGCATCCATGTTTTCACAGGAAGAATGAATGCAAAGTTAGTTATGGAATGGATAGAGGGAATGGAGAATCACTTTGAATGTGATGAGATTACAGAGGCACAAAAGGTAAAGATAGCCAAATCAAGGCTAAGAGGACAAGCACTAACCTGGTGGAAGTTCTTGCAAGAAGCCAATAGGAAATTGGAAGACAATGGTGGCTAAAGTGAAGGAAAACTATCTACTTGAGGACTATGACATCCAATTGCATAAGAAGAGGAAAAATCTCAGAAAAAGGGAGTTAGATGTAGTTGCCTACATAGAAGAGTTCCAAAATATAAGCCTTAGGTCTAGAGTGCAAGAAATTGAAAGCATTAAGGTTGCTAGGTATCTGAACGGCCTTAGGTGGAATATACAAGAAGAGTTGAGTCTCTTTACACTTACCAACCTCCATAGCTGCTATCAAATGGCTATTAAAGTGGAAGAGAAACTGAAAAAGAAACAAGATTCTAATACTAGGGGTAAAGGAAGAGGTAGAGACTCTAGAGGTGGACATAGAGGAAGTTTTGGTGGAAGGAGCAATGAGAATAGAAGCCAAGGAGATTCTAAGGCTGGTGAACAATCCAATGAGTCAAATAATAGAGGGGGATACAGAGGTAGAAGCTCTAACAATGGTGGAAGAGGGAGATCAGGAGGCTTTGGGAGAAGTTCTCATTTTGCTTCCATGAAGTGTTACAATTGTGGACAGTTGGGTCATCCAGCCTATAGGTGTCCTAACAAGCCAACATCTTCACAAAGTGAGAGGAAGATCAACTATGTTCAAGAAAAGGACTGCTCCAAACATTAGAAGGTGAGTCTAGATTTAGAGAAAGGTTAGAATCTCATGTTAAGAAGGATCTTGATCAAAGCACCTACCGAGGATGAACACAAACAAAGGAGAGCTCTTTTTAGAGTCAAGTGCAAGATACTAGGTAAAGTCTGCAAGGTCATCATTGACTCAGGATCAATTGATAATGTCATATCAGAGGAGAGTACAAAAGTTGAATCTCATCAAGATACCCCATGTGTGTCCTTACAAGGTTACTTGGTTGAATAAGGGGCAGAATATATTGGTCAATGAAAAAGTATGGGATGAGTTTGCTATAGGGAAGTATCAAGATAGGATATTGTGTGATGTGTTACCAATGGATGATTGCCATCTATTGCTTGGAAGACCATGGCAATATGATAGGGAAGCAGTACACCATGGCAAGGAGAACAAGTACTCATTCAAGAAGGATGGAGTGACTTATAAAATACAATCTTTGTTGGAAGAAGGTACAGTGGAAAAGGAAGAAACCAATGTACTTTTGATGAGTGGAAAGGAATTCCTAAGAGACATGAAGGAGGAAGAAGGAGTGGTTTATGCAATCATGTTGAAGCCAAAGGAAGAGGAGTCACCTAGTTGGCTACCTATGATAGCAGAAGTGAAACAACTATTGGATCGGTTCAGGGATATTATTTGTGAAGGCACACCAGCTACACTACCACCTAAGAGGGCAATCAGTCATCAAATAGACTTTCTACTAGGAGCAACATTTCCTAACAAGTCTGCATACAAGATGACACCGGAGCAGAACAAGGAGAGAGCAAGGCAAGTTCAAGTACTTTTGGATCAAGGGCTAATCAGAAAGAACATAAGACCATGTGTTGTTCTAGTGGTGTTGGCATCTAAGAAGGGAGATAAGTGGAGAATTTGTACTGATTCTAGGGCAATAAATAGGATAAATATTAGATATAGGTTTCCTTTTCCTAGGATAGAAGATTTAATGGACTGTTTAGGGGGTGCTAAGTACTATTCCAAAATTGATTTGAAAAGTGGCTATTACCAGATTAGGATGAAAGAGGGAGATGAATGGAAGTCAGCATTTAAAACCATAGAAGGGTTGTATGAATGGTTAGTGATGCCATTTGGGCTTACAAATGCACCTAGCACTTTTATGATGGTGATGAATGAGGTCTTGAAGGACTTTATAGGAGTCTTTGTGGTGGTCTACTTAGATGATATCCTCATCTTTAGCAAAAAAAAATAACATATGAAACATCTAGAACTTGTGTTGAAGAAACTTCAAGAGGAGAAGGTCACCATCAATCTTGAGAAGAGTGAGTTCATGAAGCAAGAGTTAGTCTACCTAGGATTTGTAGTATCTCAAGGGAACTTGAAGATGGACAGGAGAAAGTTTGAATCCATACTCAGTTGGCCTACTCCCAAGACATGGAATGAAGTTAGGATTTTCCATGGATTAGCACAATTCTATAGGAAGTTTGTTAGAAGGTTTAGTGAAATCTATGCACCGGTTCTTGACACCATCAAAGGAGGACTAAAAATAAAGTTTGTGTGGACCAAAGAAGCCAATGAAGGATTTGAAAGGTTGAAGAGGGAGATATCTACCCAACCTATCCTAGTTTTACCAAGTTTTGACAAACCATTCATAGTGGAATGTGATGCAAGTAACATAGCAGTCAGAGCTTTTCTAAGCCAGGAAGGCAAGCCAGTGGCATTCTTTAGTGAAAGGTTTAATGAAGCAAAGTCTAGGTACTCATCCTATGAATTAGAGCTATATGCTTTGGTGCAGGCTCTCAAGAAGTGGAGGCACTACCTATTGCCCAAGGAATTTGTGGTATACACCAAAAATTAGGCCTTAAGCTATATTAATACTCAAGAGAAGCTCAGTTTGAGGCATATCAAATGGATGGAGTTTTTGTAGTCATACACCTTTACCATCAAGCATAAGAAGGGGGTTAACAAAAAGGTTGTTGATGCTCTTAGAAGGAGGTTGCTTACTGTCCAAGAGATACAGTTACAAAGCACATGGATTGAAGGATTCAAAGATCTATATGAAGGAGATTCTGATTTCTCAGTGATCTACAAGGTATGTTCTAATTTTGAGAACCATTTTCACAGTGAATATGTAGATTATACTTTGCAGAATGGTTTATTGTATAGGGGGAAGCAATTGTGTGTTCCTAGAGGTTCCATGAGGGAGAATCTAATCCAAGAAAACCATAATGGTAGTTTGAGTGGTCACTTTGGTTTGAACAAGACACTAGACTTAGTGGAGAGGTTCTATTGGTGGCCTAAGATGCAAAGAGATGTAAGAAGGTATGTTGAACAATGTGGAGTATGTCAAAAGGAAAAGGGAACATCAACAAATGCAAGTCTTTATCAGCCATTACCCATCCCAAATAGATCTTGGGAATGCATAAGCATCGACTTCATAGTAGGGCTACCTAGGACACCAACTGGTTTTGACAGTGTGTTTGTGGTAGTGGATAGATTCAGCAAGATGAGCCATTTTATCCCATGCAAAACAACACAAGATGCAAGTCAGATTGCACACCTATTCTTCAAGGAGGTAGTGAGAATACATGGGTTGCCAAAGAGCATAGTTGCAGACAAAGATGTGAAGTTTATGGGGCATTTTTGGAAAACTCTTTGGAAAAGGTTAGGAACCAACTTGTCTCATAGCTCAACATATCATCCTCAAATGGTTGGACAGACATATGTGATCAATAAAGTACTTGGTAACTTGTTGAGATGGTTAACTAAGGAGTATGGACAAGGATGGGAACAAGTGATTCCACAAGCAGAATTTTCTTACAATGATAGCACAAACAGATCTACTGGTAAGAGTCCATTTGAGCTGGTATATGGCTTACATCCAAGGGGTGTACTTGAGCTTAGAGATCTAAAAGGTTATGAAGGAATCAGTGGACATGCTAATGATTTTTCTCAATCAATGAGAGAGGTTCATGAGCAGGTAAAGAAGACATTAATGGAGGCTAATGAAAAGTTGAAGGCTAAAAGAGATGAAGGGAAGAGAGATCTACAATTTGAATTAGGTGATTTGGTGATGGTATACTTGAACAAGGAAAGACTATAGAAAGGCATACCAAGTAAGTTACAGATGAAAAGGATAGGGCCATGTAAAGTGTTGGCTAAGTATGGATCCAATGCATACAAGGTGGAGTTACCCAAGGAGATGTCTATTTTGCCTATCTTCAATGTGAAGGACTTGGTGAAGTATAAAGGACCAGAAATGGATGAGGAATAGTATAGTGTTGAGGTTAGTAAGCCTGTGGAAGAACTCAAGGTACCTGATCAGATCAGACCACAAGTGGACAAGATACTAGACTCAAGGGTGAAGAAGAAGACTAGGAACAAGACATACTTGGAGCACCTAGTGAAGTGGAGACATCAACTAGAGTTAGAAGCTACCTGGATAGTAGAAAGTGACTTTAAGTAGTATGGAATTAGTGAGGAGATCTTGATGCCATAGCTTCCTTAACTTCTTTGTTGTAGGGGGAGAATGGTGCAAGAGCACCTTAAAGGTCTTTTGGAAGATCTTGTTGTTTTGGCTTGTAGGTGGTTCTAGCCAACCACCAAGGGAATAAGGACTATGATGTAAAGTCCCAAGTGTGTTTTTGATGTGTGTTTTATGAAAAACTTAAGTTATTCTAGAGCTTTGAATTTTGGAGAAGCCTTAATGATGAAATTAGGCAAAGTTGTCAATGTATTTTTGGCTATTTGTCCCAAAAGTGGGAAAAGGGAATTAATGATGCTCTAAGCCCAACCCAAGGGTCCTATCATGTGGGAGAAAGGTATATAAGGTCAACAAAACCCTAATACCTATGTTGGAGGATTGATTGTACGAATTGAGATTTGAGATTTGAGAAGGAGATTTTGTGAGTTGGAAGAGTGCAAATTTCATTGAATTTCTGTGTTTGAGCCTTCATCTAGTCAAGAATGGATTGAAAGGACTTTTCTGATGCTTTGAGTCTTTCATTTGAGTCATTTAATTAATGTGTTTAGCATTATACTAGTCATCTAGACCAACTGGTTTTCTATTTTACAATTTTTTGGTGTTCTTGGTCTCATTGCCGGTTCAAGCCAGTTTTTGGAAACAATGATCCCCACTTGAATTCCCGTGGAAAAGCTACCATGGGCACTTGGAATCAAGTAGGGGACTATTTTTACAGTGTAAATATTGTGTTTATTTTCTTGATTTGCAGGGGAGATGAATTCATCAAGCACTAGGCGAGTGCAAGTGCATTCTGGCTAGTGGCTTGGAGAGGACAGCAGCAAGGAAAGTTGCTAAACTGATTGGTTTATGCCAAAAAAGAGCATGGGAGAGTAGAAACATGTATTCTAGACATGTGTGTGCAAGGAGGAGAGTTGAGGAGGTCGTTGAAGCCTTCAAAGGAGGAAACAAAGCCAAAAACCCTAGAAACCCTTGAAAATAGGGGGTTTGAGGATAGTCATATGTATGGACCCTATTAGGACCTAAGACCTAATAAATATTGGAGCCTTCATGGCCACTAGCAAGAATCTGAAAAAATATTTGGGGGTTGTTAAGACCGTTTGTGAGAAAAGACAAGAAAATGGGTTCTAGGAGGCCTAATTGGGGCAAAAAGGCTACAAGGCCTAAAACAAGGTTTTCATGAACTCGATGAAAAAAGGGTGAAAGAAACCACCTAGATGGATCAGTGAGGAGAAAAAACAACTAAGGGATAGCTAGAATACCCTTCCCTAGCCCTAGAGTAGTTATGACACATTGGGTCAGTGAGGAGCCCAAGGAAGCCTAGTGGTGGAATGGGAGTGATGGTGAAGAATTTGAAATTGGTGGAGAGTCCTACGTGGTGAGAGGGGTTTAGGAGTGATCCCTGAGTAGGGTAGAGAGGATTACCCTAGGAAGACCAGAGAATAGGTCTTGGGAAGAGCAAGAGTTCTCTTGAGGGATAGGAGTCCCCATCATGCCCTACTCCCAACTCATAATGAAATAGAGGAAATAGGTTATCTAGAAGAGTATAAAGTATAAAACATAATAGCTTCACAACCCACAAGAAATTAGTGGCTAATCATCTAGTGCTTTCATGTCACCAAGGACTAAAACCACAAACCCAACATATGTAATCCATATATTAGTCTAAATAGTAGGTTTTTCCTATGTGAATAGTGGCCAAAAACACCCATTAACAAGAACACCCTTTCACTCCACATGACCACAATGTAAAGGACCATAACCACTATATAAGAGGATAGTTACACATTTCCAAACATGAGCTCTAGGTCATGACTATGCAAGTAGAAAACACATGACCAAATCCATGAAAAAAATATCCTTTACCACAAGATTTCATTGCCCATAATAGATCCCATTGACAATATCTATTTGAGATTTAGATGTTATGAATTCAAATCTCACAAATCTACAAAAAAGTTAACACACATAAAATCCACTACAATTCACAAGTCTTCAGTGAATCCTTAAAAAATTATAGATCTGATACCAAATGTTGGTTAAAATAAAAATCTCCAATCTAATTGTTAATCATCAAAGCTCCATTCATGATATGATAGCAATTGATAAGATACAAGTCTTACACTTATACAATATGAAAATATGAAATTGTATGCAAATCTAAAATTAAGTTACCTCATAATATGGAATTGCCATGTATAGATTCAATATCTTTATGATGATTAAATTAGACACTTTAACATGATTAATAAAACCACCTTAGATGATCTTTAAAAAATAATAAAATAATTATAATATCACCATAAGATAACAACAACAAAGATTCAATCTTGCTACCTAATGGAGAAGAGTGGTGGGAATAGGCACAAAGTATGCTTTTTGAACTCTGTAGAGGATGGAGAGGTCGAATTTGAAGATGATGATGGAGATCCAACTATTTGGGCTTCATCTTGTTGCTTGGTGGGGCTTGTTTGTTTTTTGGCCCTCTTTTAGTGTTTGTTGTGTTATTTCTCCTTGTGTTTCTATTGGGTGTTGGTGGTCGTGTGATTTCATTTGTCTGGATCATGGTGGAGGTCTTTGCTTTTGTTGAGGCATCTCATTTTTTTTGGCTTTGCCTCTTCACTGCGTGGGTGGGGTTGGGGTTGTGCCTTATTTTTTATGTGCACTGGCTTGTGTTGGGTGTCCCACTTGGTCTTTTTGTGGGTTATTATTGGTTAGGGTGAGTGGGCTCTTTTTCCTTTGTTGTGTGCTTTGATGCTTTCCTACTCTAGTTCCTTTACATGGAGTAGAAGTTTTTTTTGGGGCTACTTTTGGTTTTTGGTGGTTGGCTTCCTTGTTTGTGGTAGGGAGGCTTTTGTTGTGGTTTTGGATTTTCATGGGGCTGCCTTTTTGTTGCTTTTGAGTAGGGTGTTGTATCCCTTGTGGTGTTCAAATATTTTATCTCTATCAAGGGAAATGGTTTTCGCACCCTTGTTTTTTCTATGGTTGTTGTTTCACGTGACATCTTTGTTCCCTTTGTGGGTTTTGAAGTTCTTTTTTTCAAAGGGTTTTTTTCTTTGCTTCTTGCAAAAGGTTGTCTGTAGGTGATGGCTTCTGATGTTTTTCTATAGCCCCTTGAGGTGTTTGTTATTTCCTCTGAGGCGAAGGTTGTTGGAATTGTTGGTCAAGGATTTAAGCTTGGTCTTGCTTTATAGGATGGGATTTTTTTGATTCTCTAATTTGTGGTATATGTTAGTCTTTGGGATCCCCTTATGCTTCATTGTGCTCTTCACAAGTTTGGGGTCTATTTTTCTCTGCATGTAGATTTGTATTTGTATGATATTTCTTGTGGATCTCTTCATGTTGGCTAGGTTATCTCTTTCTCTATTTACCCAGATGGATTTTTGTTGTTGGAGGTTTTGTGCTACTCTTTCTTTTGGCTCTTTGGTGGTCGGATGAGCTATTTTTCATGCCTATTCTTAAGACCCAAATGTGTATTTTGTTCTCATTCCTCTTTAAATTCATCTTGCTAGGTATGCCAAAGGATGGTGTGTTTATTTTTTATGTTGGTTTGGTGGCTTTCTCCTTGGTTGTACAACTTATTTCTTTTATAGAGGTGAAGATTGATCCTATTGAGGTGGTTTATTCTTCTATTGAGGTGAAGATGGGTGTTGTGGGTTTGGTAGGAATCTCCCTACTTTGGTTTTCTCAATTATTGTCCCTTTTGAGGTGGGAGGTACTCCTATTGAGGTGGAGTTTGTGGCTGTTGGTGTTCTCTAGGTTCGGTGGAAAAGATGTTCATGTGATCCTCTCCTATAAAGGGGAGCTCTTTCCTTCAGCTATGGAGAATGAGTTGGCTTCTTGGATTGCCAAGTGTTTTAAGGGAACTTTTTCTTCCTCAGTTCTGCTTTGTATTTCTCATATTGAGGTTGACAATCTAGTTGGACTAGTTTTTTTGAATGGGAACTTGTGTTGCCCTTTTCTTAGTGGCTCGACATTTTTATTGAACAAATGGTTTGTTGCAATCTGGCTACTTTATTTCCTAAATATTTTTGGTAGTTTTTGTTAATTTATTGGGTTCTAGATCCCTCTTAAAACCTAGTTGTAGAGGGCTTTAGGTTCCCTTCAAAACCTAATTTCTACATCTTGAGTTGTCTTGTGAATTTTTTAGAATGGTTGATGTTGTTGGGTTGCTAATTATCTACACTTTATTTTTTTGCAACTTTCCGTTGATGGGTTTGTAGGTCTTTTCAAAACCTTCTTTTAAAGGGTTTCAGGTCCCTTCAAAACCTACTTTTCCCCTAATCAAAAACAACAAAGATGCACAAATCAATGAACATTGGAACATCATCTCACAAATCAAGATTTATGAGGAGAAACCCTTTCAAGAGATCAATCTAGAGAGGCAGAGCGTGTGTTATCTTCAAATGAAAGGCTACAATACATTCACTTTCATCACTCCTTTTCCTTCAATAAAATAATACATGTGTATATATTTTTCACTCTGACTAATCACATTCCCTTTTTACCACTATAACCCTTGTTTATATAGAATTTCACCCTTTAAATGGGGCATCCAAATTTACCATCATATTCCAATGCCTTCATTGGATAAATCCAAGTATTAATTTCATAGAATAATGTTGCTTGAAACCATTTCACTCACCTTCTTGATTTAGGAATCTATTTGTTGTTAGTTTCTCAGTGATTATTGTTTATAACCATAAGTTGATTATATTTAATAATAGCCACACAAACAACCTCATTGGAAGTTGAATGCCCAAAATCATTATAGACACTGAAAAATTGTCCTAGACCTGCAACAATATTTTCCACTAATGTTCATCTAAACTAATTAAATAATCCTATTATTTAATTATATTATCCTCTTTCCTCTAAGTTCTTTTTTTCTTCTTATCCCAATAATTAAATAATTTTAATCATTTAATTATTCTAAATTTCCTCTAAGGTTAATTAATCAACTTTAATTATTTAATTAACCAACCCTTTTTTACTAAATAATTATCTTTAATTATTTATCTCTAATATTCTTCATGATTAAATAAATATGTTTATTTATTTAATTAACTAATTTCTAAATTCTTAGAATAATTAAATGAATATTTTTATTTATTTAATTAACTAATTTCTAAATTCTTAGAATAATTAAATGAATATTTTTATTTATTTATTTATTCATGTGGGTGCAAATAAATAAATTATTTTTATTTATTTATCCCACTTACCTCATTTCTTTAATATTTCCATCTTTTTCTCTTCAATCAAATTTTCGTCATTTTCAAATTTTAAATCTTTCCTAAATCTTCAACTTTACTCCATTTTAGAAACATCTTCAGTTAACTAAACATGAAATTAGAAATTTCACATGTGCTATTATCCACCATTTTAATTAGATAATTCAATATTATATCTTCTTGAATTAAAATGCAAGTTGTCTTGTTCTTTCTCATAATCTCATATATTAATTCTTCATTTTAATCTTGTTTGTTGATTTTCTATCAAATCTTGTACAAATCCAATTGTTAGCTTCTTTCCATTCTAAACATAGTCTTCAAATTCTTACTATAATTATTATCTTAATATTATTGTGATTTATGCGCATACAAATATAAGAGCAACATTACCAACTTGAAAGTGAGAAGGAGAAGAACAACGTAGGTGAAACGATATTGAGTTCTTGAAGGTATAATGTTGATTTGATTCTAGTGTTTCTTGCATTTATTTTCCCATGCTCTATTGGTAGATTAGGAGTGTTAGCATAAGTCTATTAGGTTTTGTGGTTTCCTTAGGATTTATGCAATTAAATATGACTTTTGATCTTACATTTGGTGAATTTGATACGAATGCTAACCTTCTTTAACTAACATTGTTGTTTGTAAGTTTATGGTATTTTTTTCTTGAAGATTGTAGGTACATTCAAGAGTTGTGATAATCACACTTTTAAGGAGATTTTTGAGGGTAAATAGACATCACGGTTGCATCTAGAAGGTTTGAGCAATGAATTCTCATATATTATACCCCATATTTTGGTGCAGGGTAATGTTTTAAACTTTTAAAAATTAATTTTTCAAGCACTTTATTTGTTTTTTATTAGCAATATATAGGTTTTATGGGGACCAAAAACCCCTTACATACTGGTTTTGAGGGGACTAGAAACCCCAAACAACACAATGAAAGTTGCAAAAAGATGGGAGCACAGAGCATCAACAACCCAACATCAACATTCTACCAAAAGATACACACGATAAAACAAACTACATAGAATCAACTTTGAAGGGTCTGAAAACCCGTTTACAACTAGGAATTCACAAGGACTTAAAACCCAATTATTTTAAATAAAATACCTAATTTAGCCAGGCACTAAACACAACCTACAAAAAATGTTCCACAGTAAACCAAATGCTCAACACTGAGCTAAAACAACAAGGGTTGCCAAAGAACCCTTCAAGAACAATCATTTCTCCCACACTCCCTACCTCAATAAGAGAGAAACTAGGAAAAATAGAGTTTGAGAGCATAGAAAATATCTAAGAAGCTTCAACCATATTGCAACACCATCCCACCTAATCTTCCATCTCAAGCTCTACCTCAATAGGAGAAATGAGAAACCTTCCCATTGAAGCCACTGTACTCCACCTCAATAAGAGCTCATAAGAGAGGAAAGAGATTTTCACCACCTTTATAACCACCAAATCCACCCCCATAGGAGTGGGCTCCTCCTCAATAGTAGTTGTCTCCACCTCAAAAGAAGACACAACTTGTAAAACATGGAAAAAGATAATGACAGTCGGAAGGATTGACATTACATCCTTTGGCAACATAGGCTCTAGGTGCATGAAACAAGAAGTAAAAAAAACCCATATAGTAGCAAAAATAAAGCATCAACCTAATTTTTAAGAGAAGAAATTTGTGATAGCTCAACCAGCAATCCAGAAACAACCCCCCTCATCAGCAAAAAACTTTGAAATCCAACCGGGGCACAAAAAAAACCAAACCAACAAGACAAGGCCCAAATCCCATAACAAAGAGAAACTAGAAGGCTTCAACAAGCAGAAGTAAAACTTCATAACAAAGGATCCAAACCCCAAAAGGAGAGAAAAATTCACTAGCCACTTGGGGTTCAAGAGGAACAATAGAGACCTCAGCAAGGAGGACCAAAATACATGGTGCCAGAGAGAACATGGCTGCATAGAATACAACTGCAAAAACAAGCCCCAAGAGGAACAAGGGGGCCCAAACATGATGGAAACAAGGAGAAGGCTAAGCAAAAAAACCACCAAGATACCCCAACATGCTGGTCAGAGCAAGAAATGGGAAAAAACTCCACATAACCAACCATAGGGAGACACCACCACTCTACAGGAGGGGGACAAGAAGCGCCCAAAACACTCTGAGTGCAAGAACCCTCAAAAGAGAGCCACCAAAAAAATAGCGCGAAGAAGCGAAGGAGGACCAAGAAGAAGCAAGAAGGATTACATGCCAACATGAGGAGCACCCAAAACATCCTACTACAGCAAATAGGATCTGAAAAAATCCCATTCTTCAACCGAACCTCCTCAGAGAAACCAACACACACCCTCACCCAATGCAAGTAAAACAACAAGGAGAGAAGCCGAAAGGGCATATACATCCAGACTATGAAAAGGAGAAGGAGAAAGCCTCCAATCATGCCCAGAACTGTAGCACCAAAACATCCCATGAGAATCGATAGAACAAGGTTGGATAGAGCAAGGCTCGAGCAAAGAAAAAGCCCTAAAAAATGAGCACCGATAGAGAAGGGCCCAAGCCGAAGAACATTTATTTGTTAATTTGTACATTTGTACAAATTTCTACTTTTTGAATATAAGTTTATTGCTACACATTAAAATTCTATTAATAATAAATTTGGTTTCATTTTCTAATTAGAAAATTAATTCATAGGGGTTTAATCATTTGGTGAGATTGCTTAATCCTCATCTTAGAAATTTTTAAAATACTAACCTGCAATAAAACATACATAACTTTTAAACCACTAATCAAATTATCAATTTTTTGCAAGCATTTGAAAATTGGCTCTGATGTGCATGTTGTGAATTAGGGCATTTTCTCAAATCAAAAATTAAAAATCAAGTATAATCAGTCAAATTGAATGTTTTAATTTTAAACTTCAAACAACCACATGCAAAAACTTGTTTTTTTGATGATTTTTTAATTTCATAAAAAATTGAAAAGTGTGCTTTGTTTCTAATTTGAATGATTTTGTTATGTGTTTCCACTAATAATTTTATGCAACACTTTTTCACCATGAAAGATAAAAACACATAGACAATCCTTTTCCACAAGCCAAAGACAAACAAAGAGAAACTACTAACTTTGCTTATTGCAAGATGTTCTCAAAGGTATTGTTTGAAAATAATAATTTTTTTGGTGCAAGTTTGTCATTCAAAGAATTTGTTTTCCAAACCTACGTGTCTTTGATTTTCTAGATTATATAACATTTGATCTAGGGTTAAAAAGAACAACTATTTTTTGTGTTTGGTGCACTTGCACATTTTGTTATCCCAAGCTAGTGTGTGTATCCTCTCTCCTCATGCACTTATGTGATCTTGGGTGTATGATAAACACACAATATATTATTTTTATTTTCCATAGGAGGCCTTATTGGCGATTTCATCACCTCCAAGGTTTGACCACTACAATGTTTCTCGACAGGGTATAAAAAGGGGGAGAATGAAAGTTTTGCCCCAAGGAGTGACTAGCATCATTCAAAGATGAGTCGTGAGACCCTCAATCCATTGAGACTTTCTTTGGTGATGAGAGTGGGAGTGGGCCTCCCATTTCTTAGGCTACTAAAAATGAGACCTCTATTCACTATAGTCTCCCACTAGAAACCTTTGTTTATTAGAATCCTAGGAGCCTTCAACCATTACTTGGTTTAGTGCTAGGTACATTATAATACCCAAAGATAATCACCACTAACTTCCTTGAGTAGAGATAGAAATCCTTGTGTTTTTCTTTTGTAGCTTCTCAAGGAGAGAGGAAAGGTGAGATTTTTTCTATATTGGGCATGTACCACTAGACCTCTAGCTATCTGCTCTCAAAAGATAGGTGTTTCACACCGATCTTGGGGTATTTGCGTGAGCTACACCAATAATACAAAACCATCTAAATAATTAAGTTCTTCTCGTCTTTCAAGTGTCTTTAATTTGTACTATACCAATGAATCAATTTATTTTTCCTTAAGTCTTACCCTTTTCAATCAAGATTCAAACAACCATTTTTTTCCAAGTGTTTTCTAAGTGTATGCTATTAATAAAAATAAAAACTCCCACCAAATAACCACTCTAAAAACTTAGTTCCTAGGAAACCAAACCATAGTTACATGTTTTCTATTCTATCATGCATTTGTTTACCTTGAGACAAGTTAGGGTCTATCCTTTTGGAATCTAGAATTTGGACCTAATTGACCTAGATACCAAAGACCTATCAAACTCCTCTAGTATAGCATTCAAATTTCTACATTGTAATTTTCTTCACTTAATTTCACTCCTAGATTAAATTTTTCTATCCAACGTCATAATCATCCAACCTTGCATTTCAAACTAGGGAACCAACCAATCTTGATTAGACTATAGCTATCTCTTGATTGTCTCAAATTTCATTTTTCATCATCTTCTCCATAGTTGGGCCTTAAAATCATAAGTCTAGTCTAGTTTAGGTTTGACCCTTATCCCACCATTATCATTTTAGGTTTTAGACTTTTATTGTGGTTACTTTTTTCTTTCATCATTTACACCACATCATCAACCATATCCACCAATATTATCCAGGTTATATTTTTAAACGACCATATTTATCGTTTGATTGATTTTATCTCTTATACTTTCATCATCCATTTATAAATTATGCCTAAAATAATTAGTCTAGTTTAGGTGTGACTCTCATCAATTCATTAACAGTTGACCCTAAACTCATAAGTATAGTTTAGGTTTAACTACTAGCAACCATCATCATAACTTGTATCCTTCGAAGATCGAGACATTCCTTTCAATTACTTTGGTCTATCACTATCTCACAAGGTCAAAACAAAAAATCCATAAGATCATTCACCATTTATCATTATCATCCAAAAATATTAGCATAAAATCATAATCATTTGCATAATTATTTTGAAAATTTTAAAAAAATCCTAAAACATCACATCATTTAGCATTAGTATATGCTTTCATAAAACCACAAAAAATAAAATAAAAATTATAAAAATTCCAAAAACATAGTCCAAGTCTTATTGGTTGAAACAAGGTCACAAAGAAAGAAGAATAAAACAAATCCTACAATAGAACCTATCTTTGGTTCCACAAACACAATACAATTTGAGACCTCCACAAGTTCACAACCAATACCCAAACTAGAACCCACCTTACCTTTTATTGATGATGAGATTATTCCAACTCATGTTAGACCAATTTTTTCTCAAGAGGACCTTGATGAAGCCTCATAGGAACATAATTTTCTAGATATACTGAAGGAAATCATGGAAGAAGATCACACTAGATACCTTTTAGAATTTGTACAAAAGGGGGCTAAGCTTCCTATGGGTTTTGATATTTCTGCCATAATGGAACTAACATCTAATGTAACATCTCAGGACATGGGTTCCATTGAAAAAGTACCCTTAGTGAGCAATCCTACCTCACAACAACTAAACATGAGTTTTCCATTTGGTAGGACATCCCATAATTATACAATGTTAGATATACCTACACCCCCTATATTTGAGCAACAATTCATAAATCCACTTTATAACGTGCCACCACATCCTCAAAAAATAGCACAAAAAACAAATACATGTATTCCACACATAAATGTAACCAATCCTTCACAAAACATGAACGTGAACATCATTACATCTTCCAACACTTCGCTTCCACAAAACACCTCAATGAGCAACCAAAATCCAAACAATCACATACCATCAACTCATACCCATGTGCCTTTTGGGCCAAGTCAAAATTTGAATCACATTTCCTCACAACATCAACACACCTCTCCTACAAGTAGGTACTTATATGGACAATGAATAACACTCAATCAATTATTTACACACACATTTGCATCAAATTCAAATCTAACATCTGCACAACCCATGACACAACACCAAAATTTGAATACACTTAATCACCAAAATTTGAATACACTTAATCAAAACAACCCACTTATTCATCAAAATTTGAATTTTCAAAATACAAACCTATCCATATGGTCCATGCATAACTTGAAGTACAATGCTCGACCAAATACCCCTCCAACACAACTCTCACCAACAAAGATATTGGCCCAACAGATGTAAAAATTGCAACAACAGATAGCCAATATGCAAACTTATGGAGCTAAAAAGAATTATTCAATGGGCATATATCCTTATCATTTTGCTAGGAGTTTATATATGCCATCTTTCCCACAAAATATTGAGATACACAAATTTGATAAATATAAGGGGAAAGAAAATCCAATAGACCATGTTAGATAGTTTTGTGTATCTTATCTAGACCTCCAACATGAATAAACATACCTAATGCATCCTTTGAAATGTAGTCTCAGAGGACAATCTATGGAATGGTTTGCACATTTCCCTCCTAGAATAAGGACAAGGAACGAATTAGCTAAAAAAAATATCATAGATTTATCCTATAATGTTGATCATGAGGTAACCATAGTAAAATTGTGCAACACTAAAGAAAAAGAGAGAATATTTTGTTGCATTCCTACAAAGGTGGAGGAATATTGAAAGAAAATGTCCTTTCCACATACCTAAAAAACAATTAGTCCAAATATTTCCGGAAAACTTAAATTCAAACTTGATGTTTCTATTGGATGTTGTAGTTGTGTTGTTGATATCTGGTTGTCATTGATGTCAACACTATTAGCATTGGTGTCTTAAAGGTTGTATATGTCGAGGATATTGAGAAAATTATATTAAACATGTTGAAGATTTTTTGTGAAGATGTGAAGTTCAGTGTGTTGGTATTCAGAAGTTTCACTTTAAAGGGTTTGTTGCTGAGCCTATCTAGTTTATACTCCAGAAGTTTTAGAGGTGTGCATCAATATTTGAGCAAGTTTTGAGTTTTTGTGTTCCTGCAGTTATTTTGTTACTGTAGCTGGTGTTTCTAGAAGAAGAGAATGTGATTCTGGTAATTTGAGTTGTTGTGTATGCTCCTACGATATTTTTTGATGTTTCTAGATCGTGCTTTATCCTTGTTGCAGGTCCATGTTGATTGGTGTGATCATGATCAAAGATTTTTCCTTTGTGTGTTCAGGTTTTCATGTTCTTGGCCGACATGGTGATTGTAGCGTGTTGCGGATCCTCATGGATTAATCTTTTAATGTTTGGCATGTTCGAGAAAAAAATGTTTAGGTCTTCATTATGTTGTGACCGACTTCAGTTGGTGCTCATTGAGATTTGTTCATAAATTGGGCCGAAAATTTGTAATTCATTTACTCTTTCTTTTTGGTTGACAAATTTTTTGATGTAATTCCATGAAGCAAATATATAAGAGAGATTGTTTCTTCATTTTGAAGTGTGGGTGATGGATGTGTGAGAAGTGAAGAAGAGTTTTTGTGCCTAATCAAAATTGTCATCAGGATTTTGAAGAAGCTAATTTCTCAGTTCAATCTCTTCAGATGGATTTAATCTAAAATCTTTATGTAAGATAGTGTGTATTATTTGAGTAGTATGCCTGAATGCATGTGCATTCCTCATTCATTTTCCTTATACTTTTAATGGGGTATAACTTGTGGATTAACCTCCACTATGGTTTTTCCCCTAACAAGGTTTCCGCACAAAAATCTTGGTGTTATATGTGTTTCTGATGTGTTGTTGATTCATTTTTTCACTATTATTTAATAGATATGAGATTAAAGGTTAATAAGGCTAAATAAGTTTTAAATTCCATGACAACTGATTCACCCCCCCCCCCCTCAGTTTTCTATTCTTGTTTTTCCAACAGCTTCACCTTCGAGTCCATTGTTCAAACACATTTAATGAATTTATTGAGAATGGTATCACTATCAATAAGGCCCGTGTCACAAAAGGACTCATGATTTTTTATAAAGAAAACAACAATAACTCAAGTACACCAAATGATAAATCTAAATTTTGGGCTCAAAATAAAAATGTGACAAATGATGGTGTTGTATACATAAAAATGATAAACAAGTCTCATCATGCTCTTAGTCTCAAAGGACCTTCCAATTCTAGGATGCAAGCAACTAACAATAACCCATCACAAAATTTTCCACAACCTACCAACACCATTCAAAACAACTCATCACAGGGTCCCACTAGAACTAATATAGCTCCAAGATGACAATACATACCCCTAGGGGAACCAATTGAATTAGATCTGAAGAAACTCCTACAATCCAATGTCATTCAAATTCTAGAAGTAAGACATTATAACCCAATACCTTTTAAACCGGCCTTTTGGAATGACAATGATTTTTTTGAATATCACAGGAACAAGGGACACAAAGATTCTATGTGCTTTAGACTCAAGAATATATTTCAAGATCTCATAAAGCAAGGATATATATAGTGTTTGATAACCCCAATGTATCCTCTAAGATAGATCACACCATATTCAAGGACCCTTTACAAAATCATGGTCAAGGGAAAGCCTCTAGTTCAAGATCTAATACCAAAAGTAATTCCAATTATACTAATGTGGCTTATGACTATAGAATTAACCATATTCAACAAGTATACAATAATGTTTCAACCCTAACTGTCAAGGGAAAGAGCCTCGAGTGTGTTGTTACTACCCATATATCCAAAGTGATTCTACAAGGAGTCCCTTCCAAATACCAATTGCCTAACCAATACAACCTTTGGGATCACCTTGGAAAAACACCTACCCAAATATCTATTCTTGAGCTACTGCAGATATCCCCTACACATAGGGCTATCCTAGATAAAGAATTTCATGATCTTTCCATCCCAACAGATCTAGACGTTAACCAATTTTAGGCCATGGTAGGATATCTTGCTACTACCCATCATATTACATTTACTGAACATGATATCTCTCCACACAAACCTAAACATAATGATTCCCTCCATATCAAAGTTTTCATTAATAAACAAAAAATCAGATGAGTTTTGGTAGATAATGAAGCACGCTTGAATATTTGTACTTTGAAATTCATCACAATATTAGGATTTTCTAAGGCATGCATCAATACTTCAAAAATAATTGTGATAAAATCTTATGATGATGCAAAGTGTTTTTCTAAGGTTGCTATCACCCTTCCTATCAGAATTGGTCTAGCAGTAAAAAATATAGTGTGTCAAGCCTTGTATGTGGGCCTTCCCTATAATTTCTCCTAGGCAATCCATGGATTCATGTCATGAAGATCATTCCCTTCATGTACCACCAATGCTTGAAGTTCTCTTACAATGGATTTGAAATAACTATATCAGGTGACCATGATCATTTCCAATATTGTAGTAACTTGAGAGAGACTCCTAAGTATCAAGTACCCATCAAGGGGGAAACCTCATCTTCCATTTCATCTCACTGATCCTGCCTTGCTATCTAAATCTTCGATTCCTCCCATTCATATCCTTGAGCATAAGGTCTAGATTCAAGATGAAGGATGTGAAAAATAAAATATGGTAGACTCATTTTGCATTGGAAATTTGCCTACTTCTCCTAAGTCATATGTGGAAAGCCATGTCCTATTCAAAAGAACTCTAAGACCATCATTCAATATGAACCTCCCACTACTTTCACTAAGTGGGGAGAACTTGAAAATGAATCTATCAATGAGGATATCTCTACCTAGGTATATCAAGACAAAGAAGACATTAAACATGTTAAATTACCAGTTGAAAAATATGGTAAAGGTTATGATGGTCAAAGTGGCTCAAGATTACAAAATTGGGGAATCATAGAACCTATTCAACTTAAATGTGTGCCTAAAAATAAAGGGCTTGGTTTTCAACCATTGAGATTGGACACTTCAAGTACTAAGTTACTTTCAGGTGGAGATATTAATATTTCTGATGATATCGAGACTCCTAAAGATGATGATAGTTCAAACCTAGATCTTTATGAGAAACAACATGATGATGACCAAGCTTGGATGGAAAACTTTTAGGATCTTGAATATTCTTTATTTCTTGTCATATCCACTTTATCCCAATCCTTTTGTATCCATGATAATCATATGTTGGATCATCCTATCTATGATAATCCACTCTTATTATGATCCTATTGAGAACCTCCAAGATCATCCACTTCTATCTCATGACCGCCTTCCTTCCAATTCATCTCATGAACTACCATATTTCTATTTTGAGCATCTTGGGTTAGGGTATGCATCTCCTATTGTTGCCTTTACTAAGCCTTCTTGTCAACTCGCTAAGGAATACAAGCTTCCTTTGATACTAATGGTGCCAAAAAGGAAGTCATGAAGAATCCATCGAGCATCCTGAAGATTCTTCAGTCCTTTCCATATCCATTTTATCCCAATCCTTTCATATCCATGATAATCCTATGTTTTATCATCCTATCTATGATAATCCACTCTTTGATTATGATCCTATTGAGGACCTCCAAGATCATCCACTTCCATCTCATGAGCCCATTCCTTCCAATCCATCTCATGAACTACCATATTTCCATTTTGAGAATCCCAGGTTAGGGTATGCATCTCCTATTGTTGCCTCTACTAAGCCTTCTTGTCGACTCGCTAAGGATTTACAAGCTTCCTTTGATATTAATGGTGCGAAAAAGAATAGTCACAAAGAATCCATCGAGTGCATTGCCACTCTCTTCCATGAATCACACATCCTTACCATTTCATCTAACAAATACAACACATCCAATTTCTTCCACCTCCTAGACTTGGATCAACAAGTATCATCCCAAAATAAAAAGGCTATCAATCAAAAATAAAAAATAAAAAAGCCTTTATCAAAAGGAGATCCAAAATCAAATGAAAGAAAGAAAGATCAAGAAAAGTCCTTTAGTCAAAATCAAAATAAAAAGATATTGGATAAATAAAAATAAAATTCAAAAGTAAAAGAAAGAAAAAATTGATATCTAATCATGCCCCTTCATCCAAAATAATTGGGGGCATTTGTCGAATAAAAATACCAAGAAATGAGCTTGTTGATCCCAAGTATTTATCTACATCATCTTCAAGAAATCCATAAACTCTACCTAATCCGCCATATCCATACGTCCATCATATCACTCCATCCCCCTTGATGTCTCTCAATGGACCTTTGATGATGACCCCTTCACGTGCTTTAATCCAATGGTTTCCCAAACTCATTTTCATGTGAAGCATGACGATCCATATATTGCACACACTAGGAATCATACCTTAGCTCCCTCCATTTTCCACATAAACCATCCCCCATCATCCATATCCTTCCATACAACATCATAATACAACTATTAAAGAGAATCCACCATGATCGCAACAAAATTAAGTCTCTTTTATTTCAAAAATAAATAAATAAATAAAGCTTCAAAATTTCAAAAAAAATGAAAAATTCCAAAAAAAAAAAATATAGTAAAGAGAAATAATTCACCCTATAGTTAAAATGACTTTAGTGGCAGTTTGGGTAAGTACTGTGGTGAAAACCTAGAAAACAAGTGTCATGTGTAGTAGGTCATTTCTCTACTATCTACTATAATTCTATTTGGTTTTTCACTCCATCCACAATAACCCGAGCATATTCTCCTTCATAACAAAATCTCACTTTACCCACACAACCATAAAAAATATTTTCACACCTCTCATGGCCTAAGATTGATTGATATTTAGCAATACTCGCTTTCCATGCATGTTCATAATAAAGTAAATCCACCTGATTCTTTCTGCAATAATAGGTCCTATACCTAACTGGGGGCAATCGTCGACCTAGGTTTTTCATATGGGATCTTTAACATTCACTCTATTATAATAACTCTATCACAATCACCTATCATGGTCCACATTTCATAATAAGTTTTATACCCATCATGATCACCCATCACGATCCACCCCTACAATAAATTGTGCCTTATCAAAGGTTACATTATAACATTCACTCCATAATAATCACTCTATCATAATCACCCATCACGGTCCACATTTCATTATAAGGTTTATACCTATCATGATCATCCATCAAGATCCACCTCCCATAATAAATTGTGCCTTTGCTAAGATTGACACTCTGATCAGACATGAAAAAAACATCCTACAAAACACTAAGCCTAAAAAATCACAAAATAATAGGATAAATACCGAACTACCCTTCACATTTTAGATATTTGTGATTCACATTTTCATCAACCACAATTAGCATTTTGATATTTTATATGATTGCATGGCAAATTATTATCAAATTATTATTGTTAGTATTACTTGGTGTTATCTTTTAGCTAGGAGTCCTAGTTCCTAGACATTGAATCTATAAGTTTTAATAGTCAAAGTAAATATTTTATTATAAAATATAGAACATTATTATACTCAATTTTTATGATATAAAATATCCTATGATGTCCATATTGGAGAATTAAACACTTTAGTTGTATCATGGTTATAATATTTTATTGATTTGTATAGGATAAGAGGTAGTATTTTATCTAAGAATGATGTAGTTTACTAAAAAGAATGGACTCTTGCATATCACTTGCTTTCACAAAGGTAAGTCTGGTAAATGTTATCATAAAATATTTTTCTAGATTGAATAAGCTTTGGTTATGGGAAATTTATGTGGTAAATCGATATGTTTTTCTAATTGATTTAGATTGATTGCAGTTAATAGTAAGAATAATCATTGATTCGGTTGATTTTAAGATACTTTTTGGTGGAAATAAAACCTCTAGGGTATGGGGCATTGGACACCCAATAAGAAAAATCATGAACCTTTAGAAGTAAGAAAATTAAAGATGTGTCATAAGTTAACTTGAAAGGATTACAAATTAAATTTCACATCAAACACCAACTAAATGTTTTTGAACTTAGATACTTTCTAGGTTATTTCTTTGCATCACCTGAGTGGGTGGTAGCCGATGAAGAATTGTTTGGGGAACTAGACCCTAGAAATGGTTGCATATGTAAGGAAGCTAAGGTAGCAAGACAACTTCCTATACTAATCTTGAGAGGAGAGTAATGCAAAGCTTTATAGATATTTACAATAGTTATAGAAACTTAAACAAAAATAAACATAAATATCATGCATATCACAATATAGTGATTTATGTGGGGAAAACCCTTTTGGGAGAAAAATCTGACACTTTAAAATTCACCCAATATATTATTTAGAAATCATGAAGATTACAATATACTTGCAAAGCAAGCTTCTCATAGGAGTATCATCAACCAAATATTTGAGGCAACACAACAACTATTAGACTCTCTAAATACATCATAATGCACAACTGTAATACAATTCCCTCATAAAATAGGGTTTACTTATATGGGAAGATAATCCAAAAAAATATCTATCGTCGTATATGATACCTAATGATAAATGGTCCAGATTTACTTGATAATAAAATATACATAAAGTGTGGTTTTTAGGGGCCCTGCTCGCAAACCCTTGGACCTCCACCAAGGCACATGGTCACTAGACCCTGCAAGGGAGGTACCCCCCCTACGACCCCCCGTGCTTAATATATTAACTTGTAATAATTGTAATGTTCAGACACCATTTTTCCTAACAATATACCCACCCATACGGTTGCATAGACATAAAACAAATAGATCTACATATTTCACACCTTTGGTTCCCTAATGTCTTGATCCCTATGGATACAAGGTACATATGTAGTCTGAGTCGAAATGAATAAAATTTTGAGTATGCGGATACATAACACATCATGATTTTTTTTAATTTACACTAATTTGAGCAAGGGTTTTTTCATTAATATCTTGTTTTTAATCTATTTATGTCTAATATAAATATTTTTTGCACATTTTTTATATTTTTAACATATATATCAAATATCTTGACTACCATGGACTTGGAAATACCAAAATGGGGGTTTGATTGAGGCAAGCCCCTAAACATCTCAACAACAAAATATTTTATTTTTGTGTGTGTGTAGGGTTTCCATCAAAGAATGAGAAGTAGAAATATGGTAATATCTTTCTTAATGTTTCTATTTATTTAGTTTCCATTTCAATGGATTAATCATATTTTTATATTTTAGTTTTTTCTTTTTTAATCAGTAAAATTGGTTGTGAGGGGCCACACCATTTCATTAAATCAAAAAAAGATTACATCTGGTGCCCCTTTATGTACTAATTTTAATGGCTTTGTTAATTTCTTGCATACATTTTTATATAAAATAAATCCTAGAGCACAAAATGGCTTATACATGCACTTCCATGTAACACAACATACCTTATATCAGCAACCCCAAGCCCAACCATGACCCCCTATCTTTACCCTAAACTATCTGCTTAACAACCTAATTTGTAACTGTTACCAAATTTTCACTTATAGCTCAATTAGGTAGAGCTTATTGATTTTAAAACTAAGAGAAAGATACATTTTATAATCTTTCCTATACTATGTTCAATTGTATAAACAAAAAAATAAAAATATTACAAGATTATAGTAACATATCATTGCATTTATACAAGTGCATATAAAATAGGAAGGATTCACACAAATCTTTTCTAAAAAGTAATCTTTATTGATATTAAAAGTGTATATTTTGTCTCACACAAGCCGTGATACTAACTTATTCAATGTAATGGAGAAAATTTGATACATTGATGGATAAATAAAATAAAATGCACATATAAGGAAAGATGCCAGTTATTTCTTGAATGACTGGTTCAATCTGAGTTGCCTTGTGTCATCCTTAGCTCCTTTCTCCTAGTTCCTATATTTGAGTGACAACAATGATGTTAGAGCAGTGTTCTAAGCAATGAAATGTCTCTCACATTACATGTACAAGCACCCATGAACATATAAACGGATCTCCATGAAATGCATTAAAACGATATAGGAAAATCAATGTTGTTTAATCATATTATAGAATATGAGTGGTGAGAATGTGTCTCCCACAAGGGTTGATCCCAGCTCATATCCGTTGTACAACCTTTTATGCATATTCAAAGTCCATACAACATTCCTTCCAAAATAATTGATATCAATCATGATTACTTCATAATCATAATGCAGAAGAGTATACAATGCTAAGAATCTTTAACAACAACAATTTTTAAGATGCAGACTACATGATCACCATGATAGTGAATAATAAATACTTGAGGTAGTGAGTTGTCAAAATGTGGAACAATGGGTAAAGTGATTATATTGATAGTGATTTTGTTTTCTTGGCAATAAACATCTTGCTAAACTTGACTGTCCAGTATATTAATTACTTTCAAGAGCTTAATTGTTGATCATTTTCCAGTGTCATGTTGTCTATTAACAATGGTTTGATGGTTATGACATTTCTTGTGTTAATGGATCCTGAAAATACTAACTATGTAACTTGGATCTAACCATGCTTAATGTCTTGACAGAGGTTACATATTTTTTCTTTATGAACTAGGGTTTTTGTGTAGTGCTATTGTTTCATTATTTCATAGGCATATGTAGCAGGAATGGAGAGTAATTGTGGACCAAAGTGACAAGGATTGTGGTGTTTATCTTGGGAAGTGACCTTTTTAGGCCCAAAAAGTAAAGTAACATTGCAACTGAGAATAGAGTTCTGTGAAGTATAAAAGGCCACAATGGAATGAGAGGTAGACCAAGGATTGATCCCAATTTGAGTATGATAGCCACAATGGAAAATTCAAAAAACAAATGCATACCCTAGAAATAGAAAGCCTTTGGAAAGTGTATGTTGTTTCATAAAGAAACCCCATGGCCATAGCTTTGTTTTCTTTTTTTTTACATGAGAAGACAACACATGAGGATGCAACAACAGTAATTAAACTGAATTTTAGAAATCTTGATGCTACATGAAGTAAAGACAAAGTGATTTTTAGTTGTTAAAGAAAGTGAGGCTGCAACCTTGTGTTTCTTTTCTTCATTTTTTGCATGAAAGCTTAAAAAACATATATTATAATTTACAAGTGCAAAAGAGGAAATTTAAGAACTATAAGTTGAGGTTCTTTCAAAGCTTCATAAAAACCCTAGCCCGTAGGTTGCATACAATGGAGGGTTTTCTCCATTTACAAGAGACATATAGAAAATTCATTTTCAAGAGTGACGACAAGTGGAGGATGAGGGTTTTAAAATCCCTATAATATTTCTTTCACAACTCAAGTTCAGAATACCTGCGACCATGGAGTTTGTCTTTTGTATTTACAAAGAGAATTAAATATAACGGAGGAGAAATCATGTGTGATTTTATATAAATCATCAAATACAGTAATGAAACTGAGTTTCAAAGAAAAGTGAAAAAAACCACTGCCGTTAGACACCTAGAACAGAAAAACCTTCATGGGTTTCAAGAAATATGTAAGAGGAGTAGAGAAATGAAATAACCTAGGTGGGGTTTTTCTATTTTATCTAAAAAGTTGAAGAGCCATGTGAGGAACACAAAGAAAATATAAAGGAGGTATATGTTCATTATTTCATTCGAATGAGCTCAATTCGATCTTATTAAAGAATAATAATACAGAGGCTTAAATAATGAGAGCTTACCCTATTGTTGTTGTCAAGGAGTAAAAGAATGGTCGTGGGTTTTTCCCTAAGTTTTCCTCTCAAAGGTTCAAGCTTGGCTCTCCAATGGCGACCAAGAACAAAATTCACAAAGATAATAGAACAAGTAAGAATATAGATGGAAAAATTTTAGAAGCCACGACCAGAGAGGCCAAAAATCATTAGGAAAACAAAAATTTTAATTCACTTTGCTTCAAAAGAATGATTTATCAGTTTTGTATTGAGGATCTACAAGGGAATTCCTCTGAAATCATAGATTTCATCATGGTCGAGCTCCAGAAAGCCTCACTGATGGTAGCCAAGCTTCCTTAAGAAGCTTCATGAAGAATAAAATAAACTATCTTTTTCATTGTTTTCCTATGTTTTGTTTAGAGTTTGGAACCCTAAGTATGCCGACAAAGTGAGATGGCATTTTATGCCTTTGTAAAAGGAAAAACAATTGAACTAATACTTGACCCCATAGCCAAGGAAAGGTGTTTTATGCCTTAGGAAAATATGATGCCTTGTGTGTTCTTACAAACCTTGAAAATGTCAATGCCACATCAACACAAGAATGCCACCTCGACAATGAGTATATGTGCCTTGAGATATCCATGAGTTTTTGTTTGCATGTGTATCAATTATAAATAAAATGACTTTAAGGTGTAATTATAAACCTTAATTAGTCATTTTGTAATTATTTAATGCAAGTAGGGTTGACTTGGTCGATGAAAGAGAGATAGTTATCTATTCTTGTTACTTTGAGAGCTTTTAGGATTGTTATGAGTTAGTTGCCACCATGTGGAGAAGATGTAGGGTGTTTTCATCACCTTGTAGAGAGAATATAGAGTGTTTGACTCCATTTAGAGCATTTTTAGATGTGTTTATGGTGTGATCAAGTCATTCTTGACTTTTTCACCCATTATGAGCTCTTTTGGAGAAGATATAGGTGCTAAATTTTTGGCTTTTGGAGGGTATCCGACCCAAGTTGGTTTTTTGTTCCTTTTTTGGTGGAACCATTTAGGATTTGCTACTTATTCACTTTTGTAACTCATTTTTGAGTTAGTTCTATTCATGCAACTTTTGGAGACAATGACTCTTGTAGTCCTTTCAAATATTTTTGTAGTTTTATAACTCATTTTGGATATGGAATTCAAAGGAAACCTTGCCTACTTTTGGTAATGAAGTCATTGTCTTCTTGTTATTGTAATATTCGTGTATGTTGATGATTGATCGAGCTAACTTGTGAAGTTTTCCTCTTCCTTGTGGTCTTTGTCTCATATATTAGTACCTTTTCTGCAAATAGTAAGCTAATGTAGGTTGTTGATTGTGTTTGTGAAGTTCCTTTTAGCTTGTCAATTGTGAAGTTTATCCTCCCTTTGCAAGTTGTTTTGTACTTTGAACTTTTAGTGAAATACTTATGCAAAAAACCTACTATAACAAGTTTTTGCAAGTTATATTTTTGACAGAAGCAGCCAAGTGTGTAGAAGTTTGAGTTCCATTATTCCTTTTAGTTTGGTGTATCACTTCATTTTTATTTTTCAATTTTCCTAGTTTAGTTTTCCCTTAAAGTTATCTTTCTCCCTTTTCCTTGAAAAATCAGTAGTTTAGGTGATAACCATTCAAGAAGTTGGCCTCATCTAGAGATTCACTCCAATCCTTAGGTCTCCCATGCCTAGGAGTGTTTCCATGTTCCTCCAAAAAGCTAAGTTTTGCAACTTAGCAATGGTGTGTTTCTGAGAGATAACAATAACCAATATACACACCACATAAACCCTTGACATAATCCTCTTCCCTATTTATGATTTCCACCACAATTGTGGGTTAACCAAAGCAAATGAAAAGTCAACCATGCCATCATTATTCTCTCATGTAAGTGTTTTGATGAAATTGATGCTAAGTAAGGGAAAGGGGCCCATAGTGGGTAGGGGTTCAATGGTGGGTATAGAAGTAGGCCTGAGTGGGCCCCATAGTTGGTAGGCTTAATATCCAATAAACTTACACTTAATATGCAATTGCAAAACACTTTTATCCTTAAAGTACACAAACTGACAAATCATGTGATGCCATATTAGCACACCATTAATACATGACTTAGTGACCCACTATTGATCTCACCTTTTTTTTGGACCTTTTTAGATACCTTGACAAAAAGCATGTTGATGTGGTCATATTGGATGATGTGGCCTTGAAAAAAAAATTATAAGCAAGGGACTTTCCAAATAAGTTGTTCTACAAATTTGAGATTGATTTGAAATTTTTACATAAGACTTTGAGAAGCATGAAGTTCAAATGGCCCACTATAATCCCCTCTCCCTTAGTGCTTGATGGTATCATTGATTCACATTCATCTACAACCCCCATATGATAGACGACCCCATACTACATTTTGGGTATCTACAATCTATATCCAGAAACCACCTTCAAATGCATGCTAGTCACACCCCAAGAGATGCATGATGTAGAACTCCTTTCATACCCCATCTCCAACGCATCCACACTAGACATTCCATTATCTTTTTAGCTACCCTCATTTCTTCCCTTGCATTTCCATAAACATTGAGGCTACATATGTGTTCACACAGTAATGCCTTTCTTCATTCATGTAGAAATCTCCTGACACTGGGCTTAGAGCTTGCATCACCACACTAGCATTAGTTTTGAATAAATATATCATCCTCCACTCAAATATCTCCCTCGAAAAGGCTATTTTTCTTTTCTTTAACATCAAGCACACCATACTATCCATTTTGGATTTACGAATTACCAAATGGTTGTGTATGCAAATGACATAAATCACCACCTTTAAAGCTAGGTCGCAATTATTTCCAAACATGTTCATGTACCTCCACACTCTTTCATTATTTCCTCCCATCCTTTTGCATTTAACTGATTGTGATTTATTTATCGTTCCCAGTCTTTGAACTACGAAACTCATGCCAAGATTCTACCGAATCTAATATAACTTCGCTAAGATTTATGTCAATCACCACCTACATAGCTTCTTCGGCCACCTCATTTCCTTCCATGTACATGTGGGGAAATTTGAAATCATCACAACTTTTTTAACATTTATGCGATTTTTCACAACCATTTATTCAACTTCCAATTTGGAGTTTTATTTTTACATATGGTGTTTATAATTTTTTGGGAATCTGCTTCCAAATGAATTCAACTTTCAAACATCTCCCCATTTATAGACCTAACAAGTTTGCATGAAATTCAGCCTCATTATTTGTTGTTCTCCCAAATTTTTTTGCCACCACCAATAAAAAATGTATATCCCAATTTCTTATAGTGCATCCAACTCCTACTTATCTAGGGTTGGCATGCAAAGCACCATAAAAATTTATCTTGAAACACCCTACATTAGGATTGGATCATTTAGCATATTTTATCATATGTGAAGCCAAATCAACCTGTTGCACCCCATAAGTGATGGATATTTTAGTGTTTCTTGTTCTATTTAAATTTGATGTTTTAGTTGTTGTGTGTAGAGGATGTTATTTTGTGCAATTTGTACTTTTAGTTTCATCTTTGTACTAGATGGAAATGCATCATGAGTACATCAATAATAGGCATAGGTATATGATTCCAAGACCTTCTACAACTCATAGAATCATCTTTAAAACCTCTACATTTTGTTTCTATTGAAATTTAGTTATAATTATTTATATGCAGGCATTTATTTTCACTAGTTTGTAATAATTTTCTATTTATCATTTTAATAGGCTAGTTTATATTTTACTTTCTATTTCTCACATTATAAAAGGATAATTTGAATAGTTCTTGGGATTTTTAATTCATCCTAATGTATGTGTGAAGAATTGACCTCGATATTTTGATATACTTTCCATAGGTTTCATTTTTCATACTCTACACTATAATACAAATTGAACATATTATCCTATCCTTTTAATATATTCCCTTCAATAAATTAACCATATATATATGACCTAAATCTATATCTAATACCTCATGAGTGTAGATTTAATCTTTGAATGTGGGTTAAATCCTGTAAAACATACTTTAATTCTTTAAAATCTGGATATGTCATGTAGGAATCCTTAATAGGGGATGAGATTTAAAATAGGTTGATTTGGTTGTTAAATTCATTATGGTAGGTTAGATATTTTGTCTAGAGTGAAGAGGTAAACAAGAAATTTGCAAGTTTTATAGATGTGCATGTGAATTCCACAAAATTGAAGTCTATGCATATCATAAAGACACAGATCATGGGAGTAATGGAGAAATAAGAAATTATTTCATACATGTATGTGGGGTATAAAATTCTATAATATTTGTATTGGTAGGGTGTGGGAGACATGTGATAGGTTGTAATTTTGTTGAAGTTGAATATTTGCATTATAAGCTATAAATCTTATGAAATAAAACATTGCAATGATGAAGTAAAAGAATGTGATAGAAAAATGAGATGCAAGGCAAGCAATAGGGGACCCATGCTGCTTACCATCAGCCAAGGACCCATCAACAAGTTGTCCACCATTAAAACATGTTGCACCTCCAAAGTTTCCTGCCTTTTTGAAATTTTAAATAACTCCATTGCCATCCTCACCACCCGAGGAGAGCTCCATCTTTTTCATTCAAAAATGTTGTAGTCAACTACATGTTAAATCACTGCCAATTTATTTATGAGACATTTATAAGTAATATTTTTTTATCATAAAATATGCATTTATAATGGGGAATTGCTTGGAATTTTGGAGGCATGTTTGAATATACCAACATATTCACCAATAGGATTACTCATAATCATTTATGAAGATCAATTTTTCCAATAACATTACAATAAAATCCTAATTATAGGGCCATTATCACCTTGAAAATCAAAAATATGTATTTAGTACTATGGTTTGAATCTCACCATTTAAATGTACCATTTTACAATCACACAAGATTCACCAAATTTTTACTCCAACTTTTTTTAATCATGTGGGATCTACCAACTATGAATTCATATAAATATAATAAAAAAATTAAATTAATATTTTACACATTCTTCTCTTATCTCGATTTAGATTGACTTGATTATTGAATCTTTACATCCTTTGGAGAATTTTCTTTTGTGCTCCTTTATTTAGTTTCTTCTATTCCAATTCCTTCTTTCTACCTTGAAGTTTATTTGTACTAATCCACAGACAACTATGAGCATTAGTGATTCAATGAAAGGCAAGTGATAATTTATTTACTATTTTATAATATAAGGTTCTTCTTGTTCGTACAAAATGGTTTAGATCATTTCTATAGATGATATTAAATAGTGATACATCTAAGCCCCCAACTATCTATATTTTGTGGTTCCTGTTGATGGGCATTTTAGCACTTTCTCAACATAGTTAATACATAGATGTGTCACCTCTCTTAAAAGGAAATCTCCAACAAGAAGTTTTTGAAAATCACCCCAAGGTCTCTAGGGTGTCAGGTCATGACGTGCATGGAATGTCTCAGTTATTTTAAATGTGATTTTTTTGGTAATCACAAGGAAAACTTACATGAGTTAAGCTAGGAGGAATTGGTTCATATAATGGAGTTTCAAGATGGGAATTTTTATGCACAAGTGCTATAGGTTTGAAAAACAATCTAAAACTCGTATTTTAGCTTTAGATTTGGCTTTACAATGTGCGATGAACCTTGTTCAAATTCACTATTGAAAAAAGAAAAAGGGCATGGAAGTGAAGAGGTTCCTAGATCTAAAACTAGCAGTGAATAGTGACAATGGAGGTTGCTACAGCGGGCCATCCTTCCCAAGACTGAGTTTCACTTAACCAAAAAATCCTACAGTATCATTGAAATAGTGCAATCTTCTAAGGTCTATAGATTTCAGATTTTCATTCACCATGAACATGAATAAGATGAGATTTGAGTGCAACAATGATATAAAGTTCAAACTAACTTTGCACAACTGTATATCATCAATATGCAGCCAAAAGTATGAACTAAGAAGAGGTCAACACCATAGAATTCTCCAACATCAATGAATAACATCTAACTAATATACTAAAGAAAATGAAACACATAAAACAACAAAGTAAAACTATCTAAACTCACTAACTAAGAGAAGAAGAATCATGAAACATGCAAAGGAACTCAAGAATCTATCAAAGTCGATGAATTTCTATTAATATTCAAGCAGCATGTCTTTACAACAACTTAACTCTCCTTTGAAAATGAAAGGAGACCACCTATTTATAGTTTTCAAAAAGTGAAATGAATGGCTAGGATTCACTTTCATTGTGTGGCCCATATTCATTTTATATTAGGGTTTCACCTACCCCCAAATATATAGGAATTTAAAATACATTCTTTGTCTTATTCCTATTTTGTCTTCTTGTGACATCATTGTAGCTCTTTATCTTTTTGTAGATTGTTATTTTCTCTTTTGGCTATAGCTACACAGTGAGAAACTCATCATCTATAACAGGCTTTCCAGCCTCCTTTTGTAATGTAGCATATTCTACAAACTTTTCGATCAAAGGATGCAACTTATCACATTCCAAGATGTCGGATTGAAGTACCTGGAAGATCAATTTCTTGGATCGAAAAGTGAGTGTGTCCCAATCCTTGTCACACTTGATTGTATTCTCCATTACCTGTTCAGATTGGGCGAAGGCCCGAGTAGAAAAACCCATGAAATTTGTAGTGAGTTCGCCTACAGTCCCGTTTTCCATCTTCTTATGGAAGTAGGGCCTTATCTTTTTTGGATCTAGCTCAGTGGGAGGCATTTCAAGATCTTCCATTAACTTTAGATATTCCCCACATGCCGACTTGGTTTCTTTAACCCAATCAAGATCTTGCTCCACTTCATGGAGCACTCACTCTAAGATTTCCTTCTTATGATCAAGGACCAATTTTTTAATTCTCCACAAGACAAAATTCATTCTTCGCCATTGCAAGCTATTTCTTCACTATTTTCTCGAGCATCTTGAGGACTGCCTCAATTTTAGGATACATGATCCTATATATCTTTGGGAAGTTAGTACAGGTTTTCCTTACATCCCCAAGATAATTTTGCACTTCCAAGAATTTTTTTTTTGTCCTAACAACACGTCCAATGCCCATGTTTCCATTGTATAGGACCCACCAGAACCAATCTTCAATAGCTCTGGTCTAGTTCTTTCTCTTTTCGAGCATGCTAATATTCTCCTCTAATAACAATAGTGCGACACTTGTTGACGTGGTAGGGAGCTCTTCGATTGAGGAGAATTTTTTAATATATGCCATTAGATCTGCCACTTGCGCCTTTAGATCCTCCTTGGAATTCTTATCCTTATTAATCTGGTGCATGATGGTGGCGATGGATCCTTGAAGGTTGTCAATTTTCTACTCTCTTGTTGTTGTCCTGAGGTCAATGGTAGAGATATTATAGCTGACCAATTCCTCACCCATTACTGGGATGGAAATTTGTATCATTCTGGATCTTGAGGCATCCATAGTTAGCTGAGATCTGACCTTCGGCCTCTTTTTCTTCTTGGTGTTGATTTAGGCTCAAACCAAGATGACCTCAAGTCTTGCCTTCGAATTTGTTGGTGTTTGAGTCTTCTTTTCTAATTTCTTCTCAAGCCACTCGAGTATATGAGCTTCCCTCTTTGGGAATTTGTGGTCACCTTCCTCTTCATGGGTGTGCTAGATTTGAAATGTCTTTTTGCTCGAGGTTTCTTTTTCTAGCCTTTCCCCTTCTTCTTCATCTGAATCCTAGACAATTACAAATAATTTCTTTGGGGAATTAGTGTCTACATTATTCTTGGGGTTGTCTTCTCATTCGGAAGCTTCTTCTTCTTCCTCCTGCTCATGTTTGTTTTCCTCATGATGTTCTAATTATGGGCTCCTTCTTATTTCAATCTCTTCTTCAGGCTTGTCCTCTTAATTTTTCTCTTTCTCTCCTTCTTGTTCCTTAGGAAGAGGCATCTCTTCATCACATTTGGGGCCTTGATCTTATTCCCCTATTGGAGGTTTAGTGTCCTCCATTTATTCATTAGTATTTCTTCCTTCCATGGTGGGCTTCTTTTCAACTTCCTCCCCGACATCCTTGAGTTGTTGGTCCAACTCCTTTTCGAGCTATGGGTCAATAGTCTCCATAATGTGGTTCTTGGATCTTCATCATCCTCATCAGAGGATTACACTTCCTCCTCCTCATGGACTACCTCATCAATCACAAGGTGTTGATATATGGGATGATCATGGTAGTCATCCGCCTCTTCCTCCAATTTCTTAGTAGCTTCCTTTTGTTGCCTCTCCAATTATTCAAAAAAATTCATTGTCGACTCCATCGAAGGAGGCTCAGTAGGAGGAGGGATAGGGAGACCATTTATGGCATGAGCTAGGGAAGCTTGCACTATGGGGTTTGCAAACATCCTAAAGATTTCAGAGGGCATGTTCTGCATGTATTTAGAAAAATCCTCTGGGAGGATGAGAGTGGGCATCGTCGTTGCTACAGTGGTGTGTGGAAGAGACAATGTGGGAGACATGGATAAGGAAGAAAGCAGGGAAGTAGGGGCGAACGAGGAATCCACAGTTATCACCTGGGCCACAGGAGAGGTGGAGGCAAGGTGGACTGAAATGTCCACAATAGGCAGAGAGGTGGCAACCATTGTTTGTGAGATAGGTGGGGGAATAACAACAAAAACAGTTTTTGTGGTTGGGACAACAGATGTGACAAGTGGGGATTTTGGTTGCTCTTCTCCCTCGTGGAGCAGGTCCTGTTGGATAGTGGCCATCCTTGTGAAATTGGCCGACTTCTTTGACTTTTTTGAAGTTCCAACCTCTGGAGCCTTCCCCAGAGACTCTTTAGATTTAGCTTGATGCCCAACAACCTCTTTCCTCTTCTTTGATCTTGTGTTTGGGGGAGACATTGAGGTTTCTCCTATTGAGGCAATGTCAGAGGCATGGTCAGTCTCACCCTCCATTAATTCTTTGAGTTCCCCATATGTAAGGGTTACCCCTTGCTACTTCAATTGGGAAATTTTCCCATCAATCCATTGTTTAGTTCTTGCCTCAACAAGATTTGTAATAATATTGGCATCATTGACCTCCTCTTCATTCCAATCTATCAACAACAATGGTAATTTGGCAACACCGTTATACCTTGGGTCCATCACTGTGCTTTCTTCTTCAACCACTTGCTCTGGCACAGGGAACAATTTGACTACCTTGATGAAGTAGGCCATCATACACATGTATTGCGACATATGCACCTCCTTGTCGTCCTTGCAATTGGCCCAAAATTCATCAACATTATGCAAGTGGGCATACTCCAATCCAACCATTTTCTTCAGTTTTCTATACGGGTCCATCTGCGGCTGAGTAGTGTGAAACTTTAAGTTATATTCACTCAGATCTTTATCGAAATACTCTCCACCTTGGGATGTGTGGAGCTCATATTGTCCTTGGTTGAAGGAGATGGGATAGGGGACCCCTTCTCTATGCTTGTCACTCAAAAGAAAGTGTAATCATTGTAGTTGTTGTGAGAGTTCAAGCAATACTATCCGATCATTTGGGTACCAGGGAAGCTTATAGGGTTTATCAGAGAAACCTTTGGCCTGGATGTAGGTGAATTTTGGAAATTGTATAAATAGAAATCTGAATCGATGGATGAAATCATTGGCACTATGCAAGACTCTCCTTTCGGGGTCACCCCCAAGCAATCTAATGATGTGGCCCATGAAGGCGTCGTTAACCCTCTAGTAGTCCCTCTTGAAATTTTTGTACTGAAGTTAAGGGTACTTGTCATAAACTTTAATTATCGTTTGTGGATTTGGATCTGGTGCTACAAATAAACCCCTATATCGGGCATGGTCAACAAGCAAGTATACAAGGTATGATTTCATGTAGAATTTTGATGTTTTCTTCACCACCACAAATTTCTCATGCAAGCAGTCGCTCATCATTCTAGCATAATAGAAATATGTATCTCCTCGGATGATCTCCTCAATAAAATAGAACATCGAATATTGAAAGAAGGTTGCATTCGAAAGACCCATAACTCTGCTTAGAAGAGTTACCAAATCGTGGTAATCTTTGAAAAATTCACTTCAAAAGAGCTCTTGGGGTACTTTATTGGCACTATCCCTCTTTTCTTTTAACCAATTTTGATTAATCAATTTCTTACATGTGAGGGGATCTTCATCCCACATCTACTTACCATACTCCTTGGGTGTCTGCTCCATTTCTCTAAAGGTAGGGATAGTAATAGTCCTCCCTATTGAATTGGTGGAGAAGTTAGCCAATATGTTCCCATCTATGTCAACTATTGTTCTAGTATCCTCTTGGTATGCCTCCCTGCATGCCATTACAAGTTCAAGGGCTATGAGGGCTGGTGGAAATCCCACAACCTTGGCCAATCCACTACTTATTTTTTTGGCATTTTCTATTTTGGGATTTAGCCTGACCCTTTGTTTGAACTCATCTATATCTATGTGTCCCAGATTAGTGTCTGATATCTCCTTCCATTATGTAAGAACCTTAGATTTGAGGGGTCCCCCTTGGAACTTGTACTTCATTTGGTCTTTATCCTCCTTGCCCCGAGGCACCTTAGCGATGTTTTTCCCTTTATCTTTCTTTGTGCCCGCCCTTGAAGATTCGGTAGTTGGTTCAATATATCCTGCATCCAAAGGAGCAATAAATGATTCAAGAATAAAATACGAGGAACGTTAGCCAAGATCCTACAAAACAACGTTAGATCGGACAATTCATGCTTTAAAGATCATAAAATCCTTTGAAAATTATCTTTCATCTTTCGTTTGGAGGAATTTGGGAAATACGGGCCTAGGGATGCAAACTTCCCTGGGCTGGCAGTTGTTTTAGGGTCCCTACCATTAAAATGGCTCTGGTAAGATGGTATCTTGTAGGTGGCGTCCCACAATGTGGGACCCATAAGGTCAGAGGACGGTAGTCAAGTACGGGCCGAATGGTGCGAAAGGACATGAGGGATGGCCATTTGGAACAAAAATGATGGGTTGGTGGCCTTCCATGGGAGACTCACATGGTTGGACCCACAAGAGGCATTGGTCACTAATTTCATCCAGTTTCCATTTAGATTTTCAAGCGGAAAAGGGAGCAGTGGAGTCCGATAGGTGGACGAACAGGAAAATTTCACCATCTAGAACAATGAGAGATGGACGGCGGTCCACAAGTGAGGTTCTGCAAGGACGCAAGATTTTGCTCATTTTGAAAACGCCAACAAATGACCACAGAGGGCTCGAAACTCAAGAGGTGGAAGGATGCTCCATGACAGCCACTAAATGACAGCAGTGATTGGGCAGCGTCCCACATGGTCAGACCTACGAAGAGGGAGACACATATTCAGTTCGATGTCTGATAGAGGCGAAAGGAAAAAATGAGAACAAGACCCACCTGACGGGAGGACAACATCAATTGGTGGCTTGGAATGATGGGGGAGCAACGTCTTCCCACGGATGGAGGTCCGCAAATGCGGGTCCGAGCACATCAGTTGGTCAATTCAGCCTTATGAATTTTCACTAGATTTCTTAAGAGAAGACAACATGGGCGGGGCTCGATAAGTGGATAGATGGGGTAGAGAGGTTGTTTGGAATGGCGGAGCCCAAGAGCATTTAGCAAGTGGAAGCCTGCATAGTCAAACCCGACAAGGCCGAAGGACGTGTGTTTTAAACTTGTGAAACATTTAAGGTTTAAGCCTCATCGACCATAGAGGCGGGACCTGCGCGTCAGGAGGGCATAATCAGATAGTCATTCAAGACGATGAAATGCATTTGGAGGTCCGTGATTGCAGACCCGAAGAGGTTGGGAGGTCCACTCTTGGACTTGTGAATTTTGACAAGGTTTGGAACAGCTAAGAGGAGAGGGCATTCTGCGAAGGCGGGCTCGACATGGGAGGAAGCCACTTTTGAAAGTTCATGTTTTGCACTGGAAAGGACGATGTCAGGCAGGACGCAGGCCCGAAGGGTCCATTCACCATGCCCAAGAACAACGAAGAGGGCAATCAGTTCCTCCATAACCAAATCACTATTTCCCAAGGTTTCTTTGAATTTCCAACTCATGGGTTTTATAGGGAGGTCATTTCTTCACCTAAATCCATCATTTTTTGTACAAACATTTACTCATTTTTTTAAAGGAAATCAACGATGACGAGAGATGATGACAAACTCACCTCACAATCCTGCATGACCGATGATGAATAACACTCCTTGATTGTAGCTTGAATCAATGAATGGATGTTGTGGGCACGATGAAGGCGATAGCTAGAGCTCTAACACTTGGATGCAAAAGAATATTTTGAAAATGAAAGGTCGAGCAGAAGGTATTTATAGGTAATATAGCATTAAATTACCTCATTAATTCCTAGTACTATGTCCACCTAGGTTGGTGAACGGTCACTTCAGAATGACGCCCAACTCGACGGAGTCCGCTGAGCAGATGACAGTTAGGTGCTAGTCATTTGGAATGATGGTTGATGAATAAGGGTAGATCTGAGTGCGGGTCTCATGAGGTGGGAGGACGTTGGGCATCCATCATTAGAGTAGCGAAGGCATCAGATAAACCCAGAGATGGTGGCCTACAAGGGCGGGCTCGCACTGGCTGGAGGGCGTGAGTGTTAAATTTGAAGGAAAACAACCAAGGGGATCCCGCAGGGACTTAGGATTTTGAAAATTTGGGGGAAGAAAAATATGGCCAACTCAAGATAATTATTTCAAGGTTCGTTGACCATTTAGGACTCAACAGTTCCTTAGGGCATCTGTTCCATAGGCACAACAGTTCCTTATGTTTTTTTTTGTTTGTTTAGTTTAATTACTACATAATATAGATTATTCCAATAACTATTAGTGTTTGGTATTTTATGGTAATTCATGAACTTAAACACAAAAATGTTTTTTTGTAGCTTCTAATTTATGAGAGATGTCAACTAGGAGATATTTTATTCAAAGTGATATAAATGCTCATCAAAAAGTAGAAAAATAATTTCATACTTGTTGAGTGAGAAAGACAACTGAGAGGGGTGAATCAATTGTACCAAATTAAAACATCAAAACCCTCAGCACTAATTATATTTACAAGCATTTATTAAACCCTTAATCTATTATGATGTTTAAACATGAAAAGTAGATAACAAAAACTAAAACAACCAACACCATACACAAGAGAACACCAGATTTACATGGAAAGCCCTAGAAGGGTGTAATGTCATAAAATTGAACCCCTTGCAATTTCACATACATTATTCTATTTGATTTAGTGTCCACTCCCTTAGCATCTTGTGCAGGCTCATTTAAGCACCTACACCAGCCTTTTTCCCTTCTCAAGATGCTCAACGCCCCTTTTCAACAACTACCCTCGCATGTCAACTTTACGTTAAACTTTGTGCTTTTCTTGTTCTCATCATTTTGTAGTGTGATGTGTCTAGAAACTAGTGCACCACACAAATGTCTGCATGTTGTGCTAGCATCCTATGACATTTCAATGTTCAAACAACAATTTTTGAGAATGTTTTCCACTCGTCATATGCTTTTGTCAGTGGTAATGGCTTGGGACACCTTGTAATGGCTCAAGAAGCTTCTTTTCCTTCCTCTCCTCTCTTTAAATGTTATCATTTCAATTCATTTGACATTCTTCTTCTCCTTCTTGGCTTCTATTTTGTACATTCTCCCATCTTGCTCTTGCTTTCACAACTCTCTTTTTTATTAAAATAACACTCTTAAGCTCTTACATTGCTCTTTGCAGCTCTCTTAGCTCTCACAACTATCCATCTATTTGGCTTCCTTAAACCTTGCAATTGATATGTCTCTTTCCTTATGCATGTGAGAATCTTGGGATTTCACACATCCCTTATCTATTGCATCTTTATTTTGTGATACGAGTTGTCCTCCTCGAGCGGGAATTTATTTTATCACCTATATTTTGTGATATGGGTGCTGCTCCTCGAGCAAGGATTGATTTTATCATTCTTGCATTAACTTCATTTTTATCTATCTAGCTATTTGTGGAGGTGGGAACACCAAAACGAGGGTTTGACTGAAGCAAACTCTTATATAGCCCCAACATTTTCTCTAGATTTTACATATGCAAGGATTGAAGATATTCATTTGGTGGAGGCTCCATTACTTGGGTTTTTGTGAGTGTATTCTATCTCTCATTCTCTTTAACTTTATCATTTGTACTTCACTTGATTTTAGTTCTATTACTTTATGTTACTTTCTCACATTTTATAAGTTCTCAGTAATTAGATCGCTAGTAGTCACTTTATTTTTTTCTATGATAAACTCACTTTTTGGTCTGTATGAGACACCAATGTGCTTCTATAATTTCAACGTGCCGTGTTGTCGTATGTATTATGTGTTGTCATCCTTTGGTCAAGAGCTTGTCAGTTTGTCTAGAAAACCTTTATGACCTGCTCTTTCCAATTCTAGAACTCTAGTGTTGTTCCTTGAGATAGTTTAGAGCACTTCATCCCTTGGGAATATCTTGAGAATAAAGAGACTCATGATTATCAAATCCCCCTTCTCTATATTTTGGTGAAACCAACGTGAATCATAGTATTTTTCAAAAAACTAGGAATTTATGTACCCCAACTTGGCGGGGTCATAACTTTTGGCTTGGTGCTCGAAATTCAAAATTGTTTACAATGTTGGAAAGGTCTCCAAGAGGACTAATTAAATTCCTAAAATAATGTGCCTTCGAGAACCAAATTTTAAATACCAATGCAATTTTGAACCCCAAATTCTACTTCGAAGACCTCCAAAAATGCAAATTACTAGAACTTAGAAAATATCAAAAAAATCTAGATTTTTTTTTCTCAGTTCTATCACCTTTGGATTGCTTGGATCAGGCAATGTGTTTGTATCTCTATTTCAAAATTTATTTTCTATCTTTCTTCCTTCTCTCTCTTTCTAGCTTTGTTAAGAGGCTTTAAGAAGTTCTCTTACAAGCATGTGAAAGTGAGTTCATGTCTCCTTTCTTATTATTCTTTGTTGATCCCTCTCTTAAAATTTCTTCTGAGGATATTTTGGCACAACAAGATGAAATCATTGATACCTTTCTTAATGTTACTGTACCTTCTCTTCATTCTAATTCACTCTCTTCTAGAGACATTGCATTAGTGAATGATGAATCTCTTATCTATTCCAATGCAATCTCCTCTAGAGATGATGCATTAGTGAATGATGAATCTCCTTCCACATTTGATCCTCCTTGGACCGATGTTGAAAATATTTCTTTGAATAATTATTCCACTAGTTGTGATGATTCTGTAAATGTAATGTATGTCTCTACTGCCCCTCGAAAGCCTAGGAGATTGATCATTTATCTAACTCCAACTATTCCTTCTCCTACAAGGATTTGTTCTATTGGTGGTGTCCCATTTGATAGCGATTCTCTTGATCTCTCTATCATTCCCTCTTACAAATCGGCAGTCCATACTTATAAGAATAGAATAATTATGATATTGTCGATAAACTTCACATTTCTTCGGCCAAAATCTCACTATGAGTCTTGCTTCAGTCTAATCTAGTTTATCAAGGTATGCTCCAAGAAGATTTTTAGAATATCCTCTTGCTTGCCTTTGCTAGGCTGATGAATTTTAATGCATTGATGGCTCATATTCATGTGGGGTTTTCAAATATCATGTTTTATCTACAAGAAATTATGCCCTCGGATGTACAGAACCAAGCAAATCCTTTATTTATTATAGTTAACATTAATAATATTGGTATTATATGTACTCTATTTGACTATAGTTCAGAACTCAATGTATGTAGCATTGATCTATTGTCTAAGATTAATATTGATTCATCTTCTCTTAATGCTTCGTCTATTGAAATTTGTGGGTTCGATAATGTTGGTCGAAAAGCCCTAGGCACGATAGTCTTGCCTTTGAGGTTGTGACCTGTTACTGTACCCACCCTTTTATATTTCATGCCATGTTAGAAAATTTACCTTATAATATCCTCCTCGGTAGACCGTGGATTCATGCCATGGGTGCAATCCTGTCTACCTTGCATAAATATATTAAGTTCATTTGTAATAATCGAGTAGTCACAGTCAGGGTTGACCTTGAGGCTATGCACTTATGTGAGATGGCATTTTTTGGTCAGGTTTTGGTTGTTCCTACTCTTATTCCTTCAATGTCTTCCAATGTTTCAACGTTTGCTCCAACAATACCTACTACAAAGGATACTCTTGAGATAGACGTCCCTAAAGAAGATCCTTCTAAAACAAGAAATCTTAAGTCTGCTCCTTCTACCTCTTCTCAAGAAAATGCATGTCTTGGTGATGTTTGGGGTTCTTTAGACTTTACAAAATCCTTTAGTGGAGAATATAAATTTGACCTGATCCACTTAAACCTTTCGAAAGCATCATCCAAACCCGCTATCAAAGATGGTTATTTTTCTACATAATGGGATAATGTGAACACAAATTATAATGTCCTTAATGTTGATCCTCCTTTTGAGGAGGATGATCAGACTTCTATTAAAGAGGATAATTTCGGTAGTCCTATAAACAATATTGATGGTGATCCCATAGAGGAGCATAATTCCCATTGTTGGAATAATGCTCTCTATGGAGATCCTCCTCCTCAAGATTTTCAAACACGTTATGGCCCTGGCTTTAAGCTTGTCGCTAAGTATGGCTATAAGTGTAAATATTATGGGCATAATGAACAAGGCATTCAAGTCCCTATAGAATGTGTACCTCATAAGCATAATTTAGGATTTGGTTGCTCGAATGAACAATCTAAATGGAAACCATGGTTGAATGGCGAGATGGTTTCTACTCTACCTCATTCTCTTGAAAATATTCATGCTTCATTGTCTACTATATTTGTGTCTTCTTCTTGTGAGCAGTCAAAATTTTCTCCACAAGAGAAAGGGTTGCTTATTTCTCCTAATTCTTTGTCTAAGTGAGAGAATATTTTGTTGAGGATTCTTAAATCCCGCTTAATTACTCTTCCTTCTCCTACACGCAATAAATTTCATAAGCATGATAAAGGAAAACATTCTTTTTATGCATACCATCGAGTGTTTGGCCATTCCACTAGTGAATGTAAGGCCTTGAAGGATAAAATACAACAACTTTGTGACTCAGGTCTCATCACTCATTTACTTTCTAATGTACCTTCCTCTTCTTCAAATGACAAGTGATATCAAGGTCTACCTTTATATTTTAATCTTGCATGGTTCTCCTCCCCTATATGTTGGGGGCAGTGATACATTTCTTTGGATATGTGTGTCCTCCTTAAAGGGCCCCCTCTCTTCTCCATGTCTTTCAAACAGAGGGACCCTTAAGTGGACCCCTTTTTCTTTTGAAGGGTTCCTAAGGGAACCCTTTGAAAGCTTTTCCCTCTCTTAAATTATTCATTATCTTTCTTCTCAATTGTGTATACTAGGTTGAATATCTACATCTTCTTCATGTTGAGTATATTCTTCTCTCTCTTTGACATTGGTTGCTTCCCTGACTTTTGGGTGCATTCTTCTCTTGAAGCGATCAATCCTTACATTCTTCTCTTCATTTAAGAATTATTCTATGTGTTATTGTTTTTAATGTGGGGAAGACACATAGTACTGAGACAACCTTCTACATTGAGGCCTCTTTCACTTTTTTGACTCAAATCATTTACTTCTTTGTGTGTCTATGTGTGTTTTTTTATGTTTTAATCTCGTGATGTAGTGGATTTTTATGCTCTAACATTATTTTCTTGTGTAGTTTTTTATTGTATAATGCATTTTTTTTGTTGGTCTTCAACCTAAGGGCATGCTTCCTTGGTTCAAAGAGTTTTTTAATTCCTCTACAGTATCCTTTTGGCATAATGATGTCATTTATGTTTAGAAGATCTCCTTTAGTGTGCATATTAGTGTAGATTCATATGCCCACTAAAGTGGGGGGAAATGTAATTTCATAAAATTGTACCCCTTGAAATTTCACATACATTATTGTATCCTCTTTAGTGTCCACTCCCTTAGCATAGTGTGTAGGCTCATTCTAGCCCTTGCACCAACCTTTTTATCCTCTTAGGATGCTCAGCATCCCTTTTCAGCAACTACCCTCATGTGTTAACTTTGCATTAAAAATTTTGTTTTTCCTATTCTCGTCATTTTGTAGAATGATGTGTCTAGACACCAGCACACCACACAGATGTTCACATGTTGTGCTAGCATACTTTAACATTCCAACGTTCAAACAATTATTTATAAGCATGTTTTCCACTTGTCATATGCTTTTGTTGGTGGTAACGGCCCAGGATGCCTTGTAATGACTCAAGAAGATTATTTTCCTTACTCTCCTCTCTTTAAATGATATGTTTTCAATTCATTTGTCCTTCTTCTCCTTCTTGGATTCTATCTTGGATATTCTCCCATCTTTCTCTTTCTTGCACAACTCTTGTTTTTTACAACAACACCCTTAAGCTCTTACAATTCTCTTTGCAGCTCTCTCGACTCCCACTGTTATCCCTTCATTTTCCTTCGTTGAGCCTTGCAACTGATATCTCTCTTGCCTTATGCTTGTGAGAATGTTGGGATTTCCCACATCCCCTACCTATTGTATCTCTATTTTGTGATATGTGTTCTCCTCCATGAGCGGGGATTGCTTTTATCACCTATATTTTATGATATGGGTTCTCCTCCTTGAGCGAGGATTTCTTTTATCACTCTTGCATTCACTTAATTTATATCCATCTAGCTATCTGTGGAGGTAGGAAAACCAAAATGGGGGTTTGACTAAGGAAAACCCTTGTACCACCTCAACATTTTCTCTAGATTTTACATATGCAGGGATTGAAGATATTCATTTGGTGGAGGCTCCATTACTTGGGTTTTTGTGAGTGTCTTCTATCTCTCATTCTCTTTAACTTTATCATTTGTACTTCACTTCATTTCAATTTTGTTACTTTCTCACATTCTGGAAGTTCTCATTAATTAGATCACTAGTAGTCACTTTATTGTTTTATATGATAAACTCTCTTTTTGGTCCCTACAAGATGCCAACATGCCTCTAGTACGGCAACACATTGTGCTATCATCCATATTCCATGATGTCATCCTTTGGCCAAGAGCTCGTCAATTTATCCAAAAATTCTTGTGACTTTCTCTTTCTGATTCTAGAACTCTCACGTTGTTCCTTGAGGTAGTTTAGGGTAGTTCACCCCTTTGGAATCTCTTGAGAATAAAGAGACTCATGAGTAGTGAATCTCCTTTCTCTACAAAGGGAAAAACCATGGTGAGTATTAACTCATAATATAAGTAATTGCAAAACTAGTACAAAGAGGCTCACTACCAGAATATGAAGCACTATCCAAAAAGGCTCATTGTCAAAATAGAAAGAAAGAAAGAATATAGAATGTTACATAGAGAACATGATGTTAATGCAATAGAGAATCCACCACAATAGCTTCAACAACACTTTTAGTATTCAAGAGATCAAGATACCTTAGCTCACTACATTTTTAATATTGCATTATAGCTCACACTCATTTCACACTTCTACACTTAATTTCACATCACAACACTCAATTATATTCCACACACCGTCTCAAATCAACTCATCTTCCATTTATACCATCCACAACTTGAAAAAAATCTTCAAGTCAGCTACACTCACCTTACATTTTACAAATTCAAAATAGGTCAGCACTAAGCATTGCTACAGTGGATAGGAATGAAAGTGGACCAATAAAAAACTTAATTGGGACCCAAATAAATAATCACACATTACACTATGCCTTCATCAATACTTAAAAATCTTTAAATGTAGACTAAACACCAGGTCAGTCGTTACCTATGCAAACACCATTAAAATTTGAATTACATGCTTCCTCAAATCCAAGGACAAATTTCAAACCACACAACATGCTTCATCATGATCTAGAATATTCCTCTATCACCCTGAAATCCATCAAAATCCTTCGCAACAATTCGCACGTTTAGAATGTACATAGCTTGTACACTCAAACTACACTACCAAACGCTACAATTCTAAAATCCATCTTCTAGAGTACCAAATCTTGAATCCTCTTGGAAAAGGAAAGATATCAACACTATCAACATACCTTCATAGTCGCAAGACCATACACACAACTGTGGAGAAACATTAAGCAAAAACATTTCTCCTAGACACCTTTGTAAGCAACACTACAAAACCAGTTCACAAATTGGTGAACATAACTTCTTTTGCACATAGATCTAGAAGCCAAAATTCTGCATATATACACTTTGAACACCTATAACCAACATATCCAAACCACACAAGTAGATCTTCAACCCAAAATAAATCCAAAGAAAAACTAGAACACCTTTGCAACACCCTATTTCCTTAATTTATCATTTTTCTCAATATCCTCAACCATAAACAAAATATTATCAAAGCAACACAAGAGGTTAACATCAACAACTTAACTGATGATAAAATAATACAGCTAATCAAATAAACAATATCTCTCAACAATTGCAAAACTATCACTAATGACAACACATGCTTGTTGACATCAATGACAACACCTTCATAGTTGCAACAATACTTTGGTAATTTTTTTAATCCATCAAATCAACCTTCAATATCAAGATTTGTACCATCTATTAATGATTAAGGGAATACCTCACAAGAATATTGTATCAATTTGAATGAAAATACCAAAGATGGTGCTCCAAAAGAGTCCCAAGGTAGCAAGAATGATAAATTAATAAACTCACCTCAATAAGTGATGAAAAAATATAGGTCTTGCCATCTATCTTTTCCCTATAGTTTTATCTTGGATTCCCATGGTTGGGATCGAGCTCTGTGAATAGGCCACCTTTGAAAATAAGGGTTCCTGGACCAAAGACTAAAAATACCGAGTAGTGTAAGAATTACAATTCTCAGTCCTACATAAAAGAAAAATAAAAAATGGGATGTGAGTGGGATTTATCATGAATTTTTTAAAATTGATCGGGTGTCAAAGTAACCATTCATTGAACTGGTAGAGAATGAAAACAAATATGAACCTCCTATAGAATGTGAGTGTAATATTTATAGTTTCAAATAGGCAAAGACAAGAATTTATATCTAAAATTTGATAACATAAAAATATGAATTTTTTAATGAAAAATAAACCAAAGAAAAAGGAAAAATTAGTGATAAGATAGAAAAGTAAAGCAAATGCCTTCATCTTAAGTGTCGTAGAATATGATGAGAATATTAAAAAAAATGTGAAGATTATTTCATGTAGAGGTACAATTGAAGCTCAATTTATAAATATGATGGGAGAATCACAAATGGCTATAATTTTTCAACTAAGTGTTTTTTTCATATTTTACTAGATTTTGATAAGGGAAATAACCATAGGAAACAAGCCTCTTAAGGATGTTGATACCAGATGTATTTTTTTGGTAAGGGCTAGTGCAAGAATCGCCTCATAGTAAACAAAGCTCTTGACCTCTTAATTAGGTTAAGCTTTATAGGGACACTTCTAAATTTATCTATTATTCTTCTCGTGCTAGATGAAATGAACAATCTTGTATAAAAATACTAAGAAAGAACTATGTATATTTTATAATATATAAAGCTATGCAAAATGATATACATGACCCTTGATAATCCATATCTATTAGAGTAGTCATTTATAAGTCCAAATTGCAATAGTTGGCAATTAATGAAAATTATGGATGATACTATTTTTTTTTATAATTCCATGTAAGTGGTGAGTTATATCTTTGTATAGGGATATGATACAGTAGTGAACTATTTTCTATAGTAAGGAACACTACCAAAGAACCTATTAAAAGGGAAGATTTTGACATAATTGTTAAATTTGTAAATGTTACTTTAAAGAATATTTTGAGATATCTTTCCTAAAAAAATAGAAATTAATTCCCTCAAGATTTACCACTTGAATCCATGTCTATTGTGTATCCTCGATATAGATCAACTGTCAACTATCTAGTTTTCATAACAAGATAAATACCTTATCCAATCAATTTTCCAAAAGTGTAGAATTAAATAGACAACATATAGAAATAATTACAAATAATTATAATCTTATAGAGAAAGAATCCCATTTTACAGCATCAATATTGGAATAATTTAAACTCATGAATAGTCCCTTCCAATATGGATCAATAAAAAAGCTTTGAAAAGCCTTAAGTTAGAGTGAAATATTGCATTATGAAATATCAAAATATTTTAAACTTGTTAATCTATGCCAAATCATGATATTGGGTCAATGGAGGATGATATATTTTTTAGTGCATTAGGATTCTTGAAATCAAAGATGATAAATAATATTGACAATAATTTAGAAAAATATTTGAGGTTGTATACAACTATATATGATATCCAAATTTTTCTTTTTCAAATGACACTTGGAACATAGAGATCCACATGTGAAAGAAAATAATTGTGTAGCACTTCAAACAATATTAGCCTTTTTCATATGCCTTCATACCCATTCTCATATTCCATTTACATATCTTTTCATTCCATTTTATCACCTTTATGTTGCATATGATTAAATATATATAAACGATATTTAATATAGTTTTGAGACAAAAATATGAAAATTAATTATTGATTGTCTTTACTAATAAGCATTGTTGTTTCAAATTAAGAATATATATATTGCAAAAAGCTAATTGAATAAGAAGAAGAATGCATATTTCCTATCACATTCTTCATAGGAACCTTCATGCCACCTTATTCACAAAAATATGGCTTTTTCTTATTGTTGAAGTTTTCCCTTTTACGTGGTTGACTCCAGTTACTAGATTTCACTCTTTGATGTTCATTATGCACTATTTTATCTAATGACATACTTCATTCAACTCTTTCTTTGTGGCACATTCATTTCATTCATAACATGTATTCACATGTGTGTATCAGGTTGGACACATACTTTTTGTTGTCACATTTGTTGGGGAAATATTTTCGTTGGAATTTTTACCTCCATTCTTCAGCCACGTGGATTCATATCCAAAGAGCATAATCTATGATAGCAACTGCTCTTGCCAGCTATGGAGGATGAAATCAAAATACTCCTATTTCCTATTTTCATTTTCTATTTTAATATGGTTGTTTTTAACTTGTTATAACGTGAACCATTCAATTATTATTTTTTGGCCATAGGCCAAAACAAACTATTTTGTACCACTTGTTATAAATGCTACATATATCATTTAAAATCAGAGAAAAAGGAGGATATACGTTCAATATCATTATTGAGAGAAACTCTTTAGCCGTCGATGGAATGTAAATATTTTATTTTTTGCAAGGTATTTTTTATGGGTTTTGATTTAATTGATTAAATTTTTCATTGTTATGTTTTTGCAATTCGATATGTGTGAAAAGTCTTAATAAATTAAGTGCATTGCTAAGTTGAGTCTTATTTATGTATTGGAAAATTAATTACTATGGTTTTTGTTATTGATTTTTATTGATTAAGTTTATGTCTTAGAACTTACTATCATAATTTCTACACAGTTTCTATCGTAATTCCTATCACATAAATACTACAGAACCAGTTACAATTTTTGTAGTAGTTCTTGTCATAAGAAAAATAGAAACATTAATATGATTTTCAACTTATGTAATTGATTAAGTTTAGGAGTGCATTCTCATCCCCACTCACCTCACAACTTTCAGCCCTTGTGCATATAGCCAAAAAATCTTTCATAATTTTATGCCCCCATATTGACACTTAGACCAAATTGAATTTCATTATTAAAAATTAAAATTATTTCATTCTTTAGCCAAGTTTTATCCTATCAGTAATCTCAAACCCTTCAATCACTCTACTCTCTACTGCCATCTTAGCTAGGGAATTCAACTTATTCTACCTCATAATAAAGGTTGGAATAGGGTTCATACTGAACCAGTCTCTTGTGAAGAATTTCACAAAGATCCCCTTGTGTGGCACATCTATGTTGAGGGTGGTTTGGATCCTCTCATGGAAAGCCTCAATGACCATGATGAAAACCTGTCAATCCAGTTTACTAATGGTTGGTGCAATCATCAGGTTAAGCTGGGGGAATCTCCTTTGGGGTAAGTGAGGAGGTTATTTCTAAGGTGGCCAACCTCTCATGCAATATTCAAAAGTTGAAGAAGCACACTAAAGTTCAAGATGATGATAGCATGAATAATTTTTGTAAGGAAAATAAACAGCCCATCAAACTACATGTGTGCTACGATAGGAGAAAATTATCAGTTCCTTGGGATCAAGTTTGTCTTGTGCTTATGAAATATGTTACTCTTGAGGGTAGGTTTAAATGTTTCTACTACTACCATATGCCTCTGCTAAACCACTTCAAGCACCACTTGCTTATTATCTTTTCTATTTTCCTCCTTTCATCTCTTGAACTTTCGATTAAAGAGGTTGTTGATCTCTCCATTAAAAATCTTGATAAAACCCTTATACTTCTGTACCAAGGGCTTAAACTAAGGCTTTGCCACTTTCATCTTGTGCTCTTCCCCCCAAAACCTATTTTTGCAACTCTTGTGGATGAGGAGCCTGATCTTAATCCCCTTGCTAAAACCCCCCAAAACCCCTCCAAAGCTACTAAACTGGGTTCCAAGTGCAAGCTTAATCTTAATGCTAACCAACCCACTCCTGATACCAACCCTAAAACTCTAGGTAAAAAGAAGAAGAGAAAAAATAGTCCTATATTAAATTAGAGATATGTGGCGGTGGGGTTGTGTGAGTTAAAAAATACCTCTATCAAAAAGGTTGGTAAACAAGTTATAAAGAATAAATTGAATATGGAAAAGAAAAACTCTATCTCCTTCTATGTGGAAGAAGATAACTTGAAAGATGTGGAAGGGGAAGCTAATACTAATGATACTAGTGATGAGGATTCCATGAATACCAATGAACATGAAGTTGGTTTGAGATTGGATAGTGTCAAAATATCTAATAGGTTGGCTGACGAGCAAAGGCTAGAGGTTATAATTGATGAAATTTCAAGCAACTCTTAACATGACACTAAATAGGATAACAACAATGAGAAGATTGGTGAGGATGCAAAAGATAATATTGATAGACCTAGTCACTTCCCCATTCTCAAAAAAATGATTATGGAGGACTCCACCCCGAACTCCTCTCCCCATCATGTGGGGAAGGAGGATACTAGTGACGCAGACCAAGGTAGGAGGGTTCGGTGAGGGACTGTCCAACCTCATAGCTTAAACAACTAACACCTAGATATTATAGTTATACAACAAAAGCTAATAGATATGGAATAACACATGATACAAGAATTACCCTAGGAAAACCCTCAAAGGGAAAAACCCAACCTTCAAAGTTCACTACTTATTGTATTATGATCTCAAAATACATTACATATGTCACTCAAGCTTTATAGGTGCTAGGTCGTAGCACAAAAATTACAATCAATTCATATAATAAAAATATTTCATAGATTCTTCCTTCTGCTTATAGAGTTGTCTACTCTACTGATCTTACCAGATCAGAACACCTCACCATCATGCTTCATGACTATTTTTCTTCACACTTCATCTCTGCCTTCAAAATATTATAACATTGTTTGCACACAGGAATTCACACATCTCGCACATAAATCCCCTCTCTTTCGTTTTTGTTATCAATCTCCTCAAAACAATCGGTCTTATATATCTGCATCCAAGGATAACATCAACTACATGTCAGCCCAACAATATATAAAAAGTGTACAAACTGTCGGCCCAAATCCATAAGAAATTATCAATGTGCATCAACCAAGGCCAGCCCAAACATAGTAGGGACCCAAAAAAACATGCCTCGAACACAAAACACCTTAAACAATTAGCCTCAAAGATCCACAACACATTGCAATCACCCTATCGACCAAGAACTGGAAAACATGAACTCCCAGAAGGAAAATCACCAATTGTGAGCACAAAAAACAATGTGAACCAACAACACAACTAGATCACAATCTAGAAAAATCTATGAATCACCATTGAAGATCCACAATAACTCAGATTACTAGAATCACATCATCTTCCTTCAGGAACACCAACTAAAGCAACCAAACAACTAAACTCATAACTTGATCAAATATTCATGCGAAGCTCTAAAACTTCTGGTGGATAAACTAGACATGCTCAAAAATAAACCCTTTAATCCACAACTCCTTATCCTCAATATGCTGAGCTAGCCATCATATTGAACTTCACTGCATCACTGACAACCTCTATAACTAAATATTCTTTGAATCTTTTGAATGCCCCTGCATCAAACTCTCAGGGTTATTTGAAAGGTGAGCCTCTCCACTTTGGGCCAAGTTATGTCAAATTCAATGGTGTCTCCTTGAATTGGTTTAGATATTTGTTCACGGGTAATTGCAAATTCCACACGGTCGACGGTTTGTTCAAGCCCACCCTACAAAACTGCCTCAAGTGTAATTTGGATTTGGTGATCTAGCTACAAGCCTTTCACTTCCTCAATGGCCGGTAGTCTGATCAAGCCTTCTCTGCAAGTTACCTCAAGATCAATGTCTGCCTCAATCAATAAAAAGTTAGCAGGTACTTGCAACTACCTCAAGGTCGGCGGTTTGTTCAATTCCACCCTACAAAACTGCCTCAAATGCAATCTGGATTTTGTGATCTACTTGCAGGCCTTGCACTCCCTCACTAGTCAGCAATCTAAGAAAGACCACCCTGCAAGTTTCCTTAGTTCCTTCATTGTCTACTTCAATCAAATAAGAGTTAACACATACTTACATCCTCCAGAACAATCATATGACTTCCTTGACTCATCAATATCATTTCCAAATTTCCTCTACAACACTTTTTGATCTCTGCATTTCCTTTACACACCTCAAAATTTTATATATTTTTCCTATACTATTCTTTATCTCTGCAATGTAGACTCCCCCTTTTTGGTTACGCTTCACACCGGTTCACTTCTTTCACAAGTCTCCATAAGATCATTGTTTCTTCTTCTGGTTCCACTATCCAATCTGATTCCTCCAAAGGTTCCCCTTCCTTCGGATAAACTAATTCTATATCAGCATGTTCTTCATTTGCATAAACTATCTCTGCATCCTTTACTTATGCTCTTTCATTAACTTATCTAGTATTAGGTTCTTGATTACATTTAGTGCTTGATTCTTTCTTCCTCCAAACCTGAAAAATAGGTTCCTTCTCTAGCAAATCCTCTTTCACTCCTCTGGTACCCTTCATTGTGATAAGAATTATGACTCTTGTCACCTCTCCCTCTATATTTTAAATAATTTTCCTTGTTCTGATTTGCATAAGGTCTTCTTTCTCTACATCTTGATCCTTCCTTTCCCTCTATACATGAATGCTTCAATCTATAAAAAAAATTGAACTTATGAGCAACATACTTCCATTTTGATCCAACAATCCATCCATGATTCTTCTGTATACAATCTATCCTAGGATTTATCCCTCTCATTTTATTCCAACACATCTTCTCAAAATGATTCCTTAGTCCACAAAACTTACAAGGGTGTAGATCCCAACACAATTCCTTTTTATATCCATGCCTATTATAATGTGAGCAATACATACATTTTCTTCCCCAATCTGAATTGTTTGAACTTGTAACAACATCCTTACCTCTTTCATATCCAAGGCATTCACTTCTTTCTCTCCTTACCAGTACAATAGGTTCTATCATTCCTTTTTGATGCTTTCCTAATCCTTTTCCTTAGTATTCCACTCTCTACATGATTTTGAAACCAATACCATCTCCAATAATTATAGGCTTAGTTACATTGTTATCTTCAACTTCACCTTCTGCAACATCACATAAATCATTAGTATCACAAGAAAAATCACAAAGTTTAGGCTTAGATCTCAGATTCTCATTATCCATTTGGCATGCTATAAGTGATTGCTCCAACTGGTTAACATGTTCCTTCAAGCCAAATATTTCCTTCTTCTACAAATTGTTCTCCTTGTTCATCTCTTTCAAAATTTCCTCCAGATCTTTTCTCTTCTTATCCAACTCCTTAAACAACATGAATCCTTCATCAAAATTATCTAGTTCTACTTCCAATTCTTCATTTCTCCTTCTTTCAATTTCCAGTTCTTCTTCAAGAGCATTATACTTGTCTTTTCATAGTTCTTTCATCCTCTCCATCAACTCTTAATTACACTTCTTGAGTTCGTACAATTCTTCCTCCAAGGTATCCCTTTCACATATTAGGTTCTCTTTTTCCTTCTTTGTTCTTTTCCCTATCTTCCCCATCTTGCAACTGATTCACAACCAGCTCTTCAACCTGCTCTATAACCTTCTCTAAAATAGATTTGCAACCAACCAACAAATTCACAACCTGCTCTGATGAATTCACAACTAGATCTTCAACCAACTTTGATACTAATTGATGCAAACCGAGGTATGAGGGTCCGATGAGGGACTATCCAACCTCGCAGCTTAAATAACTAACACCCAGATCTTATAGCTATGCAACAGAAGCTAATAGATAATCAACATAAAGATAATAGATATGCAAGAACACATGACAAGAATTATCCTGGGAAAACCCTCAAAGGGAAAAACCCAACCTTCAAATTTCACTCCTTATTGTATTATGATCTCAAAATACATTACATATTCCACTTGGGCTTTACAGGTGCTAGGCTGCAGCCCAAGAATTACAAAAAATTCATATAATAACAATCTTTCATCAATTCTTCTTTCTGCTTCAAGATTTCTCTGCTCTGCTGATCTTACCGGATCAAAACACCTCATCGTCGTGCTTCATGACTACTATTCTTCACACTTCATCTCTGCCTTCAAAATATTAGAACATTTTTCACACATAGATCTTCACACATCTCACACATATATCTTCCTGATTCCCTTTTTTCATTATCAATCTCCTCAAAAAAATTGGTCTTATATATCTACATCCAAGGATAACATCAACTACATGTCGGCCCAACAATATATAAAAAGTGCACAAATTGTCGGCCCAAATCCATAAGCAATTATCAATGCGCATCAACCAAGGTCATCCCAAACATAGTAGGGACCCAAAACAACATGCCTCAAACACGAAACACCTTAAGCAATTAGCCTCAAAGATCCACAACACATTACAATTACCCTGTCGACCACGAATAGTAAAACATGAACTCCCAGAAGGAAAATCACCAATTGCGAGCACAACAAACAATGTGAACCAAAAAAACAGCTAGATTATGATCTAGAAACATCCATGAATCACCACTAAAGATCCACAACAACTTAGATTACTAGAATCACATCATCTTCCTTCGGGAACATCAACTAAAGAAACCGAACAATTGTTAGAACACAAAAACTCATAACTTGATCAAATCTTCATGCGAAGCTCTGAAACTTTCAATGGATAAACCAAAAATGCTCGATAATAAACCCTTTAATCTAGAACTCCTTATCCTTAATATACTGAGCTATACATCATACTGAACTTCACTGCATCACTAAAAACCTCTATAATTGAATGTTCTTTGAATCTTCTGGATGCCCCTGCATCAACTAGCCATCTCCTCCATGATACTATTAAAGATTACAATTATTTTTTGGCTCAATTTAACACACTAGAAAGGAAGTTGAATCATCTCACCTAATTCACTATTAAGGTGATCCATCACTCCATTTTTTCTCTAGCATTCTCTATGTAGGAGGAGTTAAAGAAACACAACCCTAATACTAATCCTAGCTCCAGTCAGGACAAGAAGGATGTTTTCAAATTTTTCATGGAGGAATGGGAAAACATATCTAAGTAGGGGTTTGGGGGTTAGCTCTAGCTCGCTGCCTTTGGTATTTTTTGGTTTATCTATTGTTAGTTTGTTGTTTTTATTGTCGATTTTTTTTAGTTATGTGTTGTCGAACTTTTTCCCTTGTGGCATTTTGTGTTAATGATACAACACCCTGTAAATGATGCTTATATTATCAAAAAAAATGGGTATACTATTATAGATTTTTATTTTTTTAATTTAAAAATTGTACTTAAATTACCATCAAATTTTAACCTATGACTATCCTTTTTTAACAAATCATTCTTAGTAATACCTTATTTATATTGAATATCTAGCATTCTATGTGAAAATTTGTATATATATTTAACTAAATGCATACACAACATATGCATATCTGGAACTAGAGATTTTCTATAAGAAATCAAATAATAGAGATAATTTGAACAAATAAATGGATTTGAGTCTTATATTTATTTTTAAAATAATAAATACATAAAATTATTACTATCTTCTATATCATATCCCACTATTTATTTGTTGGAAGCACAATTTATTGTAACTCATAGTAGTTGGCTTGTGAATCTGTTAACTATTTATAATGAGAGTGGAGATTTTCTTTAATAAAGGGTTTCTATATATTTTGGAACTTATAAGAGTGGAAATAATCATGTAGTGCATTCACCCATATGTTACCTCTTTCCTTATCTCAATATTTCTCTTATTGGATTAAAGGTTATATTGAGTTGATTATGATATGATATAATTTTAGGATGGGTATGTGTCTTGATAGATTAAATTTCTTCAGTGGTCATTATATGTCACTTTGAGTATGATCCATATTGTCATATTTGATGTTTCACGATGAGTGTGCACGATATGTATAGGTATTTGACCAATGGATGGATGTAGAAAATAATGTCATGGATTTACTTAATCATCTCATTGTAACCAATCTTTATGGTCAAGTTAGTGACCCTATGACTCTTGTGGTATTTTTAGCTATCAAAATCGTCTTATTCTGCAAATAATAGGGTGTTCTTGATGTTTACCTATTTTGTCACTAATCTAAATTTTTGGTGATTTTAGATCTTTATATTATGGATGAAATTGCATATGATTATCTTTGTGTATTTATTTAATTATATTTCACTTTTATATGGTTAGGTTTTTAAAATTCTATGTTTGAATTGTTTGTGGAAAATCCTAAATTCTTAGTAAAAAAATTAGTTATTTAATTTCCTTTGTGAAAAGGTCTTATCCGTTTTAGTAATATGAGAATATTTGAAAAATGCTATAATTTATAAGGAATTATTTAAATTATATGCATTTGCTAGTTTGGAAACTTGTATGGTAGTCATTTAAAGGAAATTCCTATATGCATTAATTAATTTGTGAAATTTTTATGTTAGTCATTTCAAAGGTATTATCAAATATATTTGATTTACATGATTAGTGAAATATCAAAAGGGAAAATATATATTTTTAAAATATTTAACTAGAATATCTTCTTTTGAATTAAATATTAGTGAAAAATAAAAAATAAAGTGAAATGGAGGTTTAGGAATTTTTAGGGTGAAAAAGAAAAAGGAAGGGTTTTATGACTCATTCATTCGTTTTTGCTCAAAATTTATTTCTCTCCTTGTGTGTGTGGGGATTTTATTTAAAATCAAATTGCATGGTTGGTGGATTTATATATGTAGTTAGGGAAAATCAGATATAAAACTAAAACAACAAGATATCAAACCCTAACTAGCACAAGAGAGTACAAGCAAGCATGAAAATCAAAATAACAAGCGAATGCAAACCGATCTTCAAGCTAGATTTGATTTATCTCCATTGCTCTTCTCCACCTGCATGAGAATGCAAGATTTTTAAGGTTTAATTATTTTGATATGTTGATCTCTCATTTTCACAACATAACGATAAGATGGAGATGATAGAAGAAAAATAGATAGATAGATAAGAAGATTGAAAGAAATTTTGGTAGAGTAAAGATGCTAGAAGAATATTCTCTCAAATGGCCTATGAAAGACTTGATTTATAGGAGAAGGCTGATTTGATTCGATGGCCAAGATTAAAAGTCAAATTTGTGATATGTATGGATAGGATTAAAAGCTTATTTTAGTGCCTATGATGCACATTAAGTGGGTTATGACATGATACTAAAATTAGAATGTGAGGGAATAGTGGGATTCTATTATTTATTTTGGAGGAAAAGATGCCTATGACACATAATGAATGGGGCTAAAAATAGGATGTGAGTGGGAATCTCATAATTTAAATAATATTTAAATTATTTGTGCATGTGAAGAGTTGTAGTCATGTGACACATGTTGCAATGTGACAATCAATGGGATTAATTCAAATATTTAATTTGAATTATTTTGAGACATGTGAAGGGGGAATTAATTAAATAAATGAGATTTATTTAATTAATTAGGGAGGTGATTAAGTAGAATAAATGGGATAAGTGGGATAATGCAATGACCTAGGGTAAAATATTATAAAATGTCTTACAAGGCCATGTATCGACTACGTAATATTATGACATGGACAATTTTGGGTGTCTACATTTTGCCCCTCTTTGAGATGATGTTCGAGATGGTAAGATTTATGTCGAGTAAAATTATTTCAAAGAAGCTAAGGTATGGATAGATGAAAAAAATATGATGCCCCAACCACTTGAGGAAGTGAGGAGTAAGATGACTGAAGGAAAGGGATGATATAAGAATATGATGATGCAAAATATATGAAGAAATGGGATGATGATGATGATGATGATGATGATGCCCTCTTGAGAGGATAGATGGGTTGGACAAACATGGATATGCTCTTGAAATGAATGAGATGATAATAAAGGGATAATATGAAATTACAAGATAAGAAGTAGATGAAAAAGAAAAATGACATGCTATATTGCAATATGTTAGGAAAAATTTGATTGTGGAACAAACTTTTCCTAACGTCAAAACTAAGAGGAGGAAGAGATATGCCTTTTAAACTTTGTAATTACAGTTCACTAAGATGCATACAAAAGAAATAACAAAATTGAGAAATAAACTTATAACACAATTGACACCAGATTTATGTGGGAAAACCCTTACGGAAGAAAAACCCACCACACCAAAGAAAGATCACTTGTATTACAATAAAAAAAGTACATACAAGTTATAAAATTTTCTTTTCAGATGACAATTCTATATCACCAACATTTCCCTAATCAACCTTGTATCGAATCACACTATTAAAATGCTTCCATTCAGCATACAATGAAGTTCATACGATTCTGATCACTCATTTGTCAAACTCTCTAACCAGACCCCCGACCGAACTGTTCATCCCCTACTCAAGTGGTTTGTTCGTTTCCCACAAGAGAATAGTCACAACAATTCAACTTCCAATCGGTTACCATTATGCTTCTCTCATTGGTCCAAGACACAACATGTAGGACAAACACTTGGTCAACAGACTTCAACTGTATCACTCATTGAAAAGACAATAGACCATGTCTCACCGATGCCAAAATTCCCATAGACCATCACACACTATACCAGCTTCTACTGGTCTATCGCTCAAACATGGAGAAGTCTCCCCGATCTCAGGACCATCAACAAGACCAATTCTATCGGCAAAAAATTGGAAGGTCAAAGCGATGATTCAAGTCTCCCCGATATCCCAAAGAACACTAAGACTGTGCATATCGGTGAGAGTCACACCGATCGTTCAGCAGGAGTAGATCCATCGGCAAGACCAACGCTATCGACAAGAGATCAGGAAGTCATGTCGATAGCTCAAGTCTCCTTGATGCTTCCATCACCAAGAGTCTCCCTGATGATCTTCATCACCTAGACATCTACCATCGAAATGAGTTAGAAATGTCACTTTGATTGTTCTGGTCATATTGATATTGCCAAGACAATTGTAAGGTCACTCTGACGTCGCCAAGACTTCCATTGTCGAAATGAGTTTAAAAACTCACTCTGATAGATCATGTCACATTGATGACTTCCGTTGGAAAGACAGGGCCAAGGTCATAGAGATTTGATCCCTCCAAGACAGATTCTCATCGACAAGACATTCCAAGGGTCTCACCAATATTGCTCTTTCAGGAGTTCCATGTCAGTAAGCATTGAGGCACTTTTTCCAACAATCTCCCACTTGACGAAGATCTTACTGACACCTCTAGAGCACAACAAAACTACTGAGATTCATGGGCACCAAGGCCCATCGAACTTGCACACCACCTGAACTTGTCTATGCTCACTAGTTTTTTCAATGTGTCTGCAACATTTTCTAGAGTATCCACCTTTTCTAAAGAGACCTTTCCATCCTCCACCATATCTTGTACAAAGTGATACTGCACATCGATATGTTTCGTCCTGACATGGAAAGTTGGATTTTTCACCAGACAAATAGCACTCTCACTATCACAATAAATTGTAATTCTCCCTACATCAAACCCAGTGTTAGAACATAAATGTTTTAACTAGATTGCTTCTTTACAGGTGTGAGTTTCTGCCATGTACTCAGCCTCCATAGTGGACAAAGCAACTACAGCTTGTCGCTTGCTCATCTAACTAATTGCACCACCATTCAACATAAAAGTATATCCACTAGTGGACCTTCTACTATTAATGTCCCCTACCCAATCAAAATCCACCTATCCACGAATGTTGAGAGTCCTCTATGATCCAACCAAATTTCCATGGTAACACAGAGCATATTTTGAGGTTCCCCTAAGATATCTAAACACTCTTTTCACAACATCTTAATGTGTCCTTTCTGTATTCACCATAAATCAACTAAGAACTCCCACTACTTGGGCAATGTTTGGCCTTGTACAGACCATTGCATACATTAAACTGCCAACTACACTAGCATAAGGCACTCTGGTCATGTCCTCCGTCTTAGTAGGATATTTTGGACAATCTTCAACAGATAGCTTCATCCCCTACATAACTAAAACAAATACCTTCTTGCAGTCGTTCATACCAAATCTCTCCAGAATAGTATTAATATACTTACTCTAGCTAAGCCAGAGCTTTCTGCCCTTTCTGTCTCTGGTTATTTCCATCCCCAGAATATGCCTAGCTGCACCAAGATCTTTCATTTTGAACTTTGCAAACAATTGAGATTTTAGATCAAAAATCATTAACTTACTATTTCCTATGAACAACATATCATCAATGTAAAGGACAACAATAAGAATCTGATCATTTTCAGTCTTGTAGTACACACAACTATCTAATTTTGATCTTACCAATCCCAATGACAAAATAAAAGTGTCAAATTTTTGGTACCACATTCTAGGAGATTGTTTTAATCCATACAAAGATTTTTTCAACTTGCAAACCAGATTTTCTTTACCTTTTCACAAAGTGCTCAGGCTGGGACATATAGATTTCTTCTTCAAGATCAACATGAAGAAATGTTTTCTTCACATCCATCTATTCAACCTCTAAGTCATATTTTGCTGCAAGTGACAAATGAAATCTGATAAATGTCAGCTTAGCTATAGGAGAAAAACTTCTCCATAATCAATTCCCTCTACCTGGGAATAACCCTTGACAACCAATCTCGCTTTATACTTCTCAACACTGCCATCCAAACCAATTTTATTTTTAAACACCCATTTTCAGCCCACGGGCTTTCTACCTTTAGGCAATGGGACCAAATCTCAAGCATAATTTTTCTTTAATGATGCCATTTCTTCATTCATAGCTTCCAACCAAGAATCTAAATTAGACATTCCAACTACCTCTTTTACAGTCCTAGGCTCATCAGTATTAGTAATCAAAGTGTAGGCACAACTAGAATCTATCATAGAGAATCCATACCTATCTGGTTATTTCTTTTCATATGTAGACCTTCTCATGGGCTGAGGCTAAGGTTGTAGTTCTTCTTCTTGTTTAGAGCTCTCAGAGCTGCTCAAAATCTCCTTAGTTTCAGGTAAACTTTCAATGTTTTGTTCCTCTTTTTCTTAGAGTTAGAGGTATCTCAACAACATCATTATCATTTTTATCTTCTTCCATCCCTAACTGCAGATCCACTGAAGAAGGTTTCAGTTCCTAGAAGATTACACTTTTGTTGTACAATACCTTCTTAGTCACAGGGTTCCAAAACTTGTATCCTTTCACACCAAGGCCATACCCAATGAGGATATATTTTTCAGATTTGTTATCCAATTTAGATATTTTTACATCCGGCACATAAACATATGCTTCATAGCCAAATACATGAATATGTCTCAGAGAGGGCTTCTTACCAGACCAAACTTCCATAGGCGGTTTATCAACAAGTGTTGATGAAGGAGACTGATTTAACAAGTAACATGTTGTAGCCACAACCTCAGCCCAGAACTTCTGCTCCAAACCATCATTGCTCAATACTTCTTGCCTTCTCCATCAATGTCTTGTTCAACCTTTCAACAACTCCATTTTGTTGCGGAGTGTAAGGTGTTATTTTATGCCTCTTAATCCCATGGTCTTTGCAATACCTTTCAAATTCATCAGAACAAAAATCACCACCATTGTCAGTCCTTAAACATTTTATTTTTCTTCCAGTCTGATTTTCCACAAGGTTTTTAAATTCCTTAAAATGACTGAACACTTCTGATTTACTTTTTTTAAATACACAAATTCCCTTCTCGAATAATCATCAATGAAAGAAACATAATACTTAGACTTTGATAACGAAGGAGAATCCACTAGAACACACACATTAGAATGAATATAATCCAGAACACCAAAATAATTATGAGGACTAGAATAAAATGAAACACAATGATTTTCTCCATATATACAGTGTTCACATAATTCAAATTCTAGGTTGCAATCATCAAGCCCCTCAACCAGGATTTTATTTTTCAAGGCTTTCAAACCTTTTTCACCAATGTGATCGAGCCTTTGATGCCAGAGCATAGTCTTTTCTGCTGGAAGTTTAACTTCCAAATAATTTTCCCCAACAGGAATGTTTTCATTATTTTGTTTACAAACAACCTTCTATGAATTTGCAGAGACATTATTGCATTGAACAACAAGTGCATCAAGCTTGTACAGAGTACCGATTCGAGCACCTCTAGCCAGCACCATCGAGCCTCTAGTTATTTTACATCCATTTCAAGAGAATGAGACTTGTACTCCAACATCGTTCAACTTGCTTACAGAAAGTAAATTTCAAGCCAGACCTGGTATATGCATTATGCCATCAATTCCCTTAATTCTACCATCAGGAAACTGAATTTTGACTCTTCCATGGCCAATTATCTCCAGAGATGAATTGCTTGCCAAATACACCTTTCCACTATCACATTATTCATACTTTGTAAACCAGTCTTTGTGATATGTCATATTGAAAGATGATCCAGAATCAATCAGCTAGACATCATCTGTTGCTTGAGTTGCCAAGGTTGCAATGAAGGAATCTGCATCACTCTGAGAAGAATCATTGTCAGAATAATTATTCTTCTTCTTTTTCTCCTCTTTGCAATCCCTTCGGACATGACTAGGCTGCCCACAATTCCAGCACTTCATCTTGGACTTCTTTCCAGGAGACTCTGATCTCCCTTCTGATTTTGATTTGGACTTCTTGTCCTTCTTCTTGTCCTTCTTCTTTTGATCTACCTCAAACAGACAAAACCTCCTTCACCATCTCAGAATCCCTCCTTATCATTTATTCTAATAACAAAGAAGCAGCCACATCTTTCATCTTGAAATTGGTTTTTGTGCTCCCAATCGCCATCACCAAGTGATCACATGAATTTTGCAAAGAACACAACAAGAGCATACAACGATCTTCTTCTTCAATCTTCACACCTACAAATGTTAACTGAGAAATCAACATATTAAAGGTATTCAAATGATCAGCAATAGATGTTCCTCCTTCCATTTTCAAAGAGTACAACTTCTTTATTAAGAACAACCTATTCACCAAGGACGTGCCCTGATAAATATCTCCCAGTCTTTTCCATAAAGAAGATGCACTCTTCTCTTCATGAACATTCAGAAGAACTGAATCTGCAAAACAAAGCCTTATTAGCCCTTTTTCTTTTTGATCTATGAGGTCCCAATCTTCTTGCTTCAGGCCTTTAGGTTTCATTCCAGACACAACAACCCAAATATCAAGGTCAACCAATAGATCTTCCACTTTGAGTTTCCATAACTCAAAATTGTTTCTATTGAATTTACCTATATCAATTCTTCCAGATGTACTTGTCAATGCCATCTCAGTCTGTAATTAGACAAATTCAAGAACTCTACAAAACTCCCACTTAACATAAATTGACACAAAAAATCCAACCTATCCACAAGGATAACACAATTGGCCAGGCTCTGATACCACTTGTTAGGAAAAATTTGATTGCGGAAAAAACTTTTCCTAATGTCAAAACTAAGAGGAGGAAGAGATATGTCTTTTAAACTTTGCAATTACAGTTCACTAAGATGCATACGAAAGAAATAACAAAATTGAGAAATAAACACATAACACAATTGACACCAGATTTACGTGGGAAAACCCTTAAGGGAGAAAAACTCACCACACCAAAGAAAGATCACTTGTATTATAGTAAAAAAAATACATACAAGTTACAAACTCTTCTTTTCATATGACAATTGTATATCATCAACATTTCCCTGATCAACCTTGTATCGAATCACACTGTTATAATGCTTCCATTCAGCATACAATGAAGTTCACACAATTATGATCACTCATTTGTTGAACTCTCTAACCAGACCCCCGACTGAACTGTTCATCCCCTAATCAAGCAGTATGTTTGTTTCCCACAAGAGAACGGTCACAACAGTTCAACTGCCAATCAGTTTTCATTCTGCTTGTTTCATTTTCCCAAGACAAAAAATGTAGGACAGACTTGGTCAATAGACTTCAACTGTATCACTCATCGACAAGACAATAGACCGTATCTCACTAATGCCAGAATGCCCACAAACCATCGCACAATGTACCGGATTATACTAGTCTATCGCTTAGACATGGAGAAGTCTCCCTGATCTCAAGACCATCAGCAAGACCAATTTTATTGACAATAGACTGGAAGGTCACACTGATGATTCAAGTCTCCCCGATATCCTAAAGAACACCAAGACTGTGCATATCGTTGAGAGTCACACCGATCATTTAGAAGGAGCAGATCCATCGGCAAGACCAATGCTATCGGAAAGAGATCAGTAAGTCTCGTCAACAGCTCAAGTCTCCCCGACACTTCCATCACGAAGAGTCTCCCCGATGATCTTCATCGCCCAGACATCTGCCATTGGAATGCATTAGAAAAGTCACTCTGACTATTCTGGTCACACCAATATTGCCAAGACAACCATAGGGTCACTCCAACGTCTCCAAGACTTTCATTGTCAAAATGAGTTTGGAAACTCACTCCGATAGATCATGTCACACCAATGACTTCCATCGGCAAGACAAGGCCAAGGTCACAACGATCTAATCCCTCCAAGACAGATGCTCGTCGGCAAGACATTCCAAGGGTCTCACTGATATTGTTGTTTCAAGAGTTCCATGTCAACAAGCATTGAGGCACTTTTTCAACACAATAAGTGAGCAATCATATGTTTGATATAGCACTAGACGTTATGCACCAAGGTATAAGGACCAAGGTGATGATGTGTGTCTAGCCCCAACGTAATACAACCTTGTCTAGATATAAGATATGAATATTAGCTAGGAGTGATTCAGATTTGATGCAAATGCAAATTGAAATGATAACACACACAAGCAAGCAAGCATGCACAAATGATACAAAAACGAACAAGGTATTGCCCTTATCAAGCTATAAACCGATGATTGATTGATTGATTGATTGATTGATGATGATGATGATAGTGTTGTCATTGTAGGGAACAATATATCCCTAGATCAACACAAGGATGATTGATTGATTTTTTATTTATTAATTGATTGGGTTTACAATGAGATTAGGATCAAGACCAAAGGATGTGATTGGATAATTTAGCAAGATTGATTAGCTTGGTTGGTATGGATTAAGGATTGATTTGCATTTGGATAATTTCTTGGAATGATTGAAGATGATTGATTTGAAAATTTGGATGATGATTGATGAATTAAATTGAGGAATGATTTTGATTGATTGGATTGATGGAGAAATTATTTGATTTGATGATAATGATTGGATTGATTAGAAGAATGGGATTGATTAGAAGAATGGGTTTGATTAGAAGAAATGATGTGATTGATTAGATGATTTGATGAAGAAATTGATTTCAAGGATTGATTTGAAGAAGTTGAATTGATGTGTTGAATTGATTGGAAGAATTGATTTGGTTTGATTTTATTGCTTGGATTTTTGTTGGCTATTTGATTTTTTTGTCTTTTTTTTCAGGACCCTTTTCCATTTTTTTTGTACTTTTTGGGGATATTTTATATTTTTGGATTTTTAAATGTTTTGATTTTTGGGATTTTTAAATGTTTTGATTCTTTTGGATTTTTGAAACATTTTGTTTTTTGGATTTTTAAATGTTTTAATTTTTTGGATTTTGAAATGTTTTTATTTTTATTTTGTTTTGAAATGTTTTATTTTTGGATTTTGAATGTTTTGATTTTTTTTGGATTTTTGAAATGTTTTGATTTTTTTGAATTTTTGAAATGTTTTGATTTTTTTGGATTTTTTTCAGGATCTTTTTTGAAATGTTTTGAGATGTCAATGGATGACAATTTGGGTAGCCTTTGTGCTAGATACCAATGACAAGGGGAAGTAAAGTCTAGGTGCAAGGAGATAAATGGGATTGATGGATGAAAGGGTGTGTGATAGGATAAGGGGTAGAATTATCACGATAGATGGATCGATAAAAAGGATAGGTCATAATGAATGGAATGGACGTATGCATCTAAAGAGAGAAAATATGTGATCTCCAAAGACTATGTCGCATAGGAATAACATGCCCCATTTTAGGTACAATACTTAAGATTTTTCATGACAAAGCTTATGACACTACGATAATGATAGGCTTGTTTGGAAGGATGAGGTATATCAAAAGATATCCAAAGCATGTTTCAACATTTTCCCCATATTTTTATCAAGATCAAAAGGAGGAAGAAAGGATGAATGGACTCAATATGATAAGTATATGGGTATGATGGCCAAGGATCATAAGATAGGAGATGGTAAGATATGATATGGTAGGATGAGACAACATGCCCCCAAGTGTAAGTGACATAGAAGATCAACCTACACATGACACATGTTTGTCAAATTTTCATCATGGTACTTATCTAGGGTGCCTGTTTACCAGGTTTTCACCATTGGACAAAGGGATTTCTTTTTTTTTTTTGCCTTTTTTTTAATTTTGTTTTTTTTTTTCGATTTTTTTTTACTTTTTTTTTTTTGGATAGGAGAGACTCAAGTGTCTAGTTCCATGAAAGGTGATAGTCCCACTAGAGAAGGATGTCATCACATGGACCATGTCAAATTTCATTATTCTCATAAATGTTGGTAAGGGATGACATGAAAGGGGGATGAAGTAGGTAGATGATGGATTATGATGTGGATTATGGAGGGATTGTTGGATTATGATGTGGATTATCTAGGCGAGATGAATGGGAGGCTTAGCCAAAATCATGGACCATAGGAAGGTGATGGGGGAGATATGTAGGATAATGAGTGAAGAGTGAGGAGATGGAGGTATGTGAAATTGTTGTGAAATAGAATGGAACCATGACCAATGGTTGCACACACTATGATAAACATTGAAGCTTTTAATATGGAGGGGGTGTAGGAAGCAATGGAGATATTTTCTTAGGAGATGGGTGATGAAGTGCTTTAGGTACCCACATAGACTTAGTATTTTTACGACTTTTATTTTGCTTGTGGGATGGAATATGAGATTCTTGAGTAGAGTGGGAATGTGAGGTGGAAGTGGATGGTTGGGATTTTTGAGATGTAGATGCCTCATTTGACTTGTTTTCCTTTTTCTTAGGTACCCAAACCATTTTTTTTTTAGTCTTTTATTTTGAAGGTATGGGCTTATATTGCTTTTTGGATGGTTTTTTCTTTGATTATTTGATTTTGTGTTCTAGGGCATGAGGGCCCTTTACATTTTTTGCTTTATAGATAGAGGCATTGATTTTTTTTCTTTTGAATCCCATGGGTATGGAATGAGTGGAAGCTTCATGTTTAGACAAAGTGTGCATTGATTTGTCATGATTAGAATTTTTAGAGGATTTATGGATAGGTGGATAAGGGGATTAGATAATGGGGATATTAGGTGTTGGGAGTAGTGGAGGTCGATTAGATGGAGGGGTATTAGGATTTGGAAGCAATGGTGGAAAATTTGATGGTGGAAGGTGTATGGTAACATGCTTTTGACATTTTTAAGATGATGGAGGGGGGATGGCAACATATGTTTTAGGCATATGATAGGATTTATGGTGGAAAGAGGACTTATGATGGATGGAGGAAGTACCAATATCTTTAGATTGGTGTCCTTTGGGTGTATATCCAAGGCCATAAGAGCATGGAGGGACCTTGACATGGATTGGATCCAAAATACCTTGTTCATAAAGGCCTAAGCCTTTACCTTGACAGTTCATGTTTTGAAGCATGCGATGGGAAATGGGACTAGGTGTTTTTTGGACACTAGACTTGAGTTCATTATTAGATGAAGAAGGTGAAGTGGATAAAGGTTTTTGTTGTCCTAAAGAGGAACATTAATGAATAAATATGGATAGACCAATAGGACATGTTGGTGGATTTTAAATGGGGTTGATAGTGGATGTGGAAGGATCATTAAGATCCACACTATTGGTTTGATCTTCTACATTTACTTGGGATTCGTGTGTCTCAGCATGACAAGTGGATAATTTGGGATCATGGAGAGGACTAGGTAGGGGGTGTATAAGAGAAATGGAGGTTTCTTTCTCGTGGATAGGTGAACTAATAGGCTCTTGAACATGGAATGCATAGAGTTGGCTAAGAGGATCATCATGGCCTTCTTGATCATAGGTAGGATCTAGATCATAGAGGAAAGTTTCATCATGAATAGGACCAAGTATGTTATGAGTAGGATCATTAGAAGGGCCTAGATCTTGATTAGAATGAGAGGTTAATGTTTCCTCATGCTTAGGATTATGCTCTTGACATAGCTCTTGGATTTGAGTGGAAATGTAAATGGAAGGCTCTAGAAGAGGCTTGGTATGCTCTCTATGACCAACAACAAGAGGGTGTAATGGAATTTGACTTAGAAATATAGGATCAATAGGTTGTGGACCACATGACAAAGTTGGAAGAATAGGAATGGTATTCAAAGGTTTCTTGGTAAGCTCATTAATGGGTGCTTGACATGGGGATGGTCTATTATGTGCTAGTAGTCTTTGGAGAAAATCGTTAAAGGATTCTTTGGTTGATGGATTAGAGCTTGAGAAGTTGGAGGGTGGTTGTTGTGTAGGACTAGTATACTTTGAGACAGTAATTTTATTAGATGATGATGGAGGACTAGTAGATGGAATGGTGTATGATTCCAAACTTAGGGTGGTATTTCTCTTGTCAATAGTATCATTAGGGTGACCTAATATTTCTCCAAAGTTTGCATCATCACTAGGATCTAAAAAGTTCTCATCATCACTAAGAGAAAATTTTGACCCAACTTGGAGGATATATGATTTTCGATTATCTTCATGATTAGGAAAAAGGGCTCCTTGAAGTATGACCTTGGGCTTGTGACTAATATCGTTAAAGATTAGGACCATTTTAGCAAGTTCTTCCCTAGGATTAGGGTGATGATGATGATGTGGAATGATTAGATTGGATGACTTGGATTGATTAGGATGAAATTGATTGGAATGTTATTAGAAAAATGATGATTAGGATGATTAAAATGATATTTTTATGTGTTGGTGTTTATATTTTGATATGGAAATTTGCAAAAAAGTGATCACACATGTATACATGAATCACACACTCAAGACACATAAGCAAGTTTGAATTTGAAATTATGAATGTGATGATTAAGCATGCACTTGAAGAAGACACATCAAAAAGTCCTAGAACTATTCAAGTTGGTATGGCCAATTAGGTATTAGGCTAGGATGTATGAGGCTGACATTTGAAAGAGAAATCTTGCCACATAGCCAAGAGAAAGGGGTAACCCACCCTTCACCTTCACTTCCCAAAGGTATAAAGTTCTTTGGGGCTTAGCCAAGAGTGACAAGATTTTAACTCTCAAAGAAGTGTGTCTTTCAATTCAAACCTTAATTTAGGTTGTCCCTTGGAGTGGTGTGTGCTCCAAGTAGGCCCCCTAAAAAGGGTATGACAAAATTGAACCAAGTGAGGTGTTTTTAATTCCCTTTTAGAAAATTGAAATGTGTGTAAAACAGTTCAAGTGCTTGTTGTTTTTAGATCCCAAAGCCAAATGCGTAGGAAGAAATTTGTTCATTTTAACCCAATTTTAATGATGTGATAGCAAACAAAATGTTATTTTTAAGTCCAAAATCCAAGTGTGTGATCAAACAAGTTGTTATTTTTAAGCCCCAAATTGAAGTGTGTTGACAAGCAATGATTAGAGATGAAAGATGGAATGTGTGCACCTAATTATTTTCTTCCTTAAATATATTTTATATGTTGGTGCTAATTTTTTTTCAGCTCCTTAGATTCACCTACAAAATCAGAAAATAATATTATAATGCAGTCATTAAAAAAAATCTCATTAGACAAAGAAAAATGTAATTTCAGATACATGTTTTTAACATAGCTGAATTAGATTCGATTATTTGAAAATATTATTGATCTAAAAAATTAAAAACCAAAGAAAAGACCCCTACTAATTTTCTGAGAGCTTTCTAGAAATGTAAAGAAGTTAGAAAAATTCCTTGTTTTGGACCCAAAAATGCGGATTTATGAAAAACCTACAGAAAAAAAAAAGATCAGATTTTTTTGCTTTGTATTTGACCTCTAAATTAAATTTGTAAAACATAGACCCCCATTATAATTGTAAGATATTTCCTTAAATGTAAAAATTTATGGAAAATTCGCTAATTTGCATCCAGAAAGTAAAATTTATTAAAAAGAATAAAATCATGATAAATACTACAAAAATGGTAATAAACCCACAATTGTTTTACTATAGCCTCCTGAGATGAGGCAAAAACTTCTGTAAAAATATTGTAGAAAAATTCAAAGCCGTTTGGAAGATATGAATAAATTTGTAAAATCTAGGGTTTTGTCCAAAAAATGGCAGATCTGCAATAAAAAGTTAATGAAACCTGCAAAAAATCAAGCTAGATCAAGGGATTCACATCAGGTTCATTAATATAGTTAGGGAAAATCATATATAAAACTAAAACAACAAGATATCAAACCCTAACTAGCACAATAAAGTACAAGCAAGCATGCAAATCAAAATAACAAGCGAATGCAAACAAATCTCCAAGCTAGATTTGATTTATCTCCATTACTCTTCTCCACCTGCATGAGAATGCAAGATTTTGAAGGTTTGATTATTTTGATATGTTGATTGCTCATTTTCATAACATAACGATAAGATGGAGATGATAGAAGAAAAATAGATAAATAGATAAGAAGATTGAAAGAAATTTTGGCAGGGTAAGGATGCTAGAAGAATATTCTTCCAAATGGCCTGTGAAAGGCTTGATTTATAAGAGAAGGTTGATTGAATTGATGGACAAGATTAAAATTCATTTTTTTGATATGTATGGCTAGGATTAAAAGCTTATTTTAGTGCCTATGACGCACATTAAGTGGGTTATGACATGAGGCTAAAATTAGGATGTGAGGGAATAGTGGGATTCTATTATTTATTTTGGAGGAAAAGATGTCAATGACACACAATGAATGGGGCTAAAAATAGGATGTGAGTGGGAATATCATAATTTAAATAATAAAATTATTTAAATTATTTGTGCATGTGAAGAATTGTAGTGATGCGACACATGTTGCAATGTGGCAATAAGTGGGATTAATTCAAATATTTAATTTGAATTATTTTGAGACATGTGAAGGGGAGAGTTAATTAAATAAATGAGATTTATTTAATTAATTGGGGAGGTGATTAAGTGGAATAAATGGGATAAGTGGGATAAAGTAATGACCTAGGGTAAAATATTACAAAATGTCTTACAAGGCCATGTATCGACTAGGTAATATTATGACATGGACAATTTTGGGTGTCTACAATATACTATTAGAAGGAAATAATATTGGAATTATTTCTTAGTGTGTGTGGAAGCAAATAAGATCTCTCTAATTCATGTGTGAAATTAAATTGAAAGAAAAAGGAATTCCTCATTTTGATTTATGAAATTGATTTTTTTATTTTGGCCATAATCACATTAGGTGTTGCTTGCATATGGCATCTCATTTATTTGGATGGGATTGAGTTTGAATTATGCATTTATTTTAAATGGCATCTCATGTATTTGGATGGGATTGAGTTTGAATTATGCATTTATTTTAGGTTGTATTTATTTTTAATAAATTCAAATGACATGGTAGAATAATAAATTTATTCAAAATCTTATGTGATTCATATTTATGGTTTTGGTGGATTTAGAGAAAAATGGTATTAATATTAAATTGATTGAGATTTTTTGATAAATTTCTTGAAAATATTAAATATCTCAAAAGTCCTTACAAAAAATTATGTGATTGAAAAGATGTAATCCTTAGCCTACTTTGAGAAAGAGTGTAATTTAATTTTGAAATTATGCACTTTTATGGTAAAAAAAATAGTGAATAGTAAAAATCTTGAAGATTCCATTAATGGTGATTGGGCTTTTGCATATTTCTTGCAATTGTAAAAATGTGAATTTTAGATTTTAAGAAATATAAAATAAATATTTAATGGGACAAAATATCTCATTTTCGGTCTATTTTTGTGCTATGATATTTTTGACCATTTTGGGCACTTTGAGCTAGGATTGAACCCTAGAGTTAGGAGTCGAGGAGAACTCAATGTATGTCACTCTATGTCCTTATCCACTAGTATTCTCCTATTATTTATTAGGTATTTGTACCTAGTTACATATGTGATTTCCCTTGTTTGAGTTTTGTTTGATCACCACACTGCTTTCTTGGTATTGGTGGTTCTCACCATTCTCTTATGTGTTGGTTTTTTATTATGATCACAATGTGTATATTTATTGGATGATAATATCATACCTTATTTTTTATGGTGTGATCATTTGGTGTAAATGATGATTTAACATGTATTAATAGATGGATTGTAATAGAGATTTGGAATTTTTTCTTTATATTCTCAAAAGTGTTGATATGGAATTAATAGTGTTGATGAATAGTAAAATATAAGTTATGTGGATTTAAACTAGTGATTCTACTTGTATTATCTTATTCCTTTGTCTTACCCTTGTTTGAGTCATGAATATCTAGGTGATGATTTTATGTACTGGATACTTGATATGTGTGTATTCAAGTGTGTTTGTGCATTGAATTACTAGTTTGTTGTTATTCATGAATTATATGTTGGAGCCTTGATGTGTGTATATTCAAGTGTGGTTGTACATTATTTTCTATTGAATTATTTTTCCCATAGTGTTATGTATTGGATTTTGTGTGATACCATTTATAACCATAGCTTGTATTTATTAGTGACTTATGTAAGACCCTAGTTTGTGTATGATATTGGTTCTACTAGAAATGTGTCTATGATCTTCTCTCTATATAGTATGAAAGGGTTTCTTAAAATGGTACAGGCATATATTACACTCAAAAATGGAATATGGTTTAGAGTTGGGTAACATTTCCCATTGGTCCCCAATTGGAAGATCACTTGGGAGCTAGAAGTGCTCTTGGTTTGGTAAATTTTCCATCTTGTATCATGCCTTGAGTTAGACAAATTTCATGGTCATGCTATAATTATAATTAATCTTGTTTATGATCTAAGTTTATACCCATCCATTCTTCAAATATGGTTTTATAATTAATAAATAACAATTTATCATATTTTGTATATTAGTAAAAAATGTGTGCATGTGCAGCTAATTTTATTTAAGCATCATAGATGTTACTATTCATGTTTTGGAAAAATTATAACTGATATTTTATCTTATGGATGTGATTTATATGTAATTAATATTTCATGGCGTGGATGGTGCTCATCCAACTCTTATTTCTATTTAGTTATGATCAATTTGATATGTAATTATAGCATGATTAAAAGGATTTTTCACACATTGGATAGCTAAAAAATTGATTTTATTTGGAAAAAAATTATTTAGGTAAATTAAGCATCGAAATGTGTTATCAAAATATAAAGAGATACATTATTGTATCATATCCTTTCTTAGTTATGTTACTAATGTAGTAAATATCAAGGGGCCTTATCAAGCAACCTAATCAAGTAGTCTAACCACACTTCTACACATGAATTTAATAAAATGCATTATTTTCTTATTATAATTTCCTTACATCAAGGATATTTTGGAGCTTACAAAACAAGAAATGTCATTAACCAATTATAAATTCTGCCTTATTTCTCTCAAAAATATCTTATCCATCCCAAAAGGCTCTTAAAATGAATACAATTCCCTTTTATATTTTAGGATTTAGGAAGTTCAATGATTCCAAGATTGGGAAGTTATAGGAACTAAATCACTACAAAAATAAAAAAGGTTAGTAGAAAGTGGAAGTTCTACATGTTTTTTTGGCCAACAATAGCCCCCGATTCTTACCAGTCTAGTTCATAATAGAATTCCTACAATAAGTACATGGAGAAATCATCATTACATCATCTTTTTTTCAAGTAACCCTCCTTGTTTAGGTCATGCTTACATCATCAAATGATGATGTCATCATCAAAATTGCTCATCTAAACCAATTGATCAAAAATTTAAATGTTCAACTCACTTGAGACTACCTACAAGTCTTAATGGTCATGATAAACTTGAGAGCTCTAGTTGGACTTGGAATCCCAAAAGAGTTAGATGAGCAAGAGATTCCCGCAAAGCTATTTAACCCTGGAGTTTTTGCTAGTCTTAAAAAACCATCAGTATTAGTTGTGTGGGAAAATACATTAGAACTCTTTGTAAATGGGTCAGTTCAATAGAAAATATCCACAAGGGCTGGTAGTAGACCAAAAACCCACATAAGGGTTGGTTTAGTAGAAAATATCCACAAAAGATCAATAGCAACCCAAAAAATTGCATAAGTATAATGTAGTCATTTTTCATCGAATTCTCTCCAATTTTGATTCGAAGATACCCATTAAGATCCTCTACAAGGTGATCTCATTATTTTTTCCCAAATTATCTCTAAATTCCTCCTAAAGTAAAAACCCAAAACTAAATTTCAAGGGACTCAATAACTATACGAGTCTTATCTTGAAATTTCATCATTGATTTGTTAATGGAGCACTCGAGCGAGAATCATAGCAGTGTTGGGAGTTTGAAATCCTCTAGCATAGACGCAGAGGATGGAGCGAATTTGGATGATGATGGTGGGGGGACTGCAAAGGGTCTTCATGCCTTGTTGGATCTGATGTGGGAGCTATTATCAATCAGATATGCAACCTTTGTTAAATTTGCAGAAATCTAACTATCTGTTGACACATGGAAACCTTCTTCAAATGTTGGTGATCTAAACGAAGAAGGAATCTCCAGAGTGAGTTGTTCTCTGAATGATAAATCTATTCTAAAAAAAAATTGATGGAAAAGGGTAGAAAGACGAACTTGAAATGAAACCTATGACTTAAAATGATTACTTAAAGATGACTCTATTTTTCTACCCACAAATAATTTCTTAGAAAACAACAATAATTCACAACTTCTCATGAACACTTAACACAAAAATGATTTGCATGAAGATTCAGATTTTGAATACAACATGCAACATGTATCTATGATCTTTCTGCTTCAAACTGCAATTCTAGTACATGACAAGGATTTTTTAAATAGAAATCACAAATTACATCAAACTAAAACTGCAATTGACACACAAATTGAGAAAATAGGAATGTTATTTTTATTAACTAAAGGAGTATTACAAGTCTAAGTACAAATTTTTGAGTTACAAGACTCTCTGTTTTGCATGAGAGAAAGAATCAATAATCTGGACTGAGAAAACTCTAAGTTTTCTCCAAGCTATATTAGAAAAACCCTAATCCGAGCTCTATAAAAAAGCTCAAGGAAAGGCATCTAAAACTGCTCCAAAAAGTGACCTAAAAGTGAAAAAAACACACTTTTTGCATGTGCATGCCATAAGACCTCTAAAATAGGTGAAATCTGATTTAAAAGCAAATAAAACACCTCATATCTTCCCTATTCAGTTCAAATCCAACCAGAAGAAAATTCAACTCATTTCTACATGCAAACTGCTAAAAATAGCAATAAGAAATAAAACAATTTATAGATTATTGTTTTATTCTCTGCTTTACACACATGTAGCTTTTACAATTTGCTTTATTTTTTCCAGTTTGACTTAATTTTGCAATAAATATTTAAAAAAGAAATCTTTGCAAAACTATAACCCTTATTTCTCTAATTACAATTTGATTTTTCTCATAAAAAATCATAAAAATAAGAGGCAACCCTTTTACATTGAATAATTAATTGATTTCTATAAAATAAATTGAAAATAAAACTAAGGAAATATTTCTCCAAGACCTGATTGATTTCTATAAAATCAATTACCAATAAAGCCTAAGGCATAAAGGCATAAGTAAACTCACATTCACATTTTAATTGATTATCTCAAAATCAATAAAAAAACCTAAGGCATAAACACAAGTATTGATTTCTAAAATCAAATGCCTTAAGATATGAATAAGACCCTAAAATCATTAACAACTAAGGCTTATGAAATCTTGAGAAATTCTTAGAAAGCTCGACCTAGGCATGAGACTATTTGGCCACTCAAGGCATTAAGCTCAAGTTTTAATTCAAAAATGCAAACACTAAAATGCCCCTAAATTCAAATTAGGGCAACCATGAACAAAAGTAAGGAGAAAACCCTAACTCCTATCATTTCACACTTTTCAACCTCGAAGAGTTCGGCTTTGCCTAGGAGAGAAATTTCGCCGCCATGTGCTTGATCTTTAGCTCAAAATGCCCATGATTTTCTTCAAATTTTAACTCCAGCTTGGTTGAATCTTCATGCCAAAGCAAAGTAAATTGATCTTCTACATCACCATGGCTTTCTCCATTGCTTTTGAAAGCAATAAAAAGCCATAAGGCCACGTCTAGGTATAAATTCATTCTCTATTTTTTTTACTTTCTTTTCCTGTACTTCCACCACCTCCTTGGCCACCATGAGAGAGAGCTCAAGCTTGAAGCTGAGAGCTCCAATGAGCCTAGTCGTGGCAAGTCTATTCCTCTACTCGCATCACAAGGGTAAGATTACTCTCTCTATTATTCTTTTTGGTCGAACCATAGCTTTAGAAGCTCATATTCCAAAGAAATAATTGATGCTTCTTTACAAATGAAAGGCAGACCAAGTACTGGTCATGCCATGAATATGTGATTCTGGGTTTCTTTTATGAATTCCTCATTGTATTTCGCATTCTCTATCTTCAAGTGTTTATTTTAACAGAACAAACTTGAAATGGTTTTTTTCATTTTCCTGAGAGTTGATAAATGTTATTGATGATCGAACTCCTTCTCTTGGTCGCGGCCACTCATGCTAGAAATAGGATTTTATTTCTTTGAATCTGCACTTTACTTCAAAAGATAAACAAGAAACCTTTGGGGAAAACTCTTGCTCCATTTATTTTTTTTGTAAATTCTTTCATAAATGGGCTCAACCCATAATGCATTGTTTGTACTTGAACCATTTTGTAAAACCCCTTCATGGGTATCTTGAGATAGTGGCAAATTTGTATTTTCTTATGAAACCCCCATGTGGGTATATCTTTATATGAAGAAAATTTGCATTTCGAGTAAAAATCCTCCTCTGGGTATTTGTAAAACTTGAAAGAATCTTCTCATTTCTATATTTATGTAAACAACCTTATGTGGGTAAGCTGTAAATGGTGAAATTCTTCATTTTGATCTAAAACCCCAATGTGGGTATTTCTGAAAATGAAGGAAATCCTTTGTATTTTTGGAATAAATTCACTTATTAATGCATTTTCAGCTGAAACTATTGAAAACCAATCATGGTATTTGGTAATAATGGAAGAAAACCTTCTGAAACTTGAACATTTCCTCACATTGATACTTCTAGAAACCCTATGGAAATACTTGTGAAAAATAGCTCTAAAAGCTGAAATAGGCTCCATGTATTTGCATTTTTGTTTAGTTGTAGTTGCAATGAAATTATAGTCTTTACTTTATTTTGAAGGCTAGCTCCATGCCTTTGATAAACATCATTTGGTGCATATCCCATTCATTTGATTTACTTTAGCTTCCATGTTTCGGAGTAACAATCACAGTAATAACAGATTTTGAGACAAAAACAATTGAATAATGTTATGTATGCTTCTTCATAGCTTACTGCTATTTCAACCCGAATGTAACAACACCATTTTTGTAGGTTACTTTGATGTTTACTACCACTTCTCCATTACTTGAATGCTTCAAAATGATGCATTCCTAGCTCACACACTTCATAATGCTTTCACAAAAATTGAAACTCTGTAAATACTTCCATTATTTGTTAGTGCTCCATTGTTAAGGAATTATGTATGCATGTTCACTATCACCATCATGAGATAAAACACTGCTGCTCCAAATTAGAATAATATGAAACAACATAAATAAACGTGAACAGACCCAAGGCAACAAAATGTAATTAATATGACAACAATATTTAACTTTCCAGAATGAGATTGATAGTTTACAGTTGTATTGAATCAATTAAATCTATTATTCATTTATAATTTGTATTTCATCACTCAGACTTAATTGTTATGAATGAACAATAAATTTAATGTTTTGATAACTGAATCTTTGTTTTACTCCTTCATGTATGACTCATAAGAGCATGATAAGTGTATTTGTTTTACTTAGCTCACTTGTAAGATTAATGGGCAACATGTCGAGCTCTACCCTTGTGGGAGCCTATTTTACTCCACATGCTTTATGTCTTCATAAAATAATCAGCTTCATGACTTTTCCTATACCTACATAGGAAACAAACAATGTTAGCAAAAAACAATAAATATCATGATGTTTACACTTTCAGCTCTGATTCCTGCACTTTGCTTGATTGTTTCAGTGTATTGTCAGCAGTATTCTCCATTATTGTTGGCGGTTCATGTGGATATGTTAATATTTAGAGCTCTAACGAAACTTTCCCAAATTTTTGCGGGTCGATTGGAGCTCGAGGACGAAAGATGGTGCACCAATTCTGCATCGGCTGACAATAATCAGGCAATGACGATTATGTCCATATTTATGTGTTTTTTCTTCTTGCATCTTTAGTAGTGTAGAGTGTTCCCTTCAATGCATTGCAAACAACTAACTCCATTGCTTGTGTGGATTTTTAAATTCTCTTTCTAATTTTAAATCTAAAAAGAAATGCATCAAAATGCAAATTCATATAATCATTTGAATTCTTGCAATCAAATTAAATCTGTAATGTAACAATGTCATTGAAATAAAATGAAAGCAATGAATGCTTAATCATTTGTATAATCAGCTTTGTACTTCATTTGTTCTGTAAATTATTGAGAAATGACTTCTGAAAATTTTTTCTCTTGAATAATGAATAACTGATACTTGATAAGAATAGTGCAAACACACTTAATGCATAAGCAAAAAAAACTGAACTTCCACTTTAAGATATAACAAAATTTAATCAGCTCCACCAATCGAGTTGTAGTAAAAATTGGTAACATTTTGGCGATTTTCGCTAAATGCTTTCCAACTAAGCATTAGATCAGATGTTTGTAACACTCCATTGGGCGCAGAGTCAAATCTTCCCCTTCACAAAACTCAGAAACTTGAACAACAATACTCCAAACAGTAGAAAAACAAAACAAAACAAAACTGAAAGAAAACTAAAAGGCCCTGATGGCCAACTAAAACATGTGCAACAACACTTAGGGAAAGCAGGAAAACTGAAAAGAAATGTGCGTAAAGCACTTACTTGCAGAAACTACTAACTCTATCCTACTCTAACCAGCCAAATAAACTGGTCAAACAAAACCATTCACTGATTGGGTGAAATAGCTCAGCCTTTTCTATGAAATATTTGATGTTTTACATGATTTTGGACAGCTACATGAAAAATAACTATGGATGAAAAGCCATGAGATAGTTGTACCACACCTCAAAGAATGTATACAAGCCTACTAACCTCTCCATATGGAATATAATCACTACTGACCCGAGGTGGTGAAGTGACTTGAATTTGTTCTCCTTCAACTATACTTGCATGCTTGGGTTTAACCATGATGGGAACCTTCTTGTTGGCCTTCATTCTAGCAATGTGTCTAATTGAGCATCTTGTTGTCAAGACAAAATTGGAACCGTTTCTTTTGTTTTCACTCTTGTCAACTTCCTCACCAACCACAACTGCTTCCTACCTTGGTTGAATCATGCATTCAACCTTGCGCTCCTCCACAACCGAGCTACTCTCATTTATTTTCTCATGGATCATTTTTTTGTGTAAATGGCTTTCATCATTTTGCTGCTCAAAACTGGGCATTTGATAACTATAAGAATTCAGCCAAGTGACAATGTGAGGCCTACTATTTGATACACCCTATTTTTCAATACTTTGATCTGAATATTTTTCTACTCTATGTGGTTTAGACTATTTAGGAGGATTATGGACTTTGGGTGTTATGTTTGTTTTTGTTTATGATGCTTTATGATGATTATATGTATGCCATTCTTTCTTATTTGATATGATTGTGTGGATCCGATTATCATGGTAGGAATGGGTAAGTGGTTTTGGAATATAATTGATAATATGTTGAATTTGAATGAAGTGATGATGTGATCTATCTCTAATGTCACGATTAATCATGAAATTGTAAAATATTTTATTTGCAAGAGTAAAAAATGAAGTGTGGATATTAACATTTCTAATTCATTGATTTCAATATTGATTATGTTAATTATTGATTAACATATATTGGATATATTGACAAGTGGAAATTGAGTGTGCAAGTACACGCTCATGGTCAATGGGATTGGAGGTAACCAAGGGTACCCGATTTGTGTCAACCAAGTGAAGCCACTATGGTCCATTTGAAGAATGGACCATAACCTCTTTGTACTGTATTTTATTCGTGATTAAAAAGATTTAATGTTGAATCTTGTGATTATGTTTCTTTTTAAAGTCAATCAAACTTTTGAGTAGGGTTTTGGGGCATTTTGGAAATTCTTTTATTATGTTTGAATTTCATTTCTTTCTGAGGGTTTAAAAAGATTGAATTAGGCATTAGAATGGGTTAATTGACCCTAATTTAGCCCTTAGGATGGTTACCTATGGGTTAGGGGTCAAATCAAACCCATAGCTTTTGAAAATAGCAAGTTGTGACCCTTCTTAATTGGCCATTAAGAATGGTGACGGACATTGGGGATGGGATTAGAGTGTTGGCTCCAAAATCTCATTTATGAGATTTGAAATCCTTGTTGAGTGTTGAACACTCTTTGATCTTTCAATTCCCCAAGATTTCTCACACATGTGTGAGAACTTGTGGGGAGGTGTGTTCATAGGAGTGGATAGGAAATTGACATGTGCCACTCTCTTCTCCAAGGGTTTCCAACCCTTGACTCCTATTTGAATGCTTTTGAAATCCAAAAGCAGGGCTCTTTTTTGGCCTTGTGCTTGGGGATGCTTGGAAAGGGAAAAAATTTGGCTTGAGCTTGGAGAGTAGAAGATAAAGATTTCATCTTCAACTTTCCTTCATTTGGCTTTGGATTTGAGGTAGGTTTTATCTTACTTGTATGCATGTTTCCTTTTTTATCCTTTGTATATGAAAATGTAAGAAGATTGTTTATGTGAATTAGTTCATTTTATGTGCCTTGTATTTCCATGTGTTGGGTTGGGGTTGTATAGGATAAACTAACCCAATGTAGGAAGAGTATCCTTGTGGGGGATAGGAATGAGTAGGAACCTCTATGGGGAGGTTGTTCCTCCTTTGAGAAGGAGAGGTTAAAAAAGGGTATGAGTACCCAAATTTGGTTCATAATGATATGGTGTATTGGGAGATTATTGTATGGAGATGTATGATATGAAGAATTTTGATGAATGGATAAATTGGAGAAGGAAAAAAAAAGATTGTGTTTTTGGTTATTTATACTTGCTAATAGGAATCCCCAAGTGATGTCCACCTCTATCCCCATCTTTGGGTTCTTTAAGAATCCCTATGTAAATGTGTAAATCTTGGTTTGGAGTGTTTTTTTTTGAGTTGTGTGGGTTGAAATGGCTTATTTGTTCTATTGTTGTGTGTACCCAGTAACTTGATTACCTCCTAGCTTGGGGGGTGCTTGGTTTTCCAACCCAACGTTGGGTGGTGAGTACACCCCATTGGCCCCAGAATTGCTATTGTATTTTGTGTATATGTGCAGGTTTAAAAGAACTTGCAATTTTTGGAAGAGTTGTAACCGTAGATGACCTTGTGTTTTAAAGTTACTATGAAAGATAGATGCACAATTATGCAACATTGTTGCATGTTAAAAGGACACTATGAATAGTATAGTAGTGAAAACGCAATAAGGACAGTCCTATTTAGAAATTATAAAAGTTTTACCACTACTGTAAAATACATGGGAGAGACTGGCAAATATTTGAATGTACGAAGGGATGTTTACTTCAGTATTTCCATTTTTGATATGTGTAGTAAAGGTTGTTTTAGAATTTGTTATATAGATTGTTTTTTTTTTCCTTCTTTGTATGTGAAAGAGGAAAAAAAAGAAAAATATGCATATGGCTGAAATAGTTGAAGATACTGATTCATGTAGCAAGCTTAATATAACAAAATAACAGAAAAAAGGGGTAACATTTGGGGTTGTACAAGTAAAATGAGGGCTAAATACTATATGTCTAAAAGTTTAGCTTTATATGGTTAAATAAGAGAGAGAGAGAGAGAGGAATGTTGTTTTCAAAATGTATTTGGTTGTTCCTCTTTTGTTAATCCATCGTAGAAATATATATAATAAAATAGCATGCCTGATATTATTTGAAAGAAGATTGTGCATGCAGGTATGGATACAAATAACAAGAGAAAATAAATAAACCAATGAATCAATGCATGAAATATGTATTATCAGTAATGAAATGCACCAGTGATGAAAGAAATCGTTTACTCTCTTTGGAAACAAATTGTGGCATCAATTATTATCAAAAAAAATCATTGTTAGTTAAATAAAGCAACTTATTATATTTGCATAGCTCCCTTTATACAATTTTTCTGCAACTCGCGTCCTAAGGCAACCCTTCTTTGTATCTACAAAAGAAAGTTTATAGAGGACTATGCTCAGTGGTAGTAGATATCATAGGAAAACTCTATCACTATAATGTTTCCTATATCCAACCCCACTTGTGATTTACAAAGCCAACGTACCTTTTCTAACACATATTTTCTTGTAAGAGATATACATTTATGCTGGCGGATAAAGAAAAAAAAATGATAATAAAAGAATAAAATAGGCCTACATGCATATATTGGTTGTTTCTCAAGCCCTCAAGTGGTGTCTTGAAGAGAAAAAAAAAACAAAACACATGGCTTAGTGTTGGGAGGATCAATTGCAAGATTCAAACCTAACGTATGAATTTAACTTTCCCATCCTTCCTTCCCAGCACCTCACTCTAAGTGGTTTTCTAGCCTGTGAGTTATTTGATTTTCATGCAATGCAAGATTTGGAGCAAGGATTATTCAAGAAATGTGTTGAATGTTTTTAAGGGGAAGAAAGACACATAATTGGGATGCAAGCCCTTCTTAACAAAAGAGGAAAACAACATTAAAATTTTAGTTTAGGGCATGTATCTTAAAATGTTCAGTTATGGCTCAGCCCACCAAGTCTATGTTTAAGCATTAATGGTAATATTATATTATATCGTAATAAAATTATTGTAAAGAAGATTCATATAATTACAGGTAACATAATTATTATCCGTGTTGAAGTTAACATCACTGGCATGAGAGATGTTGAGCAAATTTGGTAGTAGATTAGAGCAACCTCTCTAGAATGCCCTATTTAATTCGCCTATTGAAAAGATAATTTAAGGCTGATAGTATACAACACAAAGCTATCATTGCCTTAGGTAAGCAGATCATCCGATAATGACAATAATAGTGGAAAAAGGTGGAGTAGATCTTAGTCATTAATGTCTCTTGCATTTTCGCCAGCAACAACCATTCTGCCATTAAAAATTTTGTTTTGAAAGGTTGCCAGATACGGTGCCTGAGGTCAGTGTCATCATTTCAAATAAAATTCTCTGCATTATTCCTATCCTGGATTTAATTAAGTCGAAGGCATCCCCATGCTCAATATTTGCTAGCCCTTTAACATCCGACGGTGTAGACTTGTGAAGAGCCAATCTCCTGAAATGCAATCGATCCCAGTGGTTCATTTGTTTCCTACCTCTTTTCCCCGATCCTCCACAACTTTTGTTGCCAGTCATCAGAGCAGTTATTGAAGGTGGAAATATCTGCATAGGAGCAGCATAGCACTTAATGCAGAAGGTGGTGGCAAAATATCTATAGTTATTGAGAAGAATATCAACATCCTTGACAGCAACACACAATTAGGTCAGTCCGATGGGCCTTTAATAGAATGCTCAAAACCTAAATTCTATTTCACACAGAAAAATCAGACCATATTTTCATTATCTTGTTTCTTTTCTCACTGCCATCATTGATAACAGAAACATTTTGCTGCCTCTTCCTACTCATGGTGTGTGGAGTGTTGGGTTTTCCTTGAAGTGACTTGATCTCTACCGGGATACTCCAAAGTTGTATATGCCCTCACCGGTTTTTGATTTGCTTTGCAGGTGAGTTTAATTTTCCCCTAAACCTTTTTTCCCAGGCAAACAACTGCTAAAAGTCCACTTTCGATTATGCTCTGATGGATAACATTAAATCATAGTGGAAAGAATATTTTTGTTCTGGTGTTTGTATAGGACTTACGAGGCAATGAAGGATGAGAGCTTCAATGTATAGAACTAGGGTAAAATATCTATGAAGGCTTGATATCTTGCCATGGGATCAAGGGCTAGTTAATTGTAAAAAATATGCATGATGTTGCTTCAGTTTTTTCCTTTTCTGCTTTGTAAATTCCACTTCTTTTGGGTTCAACCTTCAGCTAAACCTCACTGGAGTACAACAAACCTTGGATACTTTTAGAGTTTTGGATGCCATTAAATCTATTGTTGTTAGGCAGTTTAGATTGTTATGGCATCTCTTTGAAATCCAATTTTAAAAATGTCAATAGATTAGTCTGAAAGATGATAGACAGTAGGACGGTAAGATACAATCCCTCCCTTAAACATCACATACAAACTGGTGCAGAAAGAAACTAAAACAAATCTAAGAACTGCCAAAAGATCATTGCATACATTTCTCCCTGCTTTAGTGAATTGAGCCAAACTTATAAAGTTCAACCAAAAAAAAAAATGTTTCCCTTTTTCCTCATGGTCCTCCCCTGCCTCCCATTCCTATTTGTTCTTCTCCTTAATAGAAGCCATCGACCCACAAAAGAAAACTGGTTGCCTATCATTTGAGACTACCCGAAACTAAAAAATGACTCCCTCTAACTCCACGCAGTCATAAATAATCTGTATGTAAACAACTACTAATTCAACTCTCTAAATCTAAAAATAGTTAATAAAGTACAATTGTTCCCCATACATGAAATCTGCAGGGGAAGGTTTCAACCACAACCAAACTTCTTCAACAGTTTTTTTTGTGTACAAACCTGACATGATGGGAATAGATCATAGCTGATGGTTTTATGTCAGAGACATAGTTTGGGATGAGTTAAATCTATTATTGAAGATTTGGCTATTTTGAATGAGCATATACTTATGCCATGTTTAATATTCCTACCAATGCCTCCACTCCCTCATATGTTATTCCTACTTCTCCAAGTCAAACTGCTATTGTCCCTATGGAAGGCCTTGCAAATATAAAAATGAGATTCATGCCCTTAAGATTGAGGTTCTATCTCAAGAAAAGAACATAGACAATTACCATCCTTCGATGTTTTCACAGGCAAGACTCCTACTGCATCCAAAAATAATCTATATTGTCGTCTTTTAATTGCAAATGGTGTACTCTAGAAATTGTTCTTTTCTAGATAATAAAAAAATACCAACTGCCCAGTTGAGGACTGTGGAAAAATTTTTGTTGCTAGCTTTTGTTTGATGTATGCTATAGATGACCTAGCACAAATGGATGTGCTTAAAAAGTGTTTTTGCACATGATCACGGTATACAGGGACTCCAAGCTGCAGAAAATGAATTTAAGCCCTTTTACTAAATGCCTCGTACCTTGTGTATGCCTATAACATGTTGCGGAGCTCTTATTTGGGTTTGGACATTCACTACAGTGGTTAACATTTCCAAGTGTATAAGGTGTAGATTCATTCTAGAGAGCTTGAAGTCCGAGAGGAAATTTGGTCCACTTTAGGCAATTCCTTTTGATTGAACTCATATTTTGATACATGTGGGGAATATGTAATCAACAATGAAATGATGACATTGTACACCTGTTTGTTGCATTTTCTATTTCTAAATCATCTTTCCAATGAATTTTCAATTTTTTTTCTCATTAGTGGTCTAATAAACTAATTCCAAATGGTTAATAAACATGTCTTCATTCACTGCATCATCATAGATGCTTGAATACTACTCATGTGTGTTCATCACTTGCCCTCTAGATATTCATGCAAATAATCAAATGTTACTATTAGCTTTTAAGTAATCAATAAGCCTATGAGATATTTCCTGATCATGAGAAGTTTATCTCCATGATTATTTCAACAAACTCCTCTTGATCAACTAGATGCCTTGAATGTAGCCATGGCTCTCCATATTGGGTCCCTTAGAGGCATTTCAGCTTCCAATAAGTCATTAACCTCTCAAACATCTAATGCATCAGCAACTCTTGTAACAAATCAATGGACACCCTCTATAGATCTGAATTGTAGAACCCAGAAGCCCAAAGGCAGGATTTGATACATTGCATTTGGTAGCAGCCTCTCCTCCTCTAAGCCCTTGCGATGCTTCTCCAACATCAGAGGACAGATTTACAAGGTTTTTCCAATCTCAATACAGCAGAGCATTTCCAAGTACAACAAATGAAAAAAATCCTTCTTCCATGATGCTTTGATGGATGTGCATCCCCTGTTCCAAAGCTCACATTTTGGCACTGGCAGAGAGGATACTGGCAAAGGTTGTGGAATTTGGCTGGACACCTGCCAATTGCATTTGCTTGAAAAATTCTAAAGCCTTTTCAGCAAATCCATTTTGTACATATGCTATTGCACTTTAGGTGTGCAATTGGGTACACCAAATAAAGTGGTTGAAACTAATAGCAATGGACATAATTAGAAATCTGAGTATATCATATTAACGTAATTGTTGCTATGCCCCAGAAATATTTCTATTTCTTTCCTTATTTGTTGTTCATATATTTGCCTTGAAATATGATTTCTATTCCAATCTATATATTATTTCTCCATTGATATTCATTCTTTTATTGATATAACTTTATTTCTTCCCTAGATCTCCCTATTTGAGTGTTAATTATTTGTTCATTTCTGATTGCTTTCATATTAAACTTCTTTAATCATTCTCCGCCCCTTTGTTGTTTTAACTCAGATTTCTAATTCCTTTTTTATTCACTATTCATATCCCTTCCTCCCTATACTCTTAACTCTATTTATATCCCTTCCTCCCCATACTCTTAACTCTATTAATATGTATTTCAAGCCTGCAGTCATCTTTGTATGTCTTTTGGCTTCAGTGAATAGTTTAACATATATCTTTTGTCTGTGTGGACTTTTAAAAATGCCCTTAATGATTTATGTTTGGCTTTCTCTGCTTGGGGAATGTATGGTCTATAGTCCTTTCCAGTCTGGTTACTAGTGCAACAGTTTGGCATTTGGTTGCATCCCTCCTAAATACATTTTAAGCCACTCTACGCAAGACAAATCCTATTGTTTTATTGTAAGTGAGTATTCACTACTCTAGCCACTTCTGGTCATGGGTTGACTGTAATCTTTCTCATTTGACAAGTGCAGGTCCATTAGAGACCCCTTTCAAATATAAATTAAAAACTCAATATTTGTAAGTTGTAACCAAGGAGTTACCACTTGCAGGCATGTTTATGTATACCACCTATAGGAAGCAATTATGAAATGAATAAAAGATCAATTTGTGCAATGAAACTCAATTGGTAGGGGGGGCGAAGTATAAACTTAGCCAATGGGCTGTCATCCAATATTTTGATGTACGACATTGGCTAAAAAAAGGTGCAGATTTTCAGTTACCGTTATTCAAGATTATGTGTTTTTCCACAATTACTTTGTGCCTCTTTGGAAAAGGGAATCATATTGGCCTTTGTGAATAAACAAGTCATGCATGAGCATTGCTTTTGACTATGATGCGAGAGGGTAGACCCTCAATGACCCATCTTTAAATTTTAAGTTTAAGACTAGTGCTCCAAACAGTGATTTTAGGACTGGTAGATGGGTAAATCTGGTTTATATTCACGCTATTAGTAGTTTGGCACTATCCTTTTATTAGACATTTTACCAGGACCAGTAGTGTCCCACTTTCGGCTTCATGGATCCTCTTGATTACTTGGATTTTTTGCTAGGAACCTGTTGAAGGTTGCCATACTGATTTACAGATTTCAACCTATATGATCTCCTTTTGACATTGTCAATATAGAAAATTCTCTTTGCCTTTATTCCCCCGAATCATAATTTGCTGATTTTTTGTGAGCATTACTTCACAAATCCATCTAATCTACCATTAAAATAATATAGTCCACTATCACATCAACATGTATCACAAAAATAAGAGGATAGTCAAACATCAAGAGTCCACTATGTTTAATCCTTTCCGTATAAGGTTGTTCATATCACATACTAATAACAAGAGGATGCGACTATCTATACATCAGCTGAATTAGATCCATTCCTCTATTGTTCAAATATATTCTTGCAATTTGTACAGTGCTCTGTTGAAGGAAGGATAACCAAAGTCATTACCTAACATAAATCTGCCCATAAATGCATACACAGAATTTGGCAAATTGGTAGCACTAGATTAAGGAAAAATACTGTGTAGTATTTCCTGATTTTATAAAAACTGAAATAAAAAGAAATCTAAATATAGTAGTTGAGCTTTGTTTAATAGTCATACTAAATTCTTCAAGTTCATCTTTATGGAATTGTTGTGACGTAGGCATGCACTAAAATAGGAACATCTCAAATTGCAAAATAAAGAGAATGCTAAATACAGGAATAACTTAATTCTTTTACTGCAATAAGTGTTGATTTAAGACAATTAAAGAGCTATTTCAAAAGGCTTCCTTCAACATTGCTTATTTGGATTAGCTGAAAAATTCAGCTAAAATTCAAAATTAGAAATAAAATAATAATATATAGAAATTGTTTTGAATGGTTTATTTTATTTTTCATTTGATTTAAATTTTTTTAATTTTTGTAATAGATTTGATTCTATTATCTTATTTGTGATCACTTTTTACCATTGAAAATATAGTTAATAATTAATCTATTAATATTTATTTTATATTTTCAAAAAAATGCAATATATGCATGGTGGTACCTAAATGTTTGTCTTACGGAACTCAATGGAAAAAAACAGAGAGTAATAGTATACTGAATTCATAGGAAAAAAAGCAGAATTATATGTGTGTAGTGACATCCTGTAAATCACTTCCTGCTAGTAATGAAGTCACTTGGCATGATTTCAGTGATTTTTTTAATGCATTTATTTATTATTTAAACAAATATATTTTTTGAATTTAATTGCAGTATTTTTTAATTATTTTTATCAATGTTGTTGAACTTGTTTCGAATTTTATCCTTGTCAAACACAAACAAAAATTCAATTTTTTTTATTTGCTTGATATTCTTGAAGATATAACTTGGTTCTTTTTCTCAACATATCTTTCTGGATGACAAGTATTAGTAGCAGGAATTGTTTCCACTGTAGCTTATGTTATAAAATAGTTCTGCATGATTTTTCATTTAATTTGTTGTAAATAATGATGAGATTACTGTTTATGCTATTAATAATCATGAGATGTAAAGTACTGTTTATTCTGAGAAAAAAAATGTTACATTCTTTTAGTTTTAACTTTTCATAGTTAATGAAAAGTATGTTTGTTGCATATTAATAGTGCATTTGTATGCTTTGTTTGGTATTTAGGAATTTGAAATAAGGTAGTTGTAAATTGATATAATTAGATCTATTTTTTTAATTGTTAATAGATTGCATCAGTTGGTTAAAGGAGATTGGCTTTAGGTTTACTTCACTTCTAAGCAATTTCTACACACTTTATTCTTCTTCATCATTCATAGCAACACACATATTGTGTTGCATCTTGTGGCAAGTCATTTGCTGCATCTTCACTGTGAAATGAATTTTATGTTTATTTGGTGGTTTAAAATTTATTTCTTTTGTATCGACAAAATCTCTCAATTATGTTATACTTAGATCTACTTTTTGTTTATTGTGCATAGATTGAAACAATACCTCTAAGGAGATTGGTTTTGGTTTGCCTCACTTTGAAGCACCATCTGGTCACTTTATCTCTTCTACATCATTTCCTGAATTAAACAACTTTTGCAAAATCTTTCGGTTAGTCACTTGCTGAATTTTTTTTTTTATGTTACATATTTCTGGCTGTTTTCATATGTGATATTATTGTAAAACATACTATTAGATCCCTATTTGCTACTTCATGTACAGATTTTCAGAACTTGTGCAATCAATTTTATGTTTAATTCGTGCTCTAAATTTTCTTGTTACCAATGTTTAGTTCCTGCTTTGAATTTTCTTGTTACGCTTTGTGATTAATTGGCATGTTTTTCTCATTCATTTACATGCTTACCTATATATGTTGTACTTCAACTTATACATATATTTCATCCACTCATGCCAGGTTATGGCTACACATTCAAATACTCCTATACAACCAAACCCCTCCATTCCAGTGCTTCCAACACAAGCAGTTTCAGAGTCATCATCTACTATTAATAAACCATACTCAGTTCACACAACTATTAAACATCTTGCTGCAAATGTATCTAATAGTTTCCATGACATTGTTGACAAACTCAAACTTGCATGCCAGACAACAAGTCCTAACGAAGATTTGCATGTCGAAATGATTCAAGCCTCAATGTCAACTTACCAATCCAGCTGTGCAAAAGTAGAGGGATTGTTCAATTTCCTAAGGGAGCTTAAATATGATCAACACTATAATACTCATGCAGCTCTTGAGATAATCGTTGTGTTCCAAATTTACCTTGATAGCTTTTAGTCCTCTATAAGTTTTATTTTTTGTGTGTATAGTATGCCTACTTATTCCGCATAAGAGCTTCAATATTACAAATAATTTTGTTTACCATGCAAATATATAGTTTGTTTTCAATTTTCATTCTTTCAAATTAAACTTCAGTAATTACATAAATGCTCGTTTCCATATCAAATTTGTAGGTTCTTGTAAATCTTAAGACCTAACCACATAATATTTCCATAAAGATTGTTTTCAAATATAACACTCCAAAAAATTCTTATACTATATACCTTGCATAAAATTTAACCCATTTACAAACCATTAGTTGCATACACATGTAGATATACTATGCAAGTATATATTATCAAGGATTGGGTTCCCTTCTTTACCTTTCAATTTTGGTTTTCCCCATTAACAACAATCATACAATTAAGAAGCACCTTTATTTTACCTAACACTCACAACTTCCCTGCAGGCACAAAACTTCAACTAGCTTTCACCTTCTCAATGGCAACTCTAACTCCAAATGCCATTGAAGAAATTCTTGCAGGCATGTTGGATCTTGACCATTCATTGCAAGTCACATCCGTAAATGCTATACAACAAGGTCATTCAATAGATGTTAAATATCGGGTTGAACTCTCTGATGGTGTCCATACCCATCCAACTTTGCTTCCCAGCCAATTCAACAATCTTGTTGTTGAAGAAGCGATGGCAATTGGGTCTATTGTCCACCTTACAGAATATACATCGAAGGTGTTCGAGAAATACACGTACGTCGAACCTTACTCTACTCTTGAATATTGCTCTTACTCATTGATGTGATTTTCCTAAATCATTTACATCATTCAATTGCAAGGCTATAATTATCAATAGTCTTGAAATGGTCTCGAATAAAGCACTGCTCATTGGCACTCCAACTCCTCTTCTGCAAGCAATAAGTCCTTTGCCATCTACTAGCTCCAAAGGCCCATTTGGTTTACAACAAGATACAATATCCACCCAAGAACCAACCATACCCGCTTTTGAAATAATTCCCATCAAATCTTTGACCTCGTACTATAAGTGTTGGTCCATTGAGGGTAGAGCATTAACAAAGAGTCCAATCCATGAGTTTCACAATGCTAACCAAGAAGGAAAAGTTTTTGGTTTTGACCTCATTGACAAGGAAGGCATTAAAATACATGTCACATGCTTCAATGAACTTGTTGAAGAGTTCTACAATGTTGTGCAGTCTAATAGTGTATACATTATTTCTAATGGTTGCATACAAGTTGCTAATAACAAATATAGTAGCTTGCCAAACCCATTTGAAATTTTCCTACACAAATCATCAACAATTACTCCTTCACCATGTGTAGACTCTACAATTCCCATGCATAGCTTCAATATCAAGACCATAGATTCCCTACTATCACTGCCTATTAATTCCATTGTTGATGTTCTTGGCATACTTTTATCTATCTCCCCTACATCAATCATCCGTAAGAGAGATGGGACTGAAACAATAAAGTGTACTGCAATAATCACAGACATGTCCTGCTTGTCCATTGATGTTACACTTTGGGGTCGTCATTGTGAACTTGAAGGTAAAGAATTATCTACTTTGCCTCTTCTACCAACTCCTCCAATTATCTTGATCAAATCTTGACTTATAACCTCCTGGCGTGGAAAAGCTCTTAATACTATATTTTCAACTACAATTATCATAAATCCTAAACTGTTAGAAGCCTCAATGTTGCATGCTTGGTATGCCACTGTAGGGAGTGAAACACCCTTCCTTTCACTCTCAATAGATCATCTTTCTTCTAACAAGTTTACAAATCCAGTTGAGATTGCATCAATCAATAGTACAAACTATCCTGTAAAAACAAATGTTTGCGTAAAAGCAAAGATATCAAAAGTACACTTGGAAAACTTTTATTACCTCTCTTGTCCTCTTCTGGTGGGCAATAAGAAATGTAAGAAGAAGGTTGTACAAAAGAGCCCTAATAGCTTTCATTGCGCAAAGTGTTCTATTGATGTCCCTCGATGTGATTTTAGCTACATGGTCAAAATGGATTTGGACGATGGTACAGGCGTTCTTGTTAAATTCACTGCATTCGAAGGACCCGCAAACAGCTTGTTTGGAGTATCCGCTGAAAGTTTTCAACTACTTCTACCTGAACCTAATGCTACTCAACATGTGCTAAATCAAGTTCTTGGGAGCCATTTTTCCTTTGAAGTGGCCATCACAATGAATTCCTTTGCGGGGAAAGAAATACAAAGCTTTGTAATTACAGCAATAAAACCTGTCTAATGTTTGCATGTACCTCTTACTTTCCATAAAACTGTATAGTCTCCACTTATGTTGTACAATTTTTGCTGCTATCAATACCACCATTTGTAACCATGTGTTCGTACAATTACAAATGAATTTAATACAAAGTCTTTTTTGATAGGACAATGTTATGTTGTGCACATGTTTCACAATACAATTTCTTGCTTTTACAAGCTATATATTGCAATTAATATTTGGTCAATACAAACGACAATTATTTCAACCATTATTCTCAATAATTTTATATGTGTTATTTAATCATTTTCATTAACTACTGCAAAATAATATTGCATTGTTATGTTCCTCAGCAACCACTACCATGGAAAACCAAGTTGAAAGTATGGAAGCACAACGGTCTCATCGTAATAATCTAAAACGATTATGGTACCATGAAAATAAGGATTCTATTAATAGACAAAGAAGAGAAAACCATCAAAGTAACCTTGCAAGCTCCTACACAACCCCACCTTGTCTTTCCAATAACTCTCCCCCATTGCAGCCACCGACACCTCAAATACATGCTACATTTCACCCCCAGCTCACCCTCCCAAAATCTCCATTCTCCACTATTTCCTGCAAACTATCACATCGCTAGAAATTTGTTTCGGTCAAAGTTGGACAACCTATCAAACCTATCAACATGCCAGGTATGCATGGAACGATATCCAGGAATAAAAACTAGGCTATCAAATGGTAGTAGTGCTTGTTCAAGATGCATTTCGGAAAAAAATGGCAATCGCTTCTCCAAGTGGAACAACATGGACCCTGGAGAGCAACCTACTTGTTTACAATGCCTATCTCAGATTGAGGAGATGCTTATATCAAGAGTTAGCCCTGTCCTCCAAGTTACTTATGCAAGAGGAGGACAACTAAAATACAGTGGCCACACTATTTGTTTTCCTCAGGATATTACAGTAATTGCAAATTACTTGCCACGTCATATACATGACTTGGATATACTCATAGTTAATAAAAAAAATGTCGATTCCCAACAATACGGTTTTTATGTTTGCAGAGCACATGTTCACGAGGCTTTGCAATATAAGATTTGTTATGACCCCTACTACAAAGATGTCCAATTAGATGAGACCTCTCTCTTAAGCTTGCCTATTGCCTCCACTGACATCTCTAACCTTCTCAATTCAACAACCTCAACTTCAGAACCCCCTAATGTTAGCTTCATGGAGGTAGATAATACAACCGAAGAGCATTTGCAAGAGAATTTGCAAGCAACAACATCATTTGTCGCAAACCTGCCCCTTGCACATACAAAAGTACAAGAATTGTGAGCCTTGTTGCAATTGGGGGAAGGACGCCTTACTCCTACTATTGATTGGCCACCAGTTTCTCTTACGCCCCTCAATGAATACACCATTGAAGGATTATTTGTTATGGCATTCCCCACATTGTTTCCAAAGGGCAGAGCAGCATTCAATCAACAAAGTATGAAAGAGGTCAAGCTACATGAATATGCTCTCCATCTTCTTCGATACCATAATAACCGGTTCAGCCAACACCCACGATTTAGATACTTCATACTTAATATTCTTATGTGTCATCGTAGCCAGGCCATAGCTTCTATATTTGTTCAAAAACACTTTGAAAGTAGACTTCCAACAACAATATCTGCCTTGCGCCAAAGACTAAAGGACCTCCCTGATGAACATCTTGCAGACCAAGTGATGCGGTTCGGCTCAAAAATCCGTGGTACACGCCCCTTCTAGACTCTTCGCAGAGGGGAGCTATCTGACATGGTTATTCAAATTGGTTGCCCTACTCTATTCTTCACCCTTAATGCAGCAGATACTAAATGGCCAGACTTACACACCGCCATGCCATCTACTGCACCAACAAATCCTACTGCTGCTATTCGTTGGAGAATCCACAATATAGTTCAAAACCCACACCTCAGTGCACTTTACATGCATCATTGATTTACTGCATTTCGTGAGGAGGTATTGGAGAAGCTTCTTTGCACAAATGACTATTGGTACAGGTAATTACACTCCACACCATGTTTTTTTACTTCTTTAATACATCGGTTGCTTTATAACATATACTGTGTCCAGGTATGAATGGCAACACCGTGGCTCTGCACATGTCCATGGTTTCCTTTGGCTCAAAGATGCACCTGATTTTTCTAAACTACAATGGAATAATCTTGCATCAGTACAAAGTGCAATCAACTACATTGACAAATATGTCTCTGCTTGGAACCCGCAACCCCCCCAAATCTCTAATGCAACAATTCTTAGGTCCACCTTAAACAACCCTTGCCTAATGGACACAAGAATGATTATGTTGTCCACCCCTTCACTTGACTACAATGAATTGCTCAATTGCGTTCAACGCCATACACGTTGTACCTTGCAAACATGCTTGCGACGAAAAGGAGGTACAGTTCAATGCCGCTATAGAGCCCCTTGGACCACGCAAGACAAGTCATCCCTCTCAAATAAGAGTGGGCAGCCAAAGCACACCCCTGCTCATAATGATGATCGAGTGAATCTTCACAACCCCACAATCCTCTCTATCTGGCATGCAAATGTAGATTGCCAACCCATTCTCTCAATAGATGTAGTGCTCAAATATATCGCAAAATATGCAGCTAAAGTAGAAACCAAATCTGAAACATATCATGCAATGCTTTCTCATATTTCAACAACTTTTGATCTTGAGAAGCCAGCACCAATAGCTTTTAGAAAAATGCTTGTTGACAACATTGTCGATCGTGATATTAGTGCTCAAAAAAGTTGCCACCTTTTACTAAAACTACCACTCTGCTTGTGTAGTCGATCATTTATTTCTTTAAATGTCAACCAAAAAAACTATCAACGCATTCCACTATCAACCGCATGTACCTCACCACCCACAAACTACATTGATGCATACATGACTCATCCTGTTAGTCTACAAGCATTGCCATTGATTGAAGTGACTCAAAAATGGAGCTTCAAAACATCCCGTAAAGCAAACCAATGGAAAGAGCATTCCTCTAAAGGAATTGTTCGAGTCTCCCCTCGCTTCACAAGCATTCCTCCTAAGGACAACCCAAGTTTCCATGAATTCTATTGGAGTGAACTGGTTCTCTACAAACCTTTTCGTAACATTGCAACTAACCTTGGTTCATCACCAACTGAAATTTTGGCACAGTGGGAGCAAATGGCATTGACTTACCATCCATGGCATGTTCGACGCAATCTACTAGTCACACCCTCCAATTCAAAACCTATCTCTCTGTCACATGATGCAGATGCCCAACACCAATGCTACCTATCTGAATGACAAATCTTGTCAAGTGTTCACCCAGGCTATCCACTCCAATTAGATGCACTTGACATGCTAGGCAACCGTGAATTAGACCTTAACCATGACTCGAATACTCATTCAATAAATCCAATAGATCTCTCTATAGCATCCAATTTCATAGACTCCAACCGCACAAGATTTCAAGTCCCCATTCCACCCTATGTAAACACCCAACATAACCTTTCATTCAAACAAAAAAAAACACTGGATTTAGTGTTGTCACACCTATACTCCACTACTTACCAACCACCACTCAAAATAATAGTTCAAGGCACTGCATGAACTGGAAAGTCACACCTAATAAAAGAAATCAGGTTTGCACTAAATTGTTCTACTCCACATGGGCAAACATCGTTACTACTTCTCGCACCAATAGGTGTTGCAACATTCAACATTGGAGCATCGACAATTCATTCCGCACTGCAAATTCCCATCAAAGAAATGGCTCCCTTGCAGGGACAAACACTAGCAAGCTTCCAAGAGAGAATGCACTTTGTTCGCTACATTTTAATAGATGAAATGAGCTTCATCGGTCCAAAGCTCCTTGAACACATTGACTCTCGCTTACGAGAAGCTTTCCTAGCAAACAACCATTGCCCTTTTGGAGGCCGCTCAATCTTGCTTTTTGGAGACCTCGGCCAACTACCACCGGTCAAAGACATTCCTATGTACTCTTCTACTTCCTATGGGGGAACACTATGGCGGAGCTTCCAAACTGTTTTTACACTTAACAAAATATTTCGTCAAGCTAGAGAGGATCCCACTCAACTTCAATTTCATGATCTATTGTGCAATTTAAGAAAGGCTAAACCTACTATTGTAGATTGGCAACTGCTCATGTCAAGTTCAAGCTCAATGCTAACATCTACAAAACAAATTGGTTTCTTATCATCCATACATCTTTATGAAACCAATGAAAAGGTTTCACTCCATAATAAGCGTATGTTGTTGTCTCTAGCACAGCCCATTGCCATTGCCACTGCAGAACAAATAGGGGGCTCTTTCAACTCAAATCCAGATGATGACCAACTCCAAACTAAGATTCTACTTTGTGTCAACTAAAAGGTTATGCTTTCTTCAAATCTGTGGACTGATACTAGCCTTGTTAATTGCGTAAGCACTTGTTTGATTTCTTGACTCCATGAGGCCATTTGTAAATAGTTGCTCTATTTTATGTATTGGGTCTTATAATAAGGTTTATAAAACCATTTTATAGGTTTTGAGTCTTAGGAAGTAATATTTGAAGTCATTTGTCAAATAATGTTTAAAGTTGTTCCATATTGTAAAAATTGTAAAAGTTGCTCAAGAAAGTTGTCAAGCAACTTGTCAAAAGTGTCATTAAGGTGTTTTGTCAACAAACTAACTAAAAGGTGGTTGAAAATAGTTGGTTTTGGTTGTAAATCTATAATTACATCCTCCAAAACTCGAATGGAGAGGTTGGAGACATTATTTGTATTTGTGAAGTTTGGTGTGCATTTTATGATTTCTACATTGTTTCCAGGTTGAAGTTGTGGTTTTACGGCCTGGTATGCACTCAAATAATGGATTATCATATATGGATGGAAATATATTTGTTTCTAGTTTCCAAATCTTTTTGTCTCATTCAATTTTATTGAGTTTTGTGGGAGATATGATTATTTTGGTGAGACTACCTATTTTAACAATATTGTGCAGAATTTACAGTCTGAAAGAATGTGATGGTACGGATTTTAAAGTATATATTTTGGGTCTGAAACCAAGTTTATGTTGTTCCTATATGAATCTACTTTCATTTTCTTCAAGTCTCATCAAATTTCATTAAGATTTGAATAAGTTATGATCATTTTAGTGAGGGCAGGTTTGAACCCTGTCTAGGGTTTGCAGTTTTGGGAAAAATGAAATAACTTCTTTTGGGCTACCATGGTTATGTTTCCAATGTGACATAGAATGAATAATAGAATGTGTTATACAAAGATTGATTTGGATTAATTTTGAAGGATTGTGAGATATGTTGTTGAATCCTCCTAACTCTGCATCATTAATGGAGCACTTGGCATAGTAAAAAAAATAGTCTATAGGGACAATGAAAAACCACCCCAACTCCCCTTGTTTGTTGTTGTTCAATTCATGAATTATATTGGGCTTGCTTGGGATACAAACAATCCCAAAGATGTCCCTATCACCCCAATTAGTCATGGTGGTCAACGCCAAATCCCACTTAAAATGGCCTGGGCCTTAACCATCCACAAATCACAGGGGCTTACACTTCATATGGCCACCATTGACATTGGCAACATTGACCATCAAGGCTTGACATTCACACCAATTTCTAGAGTCACACAACTTTTCGGCCTTCGTATCCACCCTGCATTCACTTTTGAAAGATACACACGTATGCAACAAAGCCCATATGTTGCACGTAGGATCAACGAGGAAGCTCGCCTATCAAAACTATCAACCTCAACCACTTCAGATGCTCAACTTCTTTTCAGTTAACCAATATGTACAGGTATGTTCACTTTTAACTTAGTCTTCTCTCTTTTCATGTCTATATTCAACACAAACCTTATAAACACAACCATATTTCTATTTTGCAAAGAGTTCTTCTTGGACAACAACTCAACTGACATACATACTATCTTTCTGGATCCTCTACATTATCATAATCACTTAGTTGAAATGCTCAAATTCATTTCACTTAAAAAAGTTTTAAAGGTATGTTTTCTTAATACTTGGTCCTTTCTCTTTCAAAGACCGACATTCCTTATTGCTTACAAATCTCTTCGTTTTCTAGCTATCCAATCTCATCCTTGCTTACCGCATTTGAAGTTGCCTAACTATCAAGATCAACCCTTTTAACATCAAGCAGTCTTCCAACTTCTTCTACTTAAGCTATTGCTTATAGTGGAGTTTTCCACTGCCAATTATGTTCACAACGATAAAAAAATTCTTTACATTTCTCTTTGCACCTACATACTGTGCTCTCATCATCTATTCTTTCCAACTTCTGTTATACATTCCTCATATCTAACTTAAAATATAGATTGTGTATTGCTGTCAAACAAGTTAGGACATATGTAAACTGGATTGGGATAAATACATCTCCCTCTTAGTTTGTAAACTAATTACAGTTGCTTTTGAACCATACAGTACTGGTCTATTGTTGACATGTTATGTGTTGAAGCAGTTGGAAATGGACAACGATTAAAAAAGGCAATGAACCGTGTATTTTTATGTTCGATGGCAAATTTAACTCATTATGCATCAACTTTTCTTGGTTATGGTGAGTACATCTTCCTTGCTCTTTACTTGAACAGCTTGATGTATTTTTTGTTTTCTTGTGCTTTCTTTGTTTACTTCCCTCTAAATGGGCTTCATTTAGGTTGTGTTGGATGTACACAACTTTCTTTAATGATGTTGCAAAGCTGTATCCATTACATCTCTCAGCTATATCTAAATACAAAGAAACATTTACAAGTGTAAAGATATTTTTTAAAAATAGGCTTGACATAATATTTAATGATTTGCAATAGGTTGCAACACATGCTCTTCTTGCTATGCTAACTGTTTTTATTTTTATTTTTTTCTTGCAGATCACTTCTTTAAGGACAACGTTGTTTTCAAAAAAAATTCCCACTGCCCCAAATCTCATTACGAGAGACTTTATTTTCAAAAATGTAATCTTAATGGAAAAGATGCAATAGTCACAGCCTTTATTTTCTGTTTTCTGGCTGTAGTTTAAATTTTACAGCAGACTTCAAAGCTTCTCAACTGTATATTGCTGCACATTTTATATATATACAGAATATCTTTTTTTAATTATCTATTTCAAGATGGTTATTTCAATTGTCATTTATAACAGTCCAACAAAACTCAGACAACTATTTACATATTTAACAAACAAAAAATTCATTATATTCTCTTCGACGTACCCATTGCAGCCCAAGCGATTGCTAGTTAAGTATTGCTTAATTAAGATTGGTAGCCCTAACTTCCTTACGCCACTACTATCGCGTAAATTTTGATATTTACTATTCGCTCCCTTAATAAGCATGTCCCACGAACTTAGGGCTGAGTCTGTTTTTCAAAATGGATTTTAGAAAAAAATGATTGAATTTTGGATTATTAGTTTTTCCAGCCTTTAAACTTTCGGACACCCTAAATCAAGTTCATCCAGTAAAATATTTGTGCAAATTAAAAAGAGAGGTAATTATGGCACAAGGATCCCTATTGTTAACGGTTACGGTAGACTTGGCAACTTTGGTAGCAGGTTAAATATTAATCTCTAGTGTGTAAACGTATCTTGCTGATTCAAAGTGGAACGCACGGCTCTTTTTCCGATGAATAAGAATTTGATGCTTTTGATCATTATTAATTTTCACACAGTTGCATCATAAGAACTAAGCCATTCATTTGTTTATTTTCAGATAACAGTAACCATTACTATTATTTGTGAGAAATGAAATCAACGGAATTATAGTCACACTCTAACTGATGGAGTTTGATACTAATCAAATTTAATTTAATTAATAATAGTTTGACTAAAATATATGAGTCCGCAAATGGTAATACCGTGTGATTGCGTCCCACTATTTGAAACGGAAGAAAACAAGATTTTAAAAAGAAATAAATACAAATATGAGCATCTAATGGGAATGGCGTTAGAAATTTCCTTGATGGGCTCCAAACCGTCCCTTCCTAAGAATCCACATCAGCGCATAAAGTTCATGGTAGTAATCCATAAATTAAGGAAGGGGAATATATTCCCATATTCTCTAAAACAGGGAGATTCTTCTACACTAAAACAAAAATATATATATGGATAAAGTTTAGTATTACTAGGATTCTTTTGAAGGGAAAATATTTATTTATTTTCTTCTTCCAAAATAAAAATATGTATATATTTAGGAATTAGTGTAAATATTAGTATATGTAATCTTTTATTTTTAATATATTTAAATTATTTTTAGAGCAAGATATATAAAAGGATAAGTAAGTAATTAAACAAATAATAATTATTCATAAATAAATAAGTAAATAATAATTTGTATTCATAATCACAAATAAATTCAAAAAAAAATAAAGTATTAATAATTTTGGATTTATTTATTAGATACGTATACATGCACTTTATCTATATTTAAATCTTGATTCTTTTTTAAAAAATATTTGTATACTGGAGATTAATGAACGTGGAGTATGGACTTCTGAGAAAAGAAAAGGGTTGGGGAATAAGACATTAGTTGCAACTGTGAAATTGATTAAAAATAATAATAATAAATAATAATGAAATTAAAAATAAACCAAATTATAAATAAACTATTCCCCCCTCTTGTATAGGGAAACCAAGACGAACGGTTACAAGATAATTTTGTCATTATCCTCATGATGGCTTAAGGTAGTAAGGCCATCGAAAATAATAACAGCATTTCATCAATAAATCATGGGGTATTCAATTAACTAGGTTACTATGTTTCCTTCTTCCTAGATAGCTTGTACCAAGACATTTTTTTGGTTGGGTTGATTCAAAAGAAATTGTAAGGGTGATATTTTCCACCAAGCTAGTATAACCGTGAACCTATGAATTTTCATATTAAACTATTATTTACTCTTGTTGGAACCAAACCCGAACCTTTCTCATTATCACTTGAGGGTGGTGGAAGATGAACTCCACACACCTTCTCATTCAAATACCCACTCTCTGCCCTTGGGTGATTTGTCATTGATATCATCATTTGAACAACGTCACCTAATGCATGTAGTACATCTTTGTGTTGTGTATGGCTAATACAACCATTGCTAATTACAGGCATGTGTAAGAAAAAAAAAATTAGTTGTGTTTTTTACCCTAGTGTAAAAATATGGGCATTACAAACAAGCTCTCTACAAGCTGAACAGTTAGGATCCTAACAATCAAGCATAAAGTTATCTTGAAAAGGTTGATCATCCTCGGCTAGTACGTTTGGGACCTGCATGTTGCCTTCAACAAAAAATGGTAATTCATCAAATAAATCAACTACAACCTATGAACCATCAACCATTCCTTGATATGGAATTTGTAGCTCTTCGACCATAGCCTCCTCTTTCTTTTCTAGCAGCAGTTCCTGATTTTCAAGCTCTTCCTCATCACTGTAGCCGCTGGATACCTCAAAATAATCATGAATGTTATGTTGTTCCAAAGAATCAAACCCTCTTGTAAATTGTGATATTCATGTGATCGATTGATAAAGGAAAACATTCGGCAACAACCTTTTGTTGTGAAACAGACTCTTGCACTGATTGATTTTCTAAAATTTTATCATCCTTTACAAAACAAGGAAGCTCTTTAGTGCAAACATTGATAGATTCATCATGAGAAGTTTTTTCATGTTCAATCTCTTGTTGCTCTAACCGATATTCCTCCATAGCTATATGCAATAAATTTACACCTTTAGCTTCTTTCGTGGTGAATGATGAGTCATTTTCTAAGACAATAGGTTTATCCTTATAAATGCAAATAGTAGCAGGACAATAAGATTTATCTGGTTGGGAAACTTGGGGAGCTTCTGGAATTTCCTGGTGGAAAAGAGGTTGCTTTCTAATGGATTGGTCGCGAATGCCAATAGGCTCCTCAGAGAAATCTGAAGTTCAAAAACTTGGGATTTTGATTTTCTAGTGAGTTTGTTTGCGTTCAAAACCAATCTCTTGGAGGGGAAAAAATATTCAAGTGGTTGGCTTTGAAGGATAACAAGTTCAAAATGTTCCAACCTAGGTTCTTGCAATAGTAAAGGATCTCTGAAATCATGAGTTTTGAGCTTAGGAAGATTAGGAGACACACCTTTCATAAATCTTGGATTTTAAACTCATGAACCTCCTCTTGATAGGTTGTTCTAGAATAGAAGGAGTTGCTTGGGCTTCATGCCTTTGAAACCGAGCAATCAGAATTTGTGTTTGTGCAACTGTCTCCCTCTCCAAATCCTCCTCAAACTGCCTCCTTCGTGTCTCAAAGTCCTGATTAGAACTAAAGATTTGACAAGGTTGTTGTTTCGACTATTGGAAGTAAGCTTGATGATCTAACTCCTACAAATGTTCTTTTTGGGTCTCCAACTCCTGCTCATAAAAATAAGCTTGATAAGCCAACTCCTCCTGATGTTGATTATACTCGTGTTGCTTCTTGATCTCCTCCAACTACCTCATGTATTCAAGCAACATGCATTTTAGGCATGCAATTTCCTCATGCTGATGAATTTGATTTCTTTGGCTCTCTATTTCACTCATCTCCCTTTCATAATTCAGCCTTATATCTTTGAAGCTCAAGTCTTGAATATCTTGGGGCTGATTTTGAACATATGAGGGCTGAGATGGAAATTGTGCAAGGGTGGGTGGGTGGTAATTATATTGGTCATGTTGGTTTTGAAAGGTCATGATATTGAAACCAACAACATGATCATGGTATGGTGGATGACATGGCACACTATCCTAAAATTTTGACATATTTATTCATTCATAAGCTGAAAACAAAAAATTTAGGCTTTTTTAAAAAAACCAACACTTGATCTGCATGTAAAAATAGAGAACAAAGTCGCCAAGTATATTGAAAAAGCCTCGAAAAGGTTCAATAAACTGCAACATACACCAAACAAAAATTAAAACTTGAAAAACTTCTCTGAAATTGACTTTCAGAGTCCCACAGAGTGTGCCAAAAACTGTTATCAATCAGATATGCATCCTTTGTTAAATTTGCAGAAATCTAACTATCTATTGACACATGGAAATCTTCTTCAGATGTGGGTGATCTAAATGAAGAAGGAATCTCCAAAGTGAGTTGTTTCTCCGAATGATAAATCTATTATAAAAGCTTTTTTGATGGATAAGGGTAGAAAGATGAACTTGAAAAGAAATCTATGACTTAAAATGATTACTTAAATATGACTCTATTTTTCTACCCACAAACAATTTCTCAGAAAATAACAATAATTCACAACTTCTCATGAACACTTAACACAAAAATGATTTGCATGAAGATTCAGATTTTGAATAAAACATGCAACCTGTATTTATGATCTTTCTGCTTCAAACTGCAATTCTAGGATATGACAAGGATTTTGTAAATAGAAATCACAAATTACATCAAACTGAAACTGCAATTGACACACAAATTGAGAAAATAGGAATGTTATTTTTTATTAACTGAAGGAGTATTACAAGTCTGAGTACAAATTTATGAGTTACAAGACTCTATTTTGCATGAGAGCAAGAATCAATAATTTGGATTGATAAAACTCTAAGTTTTCTCCAAGCTATATCACCAAAACCCTAATCTGAGCTCTAGAAAAAAGCTCGAGGAAAGGCATTAAAACTACTCCAAAAGGTGACCTAAAAGTGGAAAAAACACACTTTTTGCATGTGCATGCCATAAGACCTCTAAAATAGGTGAAATCTGCTTTAAAATAAAATAAAACACCTCATCTCTTCCCTATGCAATTCAAATCCGACCAGAAGAAAATTCAACTCACTTTTGCATGCAAACTGCTAAAAATAGCAATAAGAAATAAAACAATTTATAAATTATTGTTTTATTCTCTGTTTTACACACATGCAACTTTTACAATTTGCTTTATTTTTTCCAGTTTGACTTAATTTTGCAATAAAGATTTAAAAAATAAATCTTTGCAAAACTATAACCCTTATTTCTCCAATTACAATTTGATTTTTCTCATAAAAAATCATAAAAAATAAGAGGCAACTCTTTTACATTGAATAATTAATTGATTTCTATAAAATAAATTGAAAATAAAACTAAGGAAATATTTCTCCAAGACCTAATTGATTTCTATAAAATCAATTACCAATAAATCCTAAGGAATTAAGGCATAAGTAAAATCACATTCACATCTTAATTGATTATCTCAAAATCAATTAAAAAACCTAAGGCATTATTACTCTCCATTTTGTCTAAGACATAAACACAAGTATTGGTTTTTAAAATCAAATGCCTTAGGATATAAATAAGACCCTAAAATCATTAATGACTAAGGCTTATGAAATCTTGAGAAATTCTTAGAAAGCTCGACCTAGGTATGAGACTATTTGGCCACTCAAGGCATTAAGATCAAGTTTTAGTTCAAAAATGCAAACGCTAAAATGCCCCTAAGTTCGAATTAGGGAAACCATGAACAAAAGTAAGGAGAAAACCCTAACTCCTATCATTTCGCACTTTTCAACCTCGAATATTTTGGCTCTGCCTAGGAGAGAAATGTCACCACCATGTGCTTGATCTTTAGCTCAAAATGCCCATGATTTTCTTTAGATTTTGATCTTTAGCTCACTATGGATTTCTCCATTGTTTTTGAAAGCAATAAAAAGCCATAAGGCCACGGCTAGGTATGAATTTATTTTCTGATTTTTTCGACTTTCTTTTACTGTGCTTCCACCACCTCCTTGGTTGCCATGAGAGAGAGCTTGAGCTTGAAGCTGAGAGCTCCAATGGGCCTGGTCGCGACTAGTCTATTCCTCTACTGGCATCACAAGGATAAGATTACTCTTTCTATTATTCTTTCTAGTTAAACCAAAGCTTTAGAAGCTCATATGCCAAAGAAATAATTGTCGCTTCTTTACAAATGAAAGGCAGACCATGTACTGGCTGCACCATGAATATGTGATTCTGGGTTTCTTTTATGAATTCCTCATTGTATTTCACATTCTTTATCTTCGGGTGTTTATTTTAACACAACAAACTCAAAATGGTTTTTTCATTTTCTTGAGAGTTGATAAATGTTATTGATGATTGAACTCCTTCTCTTGGTCGTGGCCACTCATGCTCGAACTAGGATTTTATTTCTCTGAATCTGCACTTTACTTCAAAAGATAAAAAGGAAACCTTTGGGGAAAACTCTTGCTCCATTTTTTTTTTGTAAATTCTTTCATAAATGGGCTCGACCCATAATGCGCTGTATGTATTTGAACATTTTTGTAAAACCCCTTCATGGGTATTTAGGAGATAGTGGCAAATCTGTATTTTCTTATGAAACCCCCTTGTGGGTATTTCTTTATATGAAGAAAATTTGCACTTTGAGTAAAAATCCTCCTCTCGGTATTTGTAAAACTTGAAAGAATCTTCTCATTTCTATATTTATGTAAAAAAACCCATGTGGGTAAGGTGAAAATGGTGAAAAGCTTCATTTTGATCAAAAACCCCAATGTGGGTATTTCTGAAAATGAAGGAAAGCCTTTGTATTTTTGGATTAAATTCACTAATTACTGCATTTTCAGTGGAAACTGTTGAAAACCAATCATGGTATTTGGTAATAATGGAAGAAAACCTTCTGAAACCTTAACATTTCCTCACATTGATACTTCTAGAAACCCTATGGAAAAACTTGTGAAAAAATAGCTCTAAAAGTTGAAATAGGCTCCATGTATTTGCATTTCTGTTTAGTTGTAGCTGCAATGAAATTGTAGTCTTTACTTTTTTATGAAGGCCAACTCCATACCTTTGATAAACATCATTTGGCACATATCCCATTCATTTGATGAACTTCAACATCCATGTTTCAAAGTAACACTCACAGGAATAACAAATTTTGAGACAAAAACAATTGAGTAATATTTTGTATGCTTCTTCATAGCTTACAGCTATTTCAACCTGAATGTAACAACACCATTTTTGTAGGTTACTTTGATGTTTACTACCACTTTTCCATTACTTGAATGCTTCAAAATGATGCTTTCCTAGCTCACACACTTCATAATGCTTTCACAAAAACTGAAACTCTACAAATACTTCCATTATTTGTTAGTGCTCCATTGATAAGGCATTATGTATGCTTGTTCAGTATCACCATCATGAGATAAAATGTTGTTTCTCCAAAATAGAATATTATGAAACAACATAAATAAACGTCAACATACCCAAGGCAGCAAAATGTAATTTATATGATAGCAATATTTAACTTTCCAAAATGAGATTGATAGTTTTCAACTGTATTGAATCAGTTAAATCTATTGTTCATTTGTAATTTTCATTTCATCACTCAGACTTGATTGTTATGAATGAACAATAAATTTAACGTTTTGATAACTGAAACTTTGTTTTACTCCTTCATGTATGGCTTAGAAGAGCATGATAAGTGTATTTGTTTTACTTAGCCCACTTGTAAGATTAAGGGGAAGCATGCCAAGCTCTACCCTTATGGGAGCCTGTTTTACTCCACATGCTTTATGTCTTCATAAAATAATCAGCTTCAAGAATTTTCCTATACCTACATAGGAAACAAACAATGTTAGCAAAAAACAATAAATGTCATGATGTTTACACTTTCAGCTCTGATTCCTGCACTTTGATTGATTGTTTCAGTTTATCGTCAGCAACATTCTCCATAATTTTTGGTGGTTCATGTAGATATGTTCATAGTCGGAGCTCTAATGGGACTTTCCCAAAAAAAATCAGGTTGATTGGAGCTTGAGGACAAAACATGGTGCACCTCTTCTATAGGGGCCGACAATAATCAGGAAATGACGATTATGTCCATATTTATGTGTTTTTCCTTCTTGCATCTTCATTAGTGTAGAGTGTTCCCTTCAAGCATTGAAAACAGTTAACTCCACGACTTGTGTGGATTTTTTTAAATTCTCTTTCTGCTTTTCAATCTGAAAAGAAATGCATCAAAATGCAAATTTGTATAATCATTTGTATTCTTGCAATCAAATGAAATCTGTAATGTAATAATGTCATTGAAATAAAATGAAAGTAATGAATGCATAATCATTTGTATAATCAACTTTGTACTTAATTCATTCTGTAAATTATTGAGCAATGACTTCTGAAACTTTGTTCTCTCGATCAATGAATAACTAATACTTGATAAGAATGGTGCAAACAACACTAATGCATAAGCAGAAAATAACTTAACTTCCACTTTAAGATATAAGAAAATTTAATCAGCTCCACCAATCGAGTTGTAGTGAAAATTGGTAATAGGAGCCTTGGGTGTTGGCTTTCTGTAGCTATGCTCTCAAGTCATGTGTGGTGTGGATGCTCTAGCAGGTCGGTTCTGGTCTTGGCTTCAATCTGTTGTTCCTTTGGCATCAGCAAGTGGAGGTTTGGGCTTCGGGATCCTCTCTTCTCGATCTCTTAGATGGCTCTTGTGTGGTTGTGGCATGGGGGTGGGTGAGGGGGGTGTTGCTGCCATTTGTTGATGGTTGGGGCTTGAGGTGGTTGGCATGGTGGGTGGGGATTTTGTCCCCCCTACTTTGGTTTGGCTTTGCGTGAGGGTTCTTCTTTTCCCCTGCTTCATTTTGGAGTTGGAGCCCCCTTTGTTTTTGTTTTGGTGGTGCCCCTTTTTGGTTTTGTTGTTGTTGGTTGTGTAGGGGTTGTTGTTTTTGGGGTCTATTTTGACCTGTTTGGGGGCATCTTCAGATTTTGTACTTTTCTCCTTGGTTGTTGTGGTGAAGCTCTTTCTTTGGATCCCCCTTTGGAGCTCATTGATGTTTTATTTTGATGGCGATATTATTTCTCTCTATTTTTGGGTGATGCCTTTGGCTCTAGCTTTCTTCTTTCCATCTCTATTGATTCTTATGGTTGCTCTGAGTGCTCATTCTACTAGAGTGGATTATTTTGGTTGGGTGATACTAATGGAGTCTTCTCTAGAGGTGAATATTTCTCTTATGTAGGTAGATCCATCTCCTATTGAGGTGGAGGTGATTGTTGTAGGCCCAATGAAAATCTCTCTTCTCTCTTGTGTATTCTTGTTGAGGTGGAGTTGGTTCCTTTAGAGGTGGAGCTAGTATGAGCAGGGTTGGGGTTGCTTTGGTGGTTCGATTTCTTGCATCTTCCTCTCCAATAGAGGGGGGGCCTATCATATAGAGGTGGAGTGTGGGATGGATTTTTAGTTCAGATGGTTCTACAAGAAGGATGTTGTTTTCAGTCAATTGTGTTGTTGGGCTTAAGGTCCTTGCCAAAACTTGATAGTAAAGGGTTCATGGTCCCTTCAAAACCTGTCTCGATTTCATGGTCCCTAGCAAAACATTGTTGTAAAGGGTTTAAGGTCCCTTCAAAACCTTTGGGTTCAAGGTTCGTGTAAAACCCTAGTTATGTTTTGGGTTTAAGGTCCCTACCAAAACCTTGTTGTATAGGGTTCAAGGTCCCTTCAAAACCTTTGTGTAGTTAGTGTAATCTTGATTTGTTCTTGTTGGTGCTACTGCTGATGGGTTGTTGATTATCTGAGAATATATTTTTAGCAGTATTTTTTCTAGGTTTGGGTTTTAGGTTCTTTCAAAACCTACTTGTAATGGGTTCCAATTCCCCATTAAAACCTGGTATGGGTTTCATGTCCTAGAAAAACTTGTTGATCGCTAATCAAAAACAACCCAAAAACTAACAAAAATAAAACAAAACTGAAGTGAAAATAAAATAAAAATTGGTTGATGTAAGATCTCCCTTAAACCTAGGATGCTCTTGCATCAATTACATGAAAATTCATCCTTTGGATTGTAATTTTTAAATCATGTTAAAGAAGGCTTATTAGCCATGTAAAGAGAAGAAAATTTTAGTTGATTTTCATAATGAAGAATATTAATTTTTTTAATTCAATTCTATTAGATCCTATTGTTTGGAATTAGAAACATTTAAATTTGGGATGAGATTCATTTCATGGTAATACATGTATATCATTATTTGAGTAGCATTTGATTATCATCTTACAATAGATTTAGCATGTTTAAGAAATCATATTTATTATATTTTTAGGCTTAATTATTTATGAATTTGAAATGAAACTCAAAGATATGTATTTTTTACCATTTGAATGCTATGAAAAGATAGAATTAATGATATGATGTATATTTAACATTATGACAAGAGTGTAATTTCTCTTTTATGATTATCATATTTGATGTTTGATGTCAATGCTTATAAAATTGTTATGATTTTTGAGTAAACTCGTTATATTATATTGCGTATTTGGCCCTTCTAATATTTAATACCAATAATGTATGATATTTTCATACATGAGGAAAATGAGTATGCTAGTGAATAATGACATTTTGGGTTAAAACAACTCTTTTGATTTATGTGAAATTTTATGTAGGTTGTTGAACCTTTACTGCAAGAAAATGCCTGGTTCAAACCTTTTATAGAGGACACTTGATTTGAGGTTGTTAGACCTTATTTCATGTCTATATTTATATAGGATTATTCAACCTTTATATGCCCTTAAATATTGGTTTGTGTGACCTGTTTCTTCCTTATATGATTCCTTGAAATTATCTATTCTATTTTGTTCGCATGTGTGTCTTTGTGTGAAATAACCTAGTCGATGGTTCAATTGATTAAGGCCTTGAATCCCCCAATTCACCTACCTCTTAAGAGGGTAATTGTTGAACACCCAGAATACTGAGAGGGGGGTGAATCAGTATTCCTCTAAACCAATTAAACACAACCCATCCAAATAACTAAATAGAAATAATTGCAATGAAGAATGAAAGAATGAATACAACCACATAATGACATGACATATGAACACCAATATTTTTACATGGAAAACCCAAAAAGGTAAAAACCATGGTGAGGGTTAGCTCACAATATATTATATCTTAATATAAGATAGTACAAAGGCTCACTGCCAGGATGCACTATCCAAAAAGAATCTCATAGCTCACTGAGTAAGAAAAAAGAAGGGGTTGGCAACACTACCTATTTGAACTGATACAATAGCATCTATCATATGCCATATTATAATTGGACATTGAAGTAAAAAGAAGATCTTCACAAAGTTTTCTTATCACTGCATGACACACATGTAGGTGATTCACCATACATGTCATAAATCTTCTATGCTCTACCACATTCACATTTCATATGTTTCTTTCGCACTTTTCTACACCTTTATTCTCATTCACCTCACTCTATCTTTTCTCCTTCTCATCACATCACCTCAAAGACTCAATAAGAATCTCATATATACCCACATTAGGTGAAACTTCAATTAGGTTGGCCTAATTAGAAGTAACACACAAAAATTAAGTATGTCGTCCTCGAAGTATTTCATCCATGCTTAGTACCTAGATTCAACACTCAATTTACATCAAGATAGGTTGGAATGGACCTAAATAAAAATCCCACATAAGATAGAGTTTCTCAATTATTCTCCTCAAATCATCAATTGTGTTAGGTTGGCCCAAAATAGACCTAAACACGTAGTCTTCACAAGCTTATGCAATTTCATCAATCATGCTACCTCAAAACTCAATCTCCCATTCAATACCTATTCAACTAAAATTATTTAGCTTGTCTTCATCATCACAAGATAAAATAATTATTCGTGGTGTGGAATCTCCCACATTGGTAAACTTGTTTAGAAGATAACCGTGGTATACAAAACCACATACTATTATTCATATCTTTCTAGAAACTATATAAAATATCACAAAAATTTGAATTCTACTTCATCTAATGAATTCAAAATTGTAGTTATGATTGTAGAAGAGTACACCAACGTGCGATGAATTGTGGACCCAAAAATTGACAAACTGAACCACAATACTGGCAAAAGAAACACTTAGCCAAATTCTTGATAAACCATGCTTTCCAACTCAACTGGTACTATACAAAGGTCACCAAAAATACTTCCCTATTAAGCTAGGATGATCATCACAATTTTGGAATCAATGACAACACTAGATCAACCAATGTATGTATACTTCATGCTCATGCTACCAGACTGCATCATCAATGACAGACTTCCAACTTACAACGGTAATCCTAATGAGTATATATCATTTCTATATCTTCTTGGATGTTTATTTTTTCATCTTGGAATGTGTAATTAAGTGGGTGTCACTCTCATTTGAATCCATGTGTTTGTGAGAGATTGGAATTATGGACTAGTGTTTGATATCCATTTTAGAAACTCTACTCTCTCATATGTGCATAATGGTGACTTTGGTATATGATAGAGTTAATCCTTTAAATTTTCTTTCCATTCTTAATAAATTGGTCATATTTACCTTGAGTATTTTTTAAATTTTTTTATGGCATCTCAAGTGCATAGGAATGTAATGTGACTTGTTGACATTGTATTTACATCACAAAAAAAGTGTTTGACCATTTTCTACTATCACAAAAATCTTGAGGGATTATAAATCCCTTTATTTTGTGAATCTAACTTCTTCCCAATAGTATGATGTATCCTTTATCCTTGATGATTATATAAAATTTCATTGAAACCATTTTGTGTTTGAAACTAGAAGTGTGATTTTTCTAATATGTTCCACCTTAAAGTTATTGTATCCTTGAAATGTATCTATAAATATGTGATATGCATATGCCCATTCTCTCTAAAAGTGATTAAGGTATGATTTCTATTACATCCCCATCAACAATATGAATTTATTTATTTTATGTCTCATAGATCTACACTTACAAATACAACAAAATATCACATCTTCTTGTTAGATTAGCATCCAATTATTTTAAGATAAAAAAAATAAAACAAGGTTGTGAAAATCTACATAAGGTGGGACATATTAAGGTCCACTTGAATGATTTTCCCTTCAAGAGAAATAGTAATTTGTTCAAATATTTTATATGAATTACCTTTAAGAGTGTCATTTGATGAGAAGGAGAGTTTCTTTGATGTACAAGCAAACTTTCTTCTGTCACTATTCAAAACAAACTTTAGTGCAATTCTCCACTTCGCATCTGAAACACTTAATTTGAAAAATTTCTTAACCAATTTGAAATTTTATAAGAAAACAACAATGATACCAATTTATACTATCAACAAATTAATTCCACTTCATCTCACAAATTTCATTCATCGATCAAATTTGAACAAATAAGATTTAATTATATCAAACAAACTTTCTACAATTCAATGTTCTTCAACGAATTTTATTTTTGATGTTCCACTTTATTAATATTCAATCCTTTATTTCAAAATTCCCAATGCTGCCCTCTTCTCTCTTTGCACAACACATTCTCCTCATTCTTACATTCTTGTTTGCAAACTCTCGTTCTTTCCTTAAACTCTATTTTTTTCTTCAACTGGTCTAGAAGTTATTGTATTTTAATGTACCCTCCTCTGCATTCTTAGTGTGATTTTCTTTGTTGCATGGGTAGCCTCACATTCATTTTCTATACACCTCCTCTATGTGTTATTCCCAAAAGAAACTCCTTATTGTTTTTCAGCCATTCTCCTAGGCTGGGCACTCCCTCTTCCACCATGCAACCCCCTACCACTCCCTTTCTTTTTCTTGTTTGTAATTTATAAGGTTATTAAATGGACGCAACCTCTTCCCTATTTACTTGCACACCCTCTCTTCTCCTTTTGCATCCCTTTACTCATTTTTTTTCTTTCATACTGCACATTTTCATTTTTTTTAAATGGTCGTTTAAGTTTCCATGTCCGCTCCTGTGACTCTTTACCTTCCCTTTTATTAGAAATTTATGATTTTTTTTTGTTTCAATTATCTCTAGAAAGTGGAGTTTAAGCGCAACAATTTTAAAAATAAAATAAAAATGCACAAATCCCCAACAAACTAAATTACCAATTCACTTATCTCCTATGCAATTCTATTCTTTTTTAGCAAATTTTTAATCTTCTATTCTATGGTATCTCTGCCCAAATTTTAAATAGAATAAAATGGTAATTGGAATTTCCATTTTATTTTGAATTTTGAATTTCTATGACTATCCATGTCCATCGCTACCTTTGAGAACCAAAATAAATTATAGAAAATTGAGTTGAATCCAAATTATATAAATCATAACATGAAAATAATATCACTCAATCACCTCTAAACAACCACTAAGATTGCAAACCAAGAGCAAATGCTAAAACTGAAACAAACTTGAAATGAACATTTTTTTGGTTGGCATAGGATTGCACAACACTGGAATGCTCCTGCATCAGACACGCTGAGTAGAAATATTATGAGCATAGACTTACAATAGCAGATTTGAGTAGTTGCAATACTCTTCCAGGTTGTCATCAACCTACAACAAAATCCTTTGTTGTCCAAGTGTTCAAAATTAATCCTTCTTTCACTTTTTTCAGCATCATGTTGGAACACACACCACCTTTCTCTAGCAACACATCATTTTCCTCCCTTTCTTTGACTCGTGTCCACTAAATCCCAACCTCCTCTGCCAAATTCTTTCCACACTCTTCTCTTTCATGGGTTCAAACCCACCTTTAAATGTCCATCTCCACCAAAAAACAACCTGTAACATGTTCAACCACCTCTTTACACAACCACACACCACCTACAACATCTACTAAATTCCCTAGATTTTTATCCATCTCTTCTTCTATATTTTCATCTAAAACCAAAGTAACATCATAAAATTATTTTACCTCATCCACCTTTGCAGCTACAACTTTGTATTTCACTACGACATCTTTCACCTCCTCGTCATCTACAACTTCTCATTCTTCTCTCTTAATTGCAACAATAGGCTTCAACATCCATTCTTCTTCAATCACCAACATTTGTGCTAGAAAATCATCTTCGCCATTCTCTACTATTGTAACCTCTCTGTATTCCATCACTGCATCTTCATCCTCTTCATTCTTGTTGCCCACCTCTTCATGTTCAACTGTTGTTGCACTAGCATATTTTTGCTTATCCTCTTCATGTTTGACAAATTTTTCATACTGCCATGCTTCCAATATATTCACTCTCAAATTAATGCCAACCATCATTGCCAAAATCTTCCTCTTCTCATATCGTATCCATCCCTCCCATATCACGGGCCTCTTCCTCAATAGTATCCCCATATCATCTCATTGCTGCAATATTTTACATACACATCTTACACTACAATTTTCAAAACACTTTCTTGTGTGGCTTCAAGCTCTCTCTCTTGTTGCTCAAGATTACTCACACACTTGCAACATCTCTCATGATATTTTCCCTACAAATTTCTCACTCTTCTCTACCCACAAGTCCTAGTGTGGATTGCCTCATGATCGGTGATCTTTCCACATGCTCAGAACCCCAGACTCTAATACCAATTGATGCAGAAGCAAACTTTCTCTTCTCGCTATTCAAAATAAACTTTAGTACAATTCTCCATTTTGTAGCCAAAACACTTAATTTGATAAATTCCTTAACCAATTTGAAATTTTATAATAAAACAACAATGATACCAATTTATACTATAGACAAATTAATTCCACTTCATCTCACAAATTTCATTCATCAATAAAATTTGAACAAATCAGATTTAATTACATCAAACAAACTCTGTACAATTCAATGTTCTTTAATGGATTTAATCTGATGTTCCACTTTATTAATCTTCAATCCTTTATTTCAAAATTCCCAATGCTGCCCTCTTCTCTCTCCGCACAATGCACTCTCCTCATTCTTGCATTCCTATTTGCAAACTATCATTCTTTCCTTAAACTCTATTCTTTCTTTAACTAGTCTGGAAGCTATTATACTTTAATGCACCCTCCTTTGCATTCTTGGTGTGGTTTCCTCTGTTACATGGGCAGCCTAACCTTCATTTTCTATGCACCTCCTCTATGGTCTATTCCTAGAAGAAACTCATTTTTTTCAGCCATTCTCCTAGGTTGGACACTCCCTCTTCCACCATGTAGCCCCCTACCACTCCCTTTATTTTTCTTGTTTTCAATTTATAAGGTTATTAAATGGATGCAACCTCTTCCCTATTTACCTATGTTCCCTCTCTTCTCCTTTCCCATCCATTTACTCATTTTTTTTCTTTCATACTACACATTTTCAATTTTTTTAAATGTTCGTTTAAGTTTCCATGTCCGCTCCTGTGACTCTTTACCTTCTCTTTTATTAGGAATTTATGAATTTTGTCTATTTCAATTAACACATGAAGTTTAAGAGCAACAATTTTTTAAATAATCTATAAAAATGCACCAATCCCCAAAAAACTAAATCACCAATTCACTTATCTCCTGTGCAATTCTATTCTTTTTTTGCAAATTTGTAATCTTCTATGTAACAATATCTCTGCCCAAATTTTAAATAGAATAAAATGGTACACGCAATTTCCATTTTATTTATTCTTTTGAATTTATATGACTTTCCACATCCATCACTACCTTCGAGAACCAACATAAATTATAGAAAGTGTGAGTTGAATCCAAATTATAAAAATTGCAACATGAGAATAATATCACTCAATCGCCTTCAAACGAACATTGAGATTGCAAACCAAGAGAAAATGCTAAAACTGAAACAAACTTGAAATGAATAATTTTTTTGGTTGATGCAAGATTGCATAGCACCCAGATGCTCCTACAACATTCTCAGAAGATCTATGAAGGACATCTTTGTAAAATTATTTTTAAGATCCTCTACCAAGTCATACATATCCTTTGAGAGTAGAAAGATTAAAGATGTTGAAAAGGAGCTTTCAATTTATGACAAAGAAATATTATCCATCATGTATGCTTTGGATAAATTCAAACAATGTTTGCTATGTGGGATATTTGTTTCCAAATCTGATCATAATGGTTTAAAATTCTTCCCTGTTCATCAAAATTTGAATGATAAGTAAAAAAATGGGTTTGTAAACTTCAAGCATATTATTTTCACATTTAGTATGTGAAGGGGAAAAGGAATTTACTTGCTGATATAATTTTTAGAAAGCCCACATTCTATCATATATCTACTATATCTACGAATTGGAATGTTTACATTATGGCAGAGTAGGCAAAAAATTATTTGCTAATAATATTCTTGACATAGTGGAAAAAGATGGCATATATACAAATGTAGATGGGTTGATTATGTTCGAAAATAGAGTATGTGTTGTTCCTAAATCAAAGATGAAGAAGAAGATTGTGGAATCATATCATAATTCTCCTTTGGTGGGGGATCCAATATTTTTCAAAACATATAGGCAAATCAAAGAGCAATTATCATAGGGGGGACTCAAGAAGGATTTCCTTATACACATAAGATAATGTGCAAATTTTCAATAGAATAAGGGTGAAGAAATTTATCTTGTAGGGCTGCTACAACCTCTTCCAATTCCAAAACAAAAGTTGGGAAGCATTTCAATGGATTTCATCAAAGGGCTGCCCAAGGTACATGGAAAATATTGTATATATTTGTATTTGATAGATTAACTAAGAACGCTCATTTTATGCTATGATTATTAATTGTAAATATTCCCAAGTTGCTTATTTTTTCTTCAAATAATTGTTTTGATTGATAGGCTTTCCTAAGAGTATAATCAATGACAAAGATAGTACATTCCTTAGTACATTTTAGAAAGAGTCATTTCACTTGACGGGTAATAGGCTTACACAAATTAGAGAAATTACCACCCCCAAATGGATGGTCAAACAAAGATAGTGAACAAGTGGATTGAAGGATACCTCAAGAAATATGTCTCTAATTAACAAACAACTTGGATCAAATGGTTGCATCTTGGAG